>JAJJWW010009582.1:0-241256 GCA_023531295.1 Papaver armeniacum | reverse complement strand
CTATTTACTATCTATTGTTTATGCTTTCTTTGCTATTTTTTCTTGTAAATTATGTATTTTACGCTTGTTTTGAGTTTTATAGCTACTTTGGAGTCGCACGGAGGAAAAGAAGAAGAAATCACCCAAATTGATCAAAAAGGGCAAAAAGGTCATTTTACAGGCGATTGATATATGGAGCCCAGTTGAGGTTAAGGGGCAACTCTCTTTTGGTGGAGTACTAAAGCCAGGCCCAGTCTAGGTTAAGGGGGTTGATATCAGGGTACCCCTTATCATCTACCACCGGTGTCATTATCCAACCTTATCCCAAATCATTACACACCCTAATCGAGAGAAGAGTTTTACCTCATTCATCTCATTCTTTCCACACGAAATTTAAGACGGTAGAATGTCATTAATACTAGATCGGAAACACGGCGAAGAATGAACACAAAAAGGAGATTGCTCACGGTTTGGGAAGAAGAGATAAGAAGGCAGAGAAGAATTGAATGAGAAATAGAGCTCGGGGAGATGGGGATTGAATCGGAGAAATTAATGGGTCTCATTAAGGGTTCGATGATTTCATCTATGAATCGATTGAGACGTGAGTTGCTTTTGCCGGTGTCAAAGATCGAGAGTCAAGACAAGCTCGAGTGGTAAAGAACTAGCTAGTGACGATGAAGACTTTGATTGAGCTCGGGTATGGTTGATGACGATTGAATCAAGATGAAAAACTACGAGATGGGTTACGCGCCGATGGTGAGATGGTTAAGAATCGAGATCTTTGATGTGAAGGTCGTTGTAATGGGTTCATATGAAGAAACGGAAAAGGAGTTTTGGTGATTTGGTTTAAGCACTTTTTGCCTCGAGAGATGGGTCGTATCAATTTGAAGATCGGTAGTAATGGGTATCTCGATTTGAAATTTTTATGAGAATCGAGATGGGTTCAAATAGATGGGTTGTAGTTGGAATTGGGGGTTTTTACTTTCGGTTATGGGTTCGATTGTTGTTGAAGGGCGTGGGTGAGAAGGTGATTGCTAAGCGAGGGAAGAGGTCTTTGTTAAGATGGGTTTGATTTGGCAGTAGTGTTGAGGCTGAATCTGCAGACATGGCGTGAGATGAATGGAGTCCGTAACATGGGAAGTATGAGTGAAGGCATCGGGTGGTGGTAAAGGTTTTGAGATAGGACTGGTGGTGCGAAGGCTGAAAGATTGGTGATGGCCGTTGCCGGTGAAGTGGTGATGGGATGAATGATAGCGAGGATCGATGGAAGGTAATGAGCATAATGGAGTGAACTAGGGGTGTTGCACGAGTTCGGGGAGGCATTGCGAGCTAATGCAATTGCAAGCCATGATTTTGAGTTGCAAACAGTGTTAGAATGGGACTTGTGAAGGTGGTAGTCTTTTATACATTACGAGGAATAATGGAATGGTGTTCGAATTAGATGTATGTATTAGGTTTCTTAGCAGGGAATGGAGCAACAGATCGGCCTAGAATTTGGCATGGGAAGTCCTATAAATAAACAGAACTCGGCCGGATATTTCTTCTGGCGAGTCAACTAAGACCGGCGATAACCGATCCGACCGATCCAGCCGATCCAGCTCAGCCGAGTAAGACCACTAAGCTCAGCAAGACTGACTCAGAAGCTGACTCACCATCTGGTTTGACCCGATTGACTAACAGTTGATGATCGGTTTGACCACTTTGGCCGTTAGTCCTAACGGTGGATTGACGGAATATTCCGTCGAATATTCCACAGACGGAGAAATTTTCAGGTGGCTGGCGTCGACTATTCCTACTGATTAGGCCATAATACCGATTTTCCCATGAGCAAAAATTGCGAGAATTTTCTATGGACTTCTCTCATGGGTGTGAAGACTTGGGCTAGGAATTGGATGGGGAATTGGGCTCAAACTTGGAAAGAGAAGATGGAAGAGTTGAGAAAGGCTTGGATTTGGAAATTGAATTGCTAAAGGAAAAGGATTCTATTCCTTGGAAGATTTGGAGAATATTGAAGCCTATAAATAGAGAAGTTTTCTACATCTCTACACACCTCTCTACACACACAACACTTGTGTTTTTGTTTTCAAAATTCTTCTTCTTTATTCTTTGTGTGAACTCAACATGAGTAGCTAATTTTATTATTGATTGAGGATGAATTCCTAGTTCTTAATACATGATTTGAGTTTTGTTTCAATTCTATCTTGAGATTTTTTTCACATGATTATCGATTGTTTTTACTAATAGGAATGTTTATTCATTCATGATTGATTGATAGATTGTTTGGAGTGCACGCTAAATTGATTTGTTAATTGATCTAAATCTAGTATAAGTTAGGGAATACGTAATCTTTCTCGACACTTTACACAAGTAGAAAACACGAGACCTTGCGGAGGGATTCCGTGGAGCAATTGTGTGTAGAAACAACGCTAGAAAGTGGACCAAGCGAACCGAGTTTAACTACTAGTACTAAACCTAAATTCATAGATCTTAATGCATTCAGGGAATTACATCTTGTAAGCGAACCTCAAGGTGGTTCTTTTGAATAGAATCTGATAACTAAGCGGACTTGTTACTCAGTGAAATAAGGGATTTTGGGGCTAGCTAAGCGGACTGCTATCCTACGGTTGGTGATAATCATGACTAATAACAAGTAGAAAAGAACATAACTTTAATCATTGTTTTGCAACGAAGAATGATTCCTTGATCTTGTCTCTCTTATTGCTTTCAACTTTATCTTTTAATTGCTTTGTTTATTTTCTTTTGCTTTTTACACCCCCCTTTTGTGACAATTTTTACAACTAGAATCTCTTGCTCCTCGTGGGAACGAACTTGACTTCCATTATATTATTTTTAATTGAGTGGAAATATTAATTAATTTGATTGCACCTACGACACGCATCACCAAACCGATCAATTTCTGTAACCGAACCTATGTGTATAGTATTCTACTGTAGTTTGAAAACCTAATTTGTCTGCTTGATTCTCAAGTGATCTTAGCTTGAATTCTAAGCTAAACCTGGTCTTTGAAAACTATAAATAGAGCATCTCTGTCAACTGGGAAATTCAATCCCCGACACCTGGTGTCCTAGTTGATTCTAGAGTCACCTCTATTAAACTTTTAAGTCTACGAACTAAAACGACTTCGCTTGGGGATTCGTGAAGCCAGGTCCGACTATCTTTACCTTGATAGTTCGTGAATCCCGATCTTGGTTTTATGTTATCGAGGTTTTCATAATCGCTTCCAAGAATGATAGATATTAATTGCAATGTTCTCTTTGTCCCAGAGTTTGTGATTCCTCAAGATAGATATCTAAAGACAAATTTTAGTTAACATTTCGACGATTGTTTAGGAGAGATGGTTAAGAATCCAGGCTTCTCTTAGGGATTCGTAAGTTACGGATTTGTGAGGTTTGCTAGCTTGTCTATTGCAAACAGATTTCCACACTTTGATCTTTGATCTAAACGAAAATCAAATATGTTTATCTGTTAGAAGCGGATTGGTATCAAAAGTCTTCACTTCGGCTAAAACAACTGTTAGGCTATAAAGACTTTAGCTAAGGGAATGAAGTGCGTGAAACCTTGCGAGGTTCAAGAGACGTAAGGAGCGCGACTGTAACTGAATCGCTTGGAGGGTGGATTCCGTATCAACTACATTCCAGTCTGAAGTTCTGATAGTAGGCTAGTGTCTGTAGCGGCTTAATAGAGTGTGGTGTTCAATCTGGATAAGGTCCCGAGGTCTTTCTGTTATTGCGATTTCTTCGTGAACAAAATTTTTGGTGTCTTGTATTTTTCCTTTTCCTCATTATATATTGTTTATCTTTATAAACAGATTTGTACGTATTCAATCTAAGTAGATACGTCCACTTAATTATAATTGATTACGAGACTAGTTTCTTGTAGAATTCGTATCTTGAAAGATAGATAACAAGTTTAATCACTTGGCAGAATTCCGATTAAATTATTTGGATACGACTAGATTGACCTTGGATATTGATTTTTGAGATCGTTCAAGTACTCCGCTTAACAATTAGGTTCACGGACCTTGTGTCTATATACATACCGATTGGATAGAGGTTGAGATATTAACTTTGTATACATATTTTCAAGGATCATTAAGTTGGTCTACTTGATTGTATTAAGTTTTGTCTATACAGGTTGTCGAACAAAAAAGTTGGGCGTATTTGGTATCCCCTGCATTTTCAGTTCCTCTCGTGATCCAACTGTTCTCTCTGATAATAAAAAATCCATAACATCGGCATCTAATCCAGTATTTCATAGTCGTATAAAACACGTAGCTATTTACTTTCATTTGGTCATGGAACTTGTTCACGACAACACTTTGCAGGTTAAGTACATTTCCACTATTCATCAAGTAGCTGATGCTTTTACCAAGGGTTTGGAAACTCCTGGATTAAGTTTTCTTTAAAAAAACAACTTCATATGACTGCAATCACCTGAGTTTAAGGGAGAGTATTGTAAGTGTAATAAATGCATATTTTTCTTTTCTATTTGTGTTAGTTATACAATAAAATTTCTTTAAAATAATAGTTTTGGGACCGAAAAAAAATTATTATTTTAGAGAGAATATTATTTTAGCGAGAAAAAATTTAACCTGTGCAAGCCTAATTGGGACTAAAGAATTTTATTATTTTAGAGAAATTATTATTTTAACGAGTATTATTTTAAGAAAATTTTACTGTTGTCTATTAATATAGGTGTTACTCTTGTATTGGGCCACTCTGTCTCATATATTGGTCTTCCATGAACAATGGGTCATGAGCCGTCAGTTCTTTTTAACTTACTTAAGTATATGTATTCTGAAACCATCCTACTATATCTAGTTGAGACTAGGGGTGAGCATTAGGTCCGAAATATGCGGATTCAATCAGGACCAACCACATTTTTGGGATAGTTGTCAAATCATTCACTAATGGATTGGGTGTGAATGTAATTTTTGATGCACTGTTAAAAATCCATAGGAAATCCACACCCATGAGGGTTAGTTTAGTTTTTTGATAGTCCTCTATATAACAAACTTATCTCTTCATCATTTTCTTCCGTCAAATATTTAGAGCTTGAAATTGAGATGCAATTTGTTTTCCTCTTTGTTTGATTGGTCATAGTATGATCAAGTCATTTTTGTTAGTTCTTTCTTTTTCAAATTTAGAATTTTAATTAGTGGAAATTATAATACAAATTCATTGGATTATCAGCATTCAATCCGTCAATCCGTGCACTCATCGATGCATATCCGTACTAATCTGATACAGGGAGTTTCGAATGATCCTGAATACAATTGGGCTCTGTACTACCCCAGCTATACTGCTTAAGTATAGTGTTTCTGGGTTTCTTATAAAAATAAATAAATAAAAAATATCCGTTGGGTGTTGGATTTGATGTGGATGCCAAATTTGAAATCAGTAAAGAATTAGATTGGATACGAAAGAGATGAAAATTGGTCCATGCCGGTCCATGCTAACCCCTAGTCGAGACAACCTACAATTAGTGTGCTAAACCTAAATGATACCAAATTGGTGGGCTAAATGATAGCCCATGCTGCTAAATCAAGGTACGTTAATAGCATCATTCAATTCCGAAAACTGGGCCTGGACAAACACATACTTAATAGGTTTGTAATAAGTTTGTAATGGTTACCAAACAAGCATATACTAATCTTGATGTTCGGCTGAACTTCATGTTGTTCATCTTTGTAATAATCAACCATTTTTTAAAAGATCCGAGCTACAACAATAGCTAAAAACAAAAGTAGAGTACAAAGTACTTCTTAGATTAACACATATATACATACATATGAATGAAAATTGAATACAGTAATTTAAGAACTTTCAAACCAAACTACAGAAGTTAGAAGTTAAGAAACAACATATAACACATGTAATTGAGTTTAACTTGTTTGGGAGAACATGAATTTCCTGTCGCAATGTTTGCAAGTAAGAATGGAAGAACACATTCTTTCGTAAGTCTGCGCATAACAAGGGTAACAACAAGTTGGGCATGGTTTGATTTCGTACTTTACGTCTTCTTCATCCTCCTCTTCATCTGGCCAGGTATCTTCGGCATACTCGCAATCATCATAATAATAAGAACTCGATTGTCCAGACTGTTGGGGTTCAAAGCCATCTACATTCTAATACTGCGGAAACAAAATAGCTAACAAGAAACACTTGATCTCTTGGATTGCTCCATGAACCTCACTACGATCTAGGATAAGAAGAAGAGAAAGAGAACCACACAGATGCAAGCCATAAATCAAAGCAACAAGAAGTAAAGTACTCACAGATTTAACGTGGTTCAACAATATACACAATGTGTGTATATTGTCTACATCCACCAAACTTGCTACGACCTCTTTCTTTATTATAGAACCAATTGAGAATTACACAAGAATTGAATAATCAATTATCGACTCACCACAATGTGACCGAACAACTCTCACAAACGCCCCTATAAATCCAAAGTAGTGTCTTCACCCATATGAGATAATATTTACTTGTATTATCTACCACAACGAGATGGTCTTCTCTCGCATACCCCGACATAGATTACCATGGACGCCTTTAGCTCAACACCAATAATCTAATCCAAAGACCACCAATATGATCTTCTCCTCAACAAGATGTCTTACCAACATCTCCACATGAATACTCCATAATGACATATCTTCCAACATCGATAAGTATCCCATAAGCACCATAATGATGTACTCCTTACACCATTGATGGTCTCACATCCACCCCAAGAGGTGGGATGAATTCCTCACATCTCTAATGAGAATTTCCTTGAGAACTCCATAACTAAAACTCATATCCTAGACTTCCTTTTATAGGAGTCACAAACTTAACCAACAAGAATAGGGTTTCCTTAACTTGGCTATTAAGTTTCTAGAATTTAGGATCAAGTAAACAATTAGAGTTATCCTAAAATCCTTGACCGGCTAAGTTTTGGAATAAACCAAAACTTCTTGTACGTGCTAAATTTTGAGTTACCTAAAATAACTCAAACATAACCGACTGAGTTTGAGTTTTTCCAAACTTAAACTCTTCACCGACTGTCCCCACAATTCTCCACCTCGGATCATGCATTCATGCATGAGACGATCAATCGTTATCCTCCATCTTCCGAACATCGATTGCAACATCATCACCAAGCCTACATATCCTCAATAGGAATCAAACCGAAATGTAGTTCACCCAAATTGTTCCATAGAACCTCCACCAAGAGAGCAAACCAAACTTGAACGTTACCAACTCGGACATAACAATCCAACCTCTTTGGTGATTGTACAAATCTCCACAACGTGAAAAATCGACCATCTCAACAAATCAACATTATATGATCATATGTTATGCAACATCTTGAGAAACACCTTACTCCTTTATGTTCATAACTCCACATTGATTGGCATCATTCTAGGTGTATTGCATGCCAACTAAATCAGATCATACACGATCGTTGTCCATATGCCACCTTCGAATTTAGTTATAGTCATTATGCTCCCTTGAGCTTTTCCCACCTCCGAACTTGCTTTATACTACGAACACAGCTCCGTCTTGGCTTTCCTTGCTCCACCTGAGTCAATGTTACGCCACTAACTCCAAATTGTGCACCACATCCGTTAGGGTTGACATCCATAACTAATCGATCAACAAATAAAACTACCACAGTAGCCTCCATGCATATGCCTAAGCATTACCTTAGCAGAACCATAGTCTTCATCTTCGTCTCTAAACTCCAGCCTAGTCAATTGCTTATTTTAACAACTGATCACATACTTGCTCTTTTCCATGAGCATGTCCTCCAAAGCGAGTTAACGAGAAACCTTGCGTTAGTTTGTCATAAACCAACCTTCATGTTAGCTTCCAAGAAACTAACCATCTTGTATGTACCAAAGCATATTGAGCATGACTCTAACTGCGCACCAAGTACAACCAATCCATGGATCATTTCCACTGCGTGCCAATCTCGAGCTCATCTCTATGAATCTTGCTTTACGATCCTATCTCTGATTTGATTATGATTGTACGACCATATTTCCCCAATTGAGTTTTACTCCTTCAAAAAAACTCATCATATCTTCAACTAATGCATACATACCATAACGCACGTGTCCAAACTTCACGAGACTTTGACGGTGACACACTAAACATCTTCACCACTTGAAAGAACCTCAACGGGCTTTGACAACAATGTCCTTTTTACGAGCTTTAACATAATTATCAAGATAGTCTTTTATCAATTTCTTAGCAAGCATGTAGTTTCGACTTCGCGAGAGTCAAACCACAACATAATAAGACTTGGATAACACTGTGACTAATGTCGAAGAATTCATTGTTACCGTCGTAACAATACATAAAGTCACACATTCTGCCTTGTGCATATCCCTTTCCCAATCTTGCTCCAAAATGTACACCAATGTTCGAAATCTGATAATCCGTCCTTCACACAAAGACCCAATCACACGGCCATAATCTGAAACCTTTGGTAACTTCCTCAAGCTCCAAGCAATTCAAGACGTTGTTGTGTTTATTTTCTCAAACTATGTAGAGAAAATAACTTGACTAAACTATATCGTTCTTTGAGCCAAATTTCTCAAAAGAAATCTTTACCTTCATCTCTACAGGCTCTGTCCCCATTGAAACCAATTTCAATAACCATAGAAGATGAGCAAACCCCCAAATATTACCATTGCTATAATGTAGCTCTCTCCAACAGAAAGTCTCACACCGATCATCAGGAAATCAAATAGCCAATGGATAACAAAAGGTTGATGGAAAAACACGCCAAAATTGCAGCCCTACTCAAATTCATGCACCGTGTTTTCTCCTAAGTAATATGCTCTAGCTCGTAGCCACACCACCATACACATTGTAATATTGTATCTTAATTCTTTAAGCTCTTGAAGTGTTCAAACTATACCTTTTTAATTCCTCATAACGGGTCTTCACCAAAGTAGGAACGTATCCGCAACACAAATAGACCAACCTATTTCTTCCAATGATCTTGCACTTCAACCAGCTCTCAGATCGACTTCAAATGGTGTACAACCAAAATAAATCTTCGATCAACGCTATCGGCAAGAATCAAAAGATCACAAACTATCTAGCTTCTCCATTGGAAACAATATGAGAGAAACTCCAGAAAACATTGTTCTACCCGACACAATGCCATAATCAACACAGACAAACAAACCCTACAAACTGTGTCGAAAAACTTCTTCTTATATAAAAATAAGAAACCACAGCTCCACCACAACCAATATCACATCTCATCCAACGATCATTGTCCTGCAATTTATTTGTAGCCACATGCTTCAAATACTAAGACTGAAAATCAAACTCTTCACTTCTGGAACATATCAAACCCTGGCCAACGATCAATACTTCCAAAACGAAACCTACTAAGAGATTTCCCAGATCCTTATTGTAACAAACAATTAAGGCAGAATGAGTATGAATTCATCTTCACATTCTTCAACTTCAGGTTAAAGAAACTCAACAACATGATCCAGCTGATGACGATTGCTATAACCAAATTATTGTTTCCCATGGTATGGACCAATAATGAGACTTTGACATGCTTATATTTCATTTTTACTTCCACAAACATACAAACCAATATTTGTATCTCAACCACAATATTCTTGCCTTCTTGTGTCTTGCCAAGAAAACACTGATTAATTGGAAACAAATCTACGTAGGTCTCTCAAACAGTTCACAAGAATATGGTACGAAGTATAAAGAATAAATAAAACTTACTTGAAGCCATGCATAGGGTTTATGCTCCAATAAGAATCAATGCCAAATCTCCAATGTAGAGCACCAAAAACATCAAGACCATACATCTTGACCACATCGAATGCGAGATCACCCGATATAATCTCATTCCTTCATAAGTATTCTTTATTTTGCTTTGTTCCCAAAACCGATGAAATCAAATCCTACACATACTTGATAACATCAAACTCGCATCTTCTAAGTCGTAACATCAATTCCTCACATACTTGATGAAACCCAATCCTTCGTCTTCAAATTTTTTTTTTTTACGCGATCCAAAACATCAAAAACTTCTCTCTTCAAATCTTCTATCCAAATAAAGCTCGATACCAATTGTTGGGGTTCAAAGCCATCTACATGCTAATATCTTTGGAAACAAAATAGCTAACAAGAAACACTTGATCTCTTGGATTGCTCCATGAACCTCACTACGATCTAGGATAAGAAGAAGAGAAAGAGAACCACACGATGCAAGCCATAAATCAAAGCAACAAGACGTAAAGTACTCACAGTTTAACGTGGTTCAACAATATACACAATGTGTGTATATTGTCTACATCCACCAAACGGCTACGACCTCTTTCTTTATTATAGAACCAATTGAGAATTACACAAGAATTGAATAATCAATTATCGACTCACCACAATGTGACCGAACAACTCTCACAAACGCCTCTATAAATCCAAAGTAGTGTCTTCACCCATATGAGATAATATTTATCTTTGTATTATCTACCACAACGAGATGATCTTATCTCGCACACCCCGACATAGATTACCATGGACGCCTTTAGCTCAACACCAATAATCTAATCCAAAGACCACCAATATGATCTTCTCCTCAACAAGATGTCTTACCAACATCTCCACATGAATACTCCATAACGACATATCTTCCAACATCGATAAGTATCCCATAAGCACCATAATGATGTACTCTTTACACCATTGATGGTCTCTCACATCCACCCCAAGAGGTGGGATGAATTCCTCACATCTCTAATGAGAATTTCCTTGAGAACTCCATAACTAAAACTCATAGCCTAGACTTCCTTTTATAGGAGTCACAAACTTAACCAACAAGAATAGGGTTTCCTTAACTTGGCTATTAAGTTCCTAGAATTTAGGATCAAGTAAACAATTAGAGTTATCCTAAAATCCTTGACCGGCTAAGTTTTGGAATAAACCAAAACTTCTTGTACGTGCTAAATTTTGAGTTACCTAAAATAACTCAAACATCACCGACTGAGTTTGAGTTTTTCCAAACTTAAACTCTTCACCGACTGTCCCCACACAGACTTGTATTTAGATTTGTCGTCATGCCGGTTTACAGAGGGTTTCGTACTTGCTTTTGTTGATGATGTAGATGCCGTCGGTGTTGGCGGCGGCGGTTTTGATCGGTTTCGTTTCAACTCAAAACCCATTCTCGTAATAGGGTCAGATAATATTTCATTTGCGTCTTGGATGAGTTTGAAAGCACTCTCTGCCGCAATTGAACCATTTTTATCAGGATGAACCAACAGTGCCATTCTTTTGTACTGTTTCTTTATAGTATCTGTATCAGCCGAATCATCGAAGATTTCCAACATTGTGTACCAATCTGGTACTTTAACCTTGGTGTACTTTACAGTATTTTGGGCTGTTCTGCTGGTTACAAAAGTAGTTATACTGCTTTCATAAGCAGCAACATGAACACGCAATATACTGTTGTATACCCTGGAGGTTAGGATCCAAATCTTGAGCCATGTTAGCTTACCATAATGCTCCAGCAAAATCTTGAGCCTTGAATTTTATTTCTGCATCGTCTCTTAGAAATTGAGCTTCTTCTTCCATGATTGTTTCAATGGATTGATTAGAAGGACCACCACTTAGACAAACTGATAAGATGAAAATTGGAATATCGCACTAAACTCGGCGTTTCTGCTCTGGTTTCTCTCTGACTGTCTATTCTCAAATGAGATGAACTTAGTTATTTTTTGCTTCCGCATATTCTTATAGTCCGCTACCTTTATCGGTAACCCCTAAACTAAGCAAGTATAAGTCAAGTTTAAAAACAAATTAATATAGCTGCTTCATCAAAAAGTCTAATTTATGTTTAAAATAATACTGCGTGGAAGACAAGACATGACTCGGAGGATCAATGCGGTCCGCGTAAGAGAAGAAAATGATGGTTGGATGGGCAAGGAAGCAACCGGGAAAAAGAGTTAAAGAAACAAACTAAAGTAATCCATACACATCGGCCGTCAGCATGTTGATCACCCTGATGTGGAGTTTCTAAAAAAATACTCGTAGGCTTGATTAGCTCGGAAGCTATAAATAGTAAGACAAAGTCATACTCTCGCACCCTAAACGAGAATCATACCACTAGACCAATTGCCCTTGGGTGTCTTCTATCAGTCTTTTAACAAATTAGCTTGTTCATTAATACATCCCTATCGCTGGTGCTGGCCTGGTGCGGTTAAACTTGCACAGTACATGGCCGACTTTAGGATTTCTCCCCTATGCCTATCTAGCTATCACCCAGATCCGTTGGGGCGGTGCATGCTTTTCCAATAGGTGTAAGAGTTAAGTAAAAGATTCATAGTGGCTTTAAACAGAACTCCGTCATAGACAATCGTGCAGTTATTTTAGCAACTAACAATATTGTATGCAAATTCAATTACACTGATTTTTTTCTTAGCAATCTTTCAATGTGGTTCAAAATTTCTATTCCTGGAGAGTTTATAACATGAATCAACTTTAAGTTAGAGATGTTTTCCAGCCTGTACTGCTTCCAGAATGTATGGATAGGGCAGGATACGCCATTCGCATTTGGGAACTAACAGTGTGATTTGGTATATCTATGGTCAGAGTCGAATAAATGACACGTGAAAAAGAAATTAGCAAAAGCAACTTCCAAATCACCTAACGGTGACTGAAGTCTGATCTCTATTAACTGATTGACATATGTAGGAAGTAACAAAAGGACCCTTCTCTATCTGATACCGTGCATATATAAGATGCATACCAACAGCAAAAAAGGGAGGGAATGACTGCGATACCTCTTTGGGGAGAGGATCTACAAGAGTTTGCAAGTTGATCTCTTAACTACCAGTTGAACTAGGAGGGAAGGAAGAAAGGATCATCTTTGCTCTGATATATGCTGAATAACTGCGTCGAGTAGTACATAGACAGTCTTTTGCAATCCTCAAGTGCTTTCGAATCGAACATCTCCAACTCCTTTACGGACTTCTTCAAGTCACCTTCGTGGTTCCCATCCATCAGAAACTCGGCCAAAGTGGTTCCCCTGAAGTAAACGTAGAAGACAGGTATTAATAAAAGCTAGAAACTTTGTACAATAATGAAGCAGCAACATTGCCAACTTGTCATCAAGCACATCTTTTAGTTCAATAAAACATTAAAACGTAGAATCCACTCCAAAATGTATATATAGGATAGCTACACAAATTCAACCTATGTTGGTAAATACATAAACTGTTGCAAGATCTTCACCACAATGGTTTAGCCTAAAGAAAATTACAAAAAAACTAGCCATACTGTGTTCAAGCAATATTACCCTAAATATGTTCTACGATAACCGTTATTTCTCTATCTTTACAATAATTTAAGAAGATTTTTCCTTTACAGACAAATAAGAAGAAAAAAATGTGAAAGCTGTCAATGCGATACAAGCGCTATCAGAAGCTTACATCACATTCTGATATCTGAATGGAACATAATCCAGTGTACCAGTGCCACCAATTTTGAATTAGTCTCAGAGAAGAAAGAAAATACTTTATCACAGCAGCAGTAACCAGGTCTAGCTATTTTAAAGGTAGATAGACCTGTTCAATAGTATTTTACAATAGCAGGTCCTGTTTCCAAATTAATATCATACCAATGAGCTACGCATCAGGTAAGAAAATAATAGAAGCTAACGATACAGCAACTTAGTGTCACACCTAATTCTCCTGGAAAACAGTCTTGCAACTGAAGGATTGTCTAAGACGTATACACAACACATATCTAAGGGGCTCGGGCTATGTTTGACGTTTCTAATACTTCAACCAGACCTATCAGTGTTTTGCGTGAATCGTGCATGTTTCTTTAAGGAGAGATAAGGCTGTACCCTAGATACCATGCATGAACATTTTTGAGCTAAGGCTCGACTTAGGTTAAAGTGATATGCATACGAATAATTTCATGTCAGGTAATCCTAATCTTCAGACTACACAATATCCCAGTTGTTCATAGTCTGCAAGTTAACTACATCTTTACAGAGAATCCAAATAACCTAAAACGAACTAAAAGAGCATATACAAAAAATGCTTCCCAGCCAAATCATACACAGCCATGAGTGTTGGAAGGCTCCACCCACTTTCTCATTGGATTCAATTATAATAAAAGAAAGGGCCCTGATAACCATACCTGAGGGCATCATTCACGTTAAAGCCTCGCTCATTGGAATCCAATGAACCCCTCGTATATTTTTCTTTAGACATTTGCTGTCGATAAAGAGCACAAATAGCCCTCATACAGAGTTCAGGGTCCTTTTGTAATGAAGAGAACAAGTCTGCCTCAAACGGCCATTTTGATTGTCTCAATCTTATAATTTTTGCAACCTGCTTAAAAGAAAAATCATTATCTCCTAAATCTTCTGAATCACTAGAACTATCTCCGCTATCTGCACTTTCAGGGGGTTTTACAATCATCCCACCGAAATGTTCACCTTCTCTATTAGAACCAAATTCTCCCAACACATTCTTTCGTCCATCAGCAAAAGTTGGCTTGGCTGCTTTCTGATATGACATCCTACTCATTTGTGAATCATTTAGTGTCGCACTCTCATTTCTTGATGTTCCTTTCACCATATTCTTCTTCTTTTGGCACTGTTTCAGCAAAAAGGATCTCTTGGAAGAGGATTCCTGTCTTTCGACTTTCTCATCTCCATTGCACAAATTCAGAAGCTTACCTATTGGAATCTTGTCATCATCTTGACTCTTACTTCCACATATCCTATGTCTTTTTGTAGTTGAAGATAATGGGATTGAAGTGACATCCTCGTCGAAATTCCTTTCACACTGCTCATTTTTCTTAGCTGATAATGGCCTCTTTAAATACTTCTTGGCTCTCAGATTATTTCCATTACCTGAAGAACTTTTCAAGGTTTCATCAATCTCTTTTTCATCCCCACTGTCGTCGATCTCAATAATACCTGTAGATGACGTTGCTACAGTACCTTGATTGATCATAACTAGCTTTTCTCTGGAGCTCCCTTCTGTCTCAAAACTTAGCTGCTTTTTAACTGCAATGACAGATTCCACCTTAGAATCTAACCGAATATTCTTCTGCTTATCCTTGATAGCTTCTGAAGGCTCAGATTGGTTACTGATAAAAGGTGGGCCTGCAAAACAATAAACAAAGTAGGATATATCAAGATATAACATTATCAGCTTCTAATGAAATTGGGCAGTGATATACATAAGCAGTTAGGTAAAGGAATTCTTTTGAGTTTTGAACTCAATAATATAAGACAGAGATAAAGTAATTATGGAGTAAAGCTATAGCCGTATAGCGTGAAGAATTACTGGTTCTTCGTATCACAGAGCATATACCTTAAGTCAAATCATATTTAGTACTTACAACAAGCAAGAACAACATAACCTGAATGGAGAAATATTACAAAAATATTCCTCTAGATTATCTCTTAACAAAAATTCGTCCGCCTGACAAGTATAATAAGCATCAAAAAGGTGGAATAGATGGTGTCATTAGGCCCGGGTTACCCATCTACTAATAATTAGATTAATCAAAAATTCAGTGTTTTGACCATTAGCTTGCCAATGATGCACCAAGAGGACATAAATTGCAGCTGCTTAATAAGGTGTAATAATCCTAACCAGGAAAGATTATCCATATTGGGAAAATAAAAACACAATTCTCCGAGTGTCAAAATAAGACAAGTCCTCTCTTCCTTAAAAGATTCATTGGTTCTCCAAGTTGTTGGAGAAATGGATCCCCCCAGCAGCAAAGATGCATTAGATTGCGATAGAGATTCAACAAACACGTGTAACCCAAGAAAAACGGAGACGTGCAGAATATGAATGATGTCATTATAAGAGAAAATGGTTGCCTATTTGTTTTAGTAAATCCATTTTTACCACGCAGAAAATTAGTTAAATAAGCTTTTTTGTGGCAGACACCAAGTATAACAAAGCTGAACAAGTATTTGCACCAACTCTAACTGTTACCAAACTATCAAACCCTTTATTCAGGTTAACTTCTGGGTAACTAATTACTAAAACCTCCAACTGGTTGTTCCCTGTATGTTTTACCAGTTAAGGTAACACCAAGAAAGAGGTGGCTTATCGACTCTATTAAAAAGCAGTAACTCATAAGACAATATTATAAATTATAATAAAATACCTATTGTAGGGGATATAAATGGAAAAATTAAACAAACAAAAAAAATGTCAAACAAGAAGAATATAATTGATACCTGATCTATGTACTTCTCTTATATTTTCTTTTAGTGAAGAAGGGTTGGGTGGAAGAGCAGAATTAAGAATAGTTGCAGTTTTATTCAACATATTATCTTTCGTTCTTAAGTGATCCACAGTAGCAACATTGACCTCAACATCCATTTTCCTGCAAGTTTCTTTATTCATAAATGTCTTATATTCATCATCTCGGCAAACTTCATTCTGTAAGCCTCTCAAAGTTGCATTTTCTTCTTTCAACCTTAAGACCTTTGTCTCCAACGCTATAAACCTCTTCTTCCAAGTCTCGATTTCACTTTCTGCTCTTTGTTTCCCACACTCCAAATCCCTGTTCTCAGTCTTAAGCTGAACAATAGTCTCCCTTTCATCATTTTCCATCTTCTTAACTACACCTTCCAAGTAAACATTTCTCTCATGTGCGATCCTCAGAGCCTCCCTTTCATCATTTTCCATCTTCTTGACAACACCTTGCAAGTAAGCATTTCTTTCATTTGCCATCCTTAGAGTCTCCTTTTCATCATTTTCCATCTTCTTAACTACACCTTCCAAGTAACCATTTCGTTCCTGTGCCATCCTCTCTCTATCAGACATGACATCTCGCTCTTTTTCTAGAGTAGTAATTTTCTCTTGCATTTCACAGAATGCCGTCTTGTACTTCTTAAGCTCATCTTCTACATCAACCTTCACTAACATTAGGTTGTTCAGCTTATCCTCAAGCTCAGCACACTCCATTTCCTTCTCCTTAAGCTCCGTAGACAGACCACGGCACTTGATTTTATTAACCTCCAGATCTTTCCCCAATTCAACACCACATATCAGCCGCTTGGCTGATTGACTCTCGGATTCCTTTAACTTCTCCTTTAAAACTTCAATTTCATCATTTAATTCCGTCTTCCCACACTCTAAACCCTTGATCTCACCACTGTGTTGAACACACTTTTCCCTGAACTGATCCCTCTCCTCTTCCAATTTCTTAATCTCAACACTAAGCTGAACACATTTTCCCCTAATTTGATCCCTTTCCTCTTCGAAACCCTTGGTCTCACCACTGTGTTGAACACACTTTTCCCTGAATTGATCCCTTTCCTCTTCCAAACCCTTGATCTCACCACTGAGTTGAGAACACTTTTCCCTATATTGATCACATTCATCTTCCAGAATCTTAATTCTTAGTCGTTCTCCAGCCACTCTTTGGCATATCGCTTTGAGTTCCTCCATTAAATGCTTATTCTGTGTTTCTAACTGATTGCATGTAACCTTGAACTCCTTGACCTCGTTTTCAACAGATATCTTACTGATACTTAGGTCTTCATACTTGCCCTCAATTACATCCCACTCTAACTTCTTCTTTTGAAACTCAACACATAACTGCTCATACTTAGTTTTATACTCTTGCGATGTTTTCAACAGTTCAAGTTCATATTTCGGCCTCGCGGCTGCTTGAACCTCAAAATCCCTACATTTTGTCTGCATTTGTAAGAAATCATTCTGCATTTGTAAGAATTGATGCTTCCAATATTCAGTATTTTCCATTGCCATTCTTATTCTACCTTCGAAATCCCTTATTAGATTATCTATATCCATCTGTAAAATAGACGATATTCAGAGATTATTCAAAACTAGGGTTTTACAAACTAAAAAAGATTACATGAAAAAATAGTTAAAATTATTTCTATATAAGAAAAGAATCAAGACAAACCAAACCTTTTTCCAGAAAAATCGAATTGTGATATTTGTATTCGTGAAGAAAAGAGTTGAGCAGCTTGAGCTTTCCTGAAAATAAAGAAAATGTGTGCGCAAAAGACAGAGTAGGACCAACACAAAAAGGAGGAGGGTTTTGATTTTATTTGTTTACTCGTTCAGTTGCTTTGTTTGCGATTTGACGAATCGAGACGGTTTATATTCTGGAGGGTGAAGGTTCAAACAATAACCATGAATGTATTGATGGTGAGATTATCTCTAATAATCCTATGGATTGGATGTTTGATGAAGAGATGTTAATGGAGGAAGTCATGAATAATGGTGGAAATGAAGATCCTACTCCTCGAAATGAAGGAATCGATACTCCAAATGAAGAACCCAGCACCTCAAAACAATCAGGTAAACCTCATATACTCTTGAAATTATCTGAATGGTGCTCCAAGGGTCGATTCATCGTCCTTTGTTTAAGTCGCGAGTGTGAGTCGTTATAGTCGAGGTTTGGATTCTGCCCGACTCTTCAAAGTCGTCGGTGGTGGAATTCACCCAGGTAGCTGACTCAAACTGCAGCTTTCCGGGTTATGAAAAATCGTTAGAGTGGGTGATAAACAACGACGACACTTTTATAGGTCAAAAGAATTCGTTAATGTTTTGTTTAGAGACAAGCGACTCTAAACCCGGAACTCTCGATAAATAAAACACTTGGAGTCGTCATATATGTATTACGTATAAGATGGCGACCCTATCGCCATTTCAACTTTTAAGTAGAGTGTTCGATGTTTATTTAATATAATAACATTATTATGACTGAATTATCATAAATTTTGATTTCACGCAATCATTTCATTGAATAAGTAAAGGCATACATCTTTCATAGCGATACATTGAAGGAAATGAAATACAATAGATAATAACTTGGTGCACTTATACATAATCATAAATGGCGTAATTATACATGGTGCCTTCCAGAGATAAAGTAGCAATCGTCGAACTCAAACTTTTTCCCCACAAGCACCTGCGTATGGCATACGCCTTCCTCAAGCCAACGCAAAACGCCTCGATTAGTATTGTTAGAGAAAGCTTTGGATAAGTTTTACCTCTTGTTTAAATACTTCTCTCACTGCTTTTAGAAATGTGGGCATGACTTCCCTTGCGGCCTTGTTCTCTTTTGAAAACTTCACACTCGAAGAATATCTCCTCGAATCGTTCCTTGTGAGTTTCAAAGACCTTGAGTTGCAATTTCAATCTAGCATACAAAAGCGATGAATACGTTCCAGCGTAGATGTTTGATCAATGTCTCCTAGATCTTCTTCAAAGTGGTTTGTGGTATTTTCAAGCTCTCACAATAAGCGCAATTCTCTTCCAGGGTGTAAGTACTAGTCATGGTGTTTCCTCTTCTTTTTCCTCTTGGATAATAAATGTATGAGAATGAATGTGAAGGTTTAGAATTATGGTTTGGGTGAAGAATGTCTGGGGGTATGGGTCTCTATTTATGAATTAAGGACCCAACGTGATCATTTTTGAATTTTTAACCGTTGCAGGCTCAACCACATTTGGTGGTTCCAAATTCACATTAATCGCACGTGGGATCGTCATTATGTATATTAAAACAAGTGACGACTCTTGATGATAAAAAGTGTCGTTAATGTGTTATGTTTCTTGAATAGCCGACTCTACGAGTCAAATAGTCTCTCAAAATCAGAAGTGACCTTTGGAGTCAGTTAATATGTTCTTCTCCATAAATGACGACTCATGCCAAGAATTTCAAACAATCTTTAGAGTCGTCACTTTTGCTTTAACGAATCATGACGACCCTTTATGAACTATAGTTATTGCACCAATATTTGAAGTCATGTGTTTTATTGAATCCGAAAAAAACATACATGGAAGTTGAAATAAAATGTATGAAAACACATAAAATTATTCAATACATTGCCATAGAAAATCTATACGAGTTTAATTATATTGGGCGAATTGCCATTCAACTTCCTCCAAGAGAGGCAAACCCTCCTCGTGCGAAACTCATGGCCGTACTTTAATCGTATTGGCTCCGACCCAAAGTATACTAGAAAAACAATTTTTTAAATAAGTTAGCGTTGTTGAATAATGATAACCAAATAAAATTTTTTTGATGAAAGGCCTATTGATTCACAAACTTACTCTACTCATTCGAGGTTCTGCATTCTAAGATAGCGTCCTTACGAGCTGAATTGCTTTCTTAGCGTACGCATTCATTATAAATATGCATTCTTTCCTTTATTTGTGGAGCGTCCTCCTATAACGATTTCCGCTTAGTGCTTTGAATACCTTTAAACACCCGTTTCCACCAAGCATTGGTGTTTTGATCATGCCCAAGGTAAGGCCCTTGTTGGTCTTCATCGGCCACCCATCAAGGCCTTCTCAACCTGGGAGGTGTTTTAGGAGAGTGCAGGCAGGCTCGACAATAGCAACATCTTCTAGATTATTGAACGGAGTTGGAGCCATTTTTAGTGTTTGAAAGTGATGGGTGATCGATTTAGGAAGATTGAAAGTGATGGGTGAATTTAAGAAGATAAAGTCAAGTTTGGAAGAGATAGGTCTCTATTTATAGTAAAATGTATCTAACCCTGCTAGTTTTTTTAATAAAAACGGTTACTGTAATAACTGCCCTACTAGTCAAAGTTACCGTTGATTTTCAAAATTTCTCCACTTAGTTCGTCTAGAGTCGTCAAGCTATATATATAAACAAGAACGACCCTGGGGGAAAACCGGGCAGCATGGTTTATATTTGGGAACGAGAGTCGTCAGGTATAAAAGAGGGTCGTCATTTGTCGAGGAATGGGTCGTTGTTCGCAAAAAATAATGTTGACGACTTATGTTCACAACTGTAAATAAAGATGACGCATCGTTAGGTCGTCATTTTAACATCTCGTAAATTAACGACTGTCGAATGATATGTTTTTCTTTTTCTATGTAGTTGGTTGTATCAAGTAGTTTCAACCTCGAACTCCGTCTCCATTATCTATCTGTGATACTCCTCCCATCACTATATGACCGATTTGGTACGGCTTTAATGTTTGAATCGATGTATATCTTTATGAAAATTGTTTAATTAGTGTTGCATCATGAACGTGACATTGGTTTTGGGCTGTAGACGTGGGAGAGCAAAGGTCAAGGCTTAATAAATGGATTATTTCCAAGGCAAAAGAGAAGATGTGCGTAGTTGTTCAAAGCAAACACGTTGATTATAAGCAAATGGAGATGGTATGAGAGAGAGCGGGGGATAAGGAAGAAAGTCACAAAGGGAAGAACTACAAGTATGAGAAGAAGACGACGAAGGTCTACAGAACTTCGTCGAAGAAGATAGAATGCCCCTTCAGATTGTTTTCAAAAGGCATCCTCGAAACTAATCTATGGAGGTTGTATAGTATTCCGGATGGTCGTCACAACCATCCTCCACCTAGTACTCTTTTAGGGCACCCAGCATATGCCAGATTGAAACCACATCAAATGGAAAAGGTACGGCAGATGAAGCGATGTAGGCCCCTTCAAATCCTAAATGCAATAAGGGCGGAAGATAAGGCAAACCTGTCTATTATTTCCACAATCTACGCTGCCAAAAGAGAACTGAATGGGATGGTAGATTAATTATGCAACAATCGCAGTGGTTGGCGAAAAACTTAACTACGCCATGCATACGCCTTCCTCAATCGAAACGCAAACATACTCGAGTTAGTATTGTTGAAAGCTTTGGATAAGTTTTACATCTTGTTTAAATACTTACTCTCATAGCACCCGAAATATTGGGCATGGCTTCCCTTGCGGCCTTGATTTCTCTTTTGAAAACTTCACACTCGAAGAACATCAACATGATACTAAATTTTGGAGTCAAGTTGGTTCGGGTCCTTTCGTTAATAACAACAAGAAACTACGATATCCTTACTTGCCGTCCCACATCAGTCATAGGACGATTCTTGTTATGAAATGGTGCACCAAGTACAACGAGTTTTCGCGAGGCACAAAGGGGATAGGCGTGCTGCCTGTGCCGCATATACCAAATGGAGAGGAGCGCCTTTTATCACATCGAGCCGCAATGCTAGTTGAATCTCGCACTGAAACTGAGAATAACATGTAATGTGTTCAAAGGAATTTCCACCTTCTAATTCATATTTAGTATGCTATTATTCCAAGTTTCCTTTCAATCCATATTCAATTTATTTTAATAAACAGTCGTTATCTCTGTTTATTAATTCAGTGACGACTATACCTTAAGTCGAGAAGACAACCTGCTCATGAGTCGTCAACTAGTTTAATCACATAATTAACGACTCCATGTTGTGAAATTCAAAAAACCACCGTTGGGATTTTCTTCTATATAATACCACCCCATCCTCTTGAGCAAATAGCCCAAAACCATTTTATTTTCCACCAAACTACGTAATCTTTCAATTGCAATGGTCGAATGGGAACCGTATGAAGATTTGTGTCTTGTTAAATCGCTTGCTAATACCTTCGTGAACGTCCAAATGAAATCTATTCAATGTTTTGGAAGAGAGTTAAGGAGTTCTTCTACTGGTCGTATCACGAATCCTAATAACCGAAAATGGAGAGACTTGGCATTTCGATTCAACTACATTAAAAGTGCAATGAGAGAGTATGTAAAAGTTAGAAATATGGTGTACTGACCATCATCCGTGAGCTCCTCTTAAGGAAAAGGTGAGTAATTCTTTGATATTTATACTTTCATCATGCTTCAAAGGCACTAACATATAACATTCCTCCTTTAATTTCAGCTGGAACGTTTCAATGGGTTATGGACAATACGACAACTCATTACAACTCATTACCTTTGTCTCTTAACCGGAGAGTCTGATTCTGATGAATCCGACAACTCATTACCTTTGTCTCTTGGTTCGGTGATAGAAAATGATACCTCACTCGGCTTCTTACCGCGTAATGGACCGGCAAGTAAGTATTTATCATGGCGTGGAGGTTTGGAAGGTGGAGTTATCGTCATTGGAACCTTGCCTTTGGTCTCCGCATTTGGTTTCGAAACCAAAAAACAAAAAAACCCAACAAGACATCAACTTTATGGTTATCGAAAAAGAGTCGTCAATACGATAATCTAAAACACAAACGACCCTTTTTATCATGTGACGACTCAAAATCATATGATGACGACCTTTTCAAAAAACAAAGGGTCGTCAAAAATTAATAACGATCCTACAATTTGGATTGACGACTCTAGGGCACATACTTAAGTGACGACTCAAGGGGAAATGAGATGACGACACTATCAATTTTTGGAACAGAGAGTGCTGTTCGAGTTCCATCTAGAGTCGTTAGGGAATAAATAAGGGTCTGCAAACAAGAGTCGTCATCTCGTAACATAAAAGATTAACGACTCTATTCTAGGGCAAAATTCACCGAAGTAGCAGTAATAAGGGTCGTCATCTTCAACCTAATACGCTAACGATTTTTCATAAAATAAACATGCAAATGAAAAGTCGTTAGGGGTATCCACTACGATACTAACGACCCTTTAACTCGAAACCGCAAAATTTCAGCTACTGGACTCAAATTCGCAATCAAAACACAACTAAAAAATGCATACAAGGTGGGTTTAAGTTCACATACCTTCTAATTGGACCCATATCTTCTTTGGGTTTCGATTTTTGGGTTTTGGAGTTCGTCCTCGATAACTTTTCCTCGACCCGGCCGAGAGAGATCGGGGATTTGAAGTGCTTCATAGCTGGTCCGTTTGTACGAGCCATGTTTTAAGAAGAAGTTAATCGTCGATCATTCTAACATCGACGATTAAACGATGAATCTGGCCGAAGAAAACTCATGAGTCGTTAATGGTGGTGTATGAGAAGAGTAAGGGGAAGGAGAGTGAAGATGAAGAGAAATGGGAGGAGAGGAACGATTTAGGGTATATGAAATTGGGGGCCAAATTAAGAGTTTTAATTAGTGTTAACTGATTTTTAAGATTTATGCTTAGTAAAGGGTAAAAGCGATGCAATATAGGATTAATGCGCCATAAAATCGGGGTGGAAATAAAATATCATATTTAATTAAAATATCCTACTACCAATCAAATGAGGTTTATATTCTCCATCGTGGCATCACGCAAAGTTCATTTTTATTCTTTTGAATAAATCCAAAACTGATTTGTACTTCACTGGATTGGGTAGGACTTGGAAGTTGGAACTATTCCATCTACTTTTTTGATGGGCAAAATTTGTTTTTTTTTTGGTATATTAATTAAATAATTTGTTTTGTACCCACAAAAATACCCATATACAAACAATATAAAATCTTTTTATCATTTAAATACCTTATCCCTTAAAACAACATTACCTTAATACCCTCACTTACAATATTATTTTCAATTTAAAAAACTTATCCATTAAAAAAAATAAAATTTTTCTGTTTCACATCCACCAAGGCACATTCACCACCACCAACGGCACCACCACCACCACTCCACCACCACCACCGCCACTCCGCCACCACCACCACCACCACTTGCTAAATACAACCACCAATAATATTCCACCAACGTCACACACCACCACCACCGTTGTTGTTGCCACACACCGCAGCCACGCGCCATTAATATTAGGGTGTCACCAACTCAAGTTGATCCAAAAAATCAATAGTTCAAAAAATATTTGTCAAATTTGGTTGTTGATTCCATTTTTCCATTGTTGATACACAAACATTGGTTGTCAATTCCTAAACTAAGGTCAATTTATATTGTTGATGCACAAATATTTATTGTTGACTCCTTACACTAAGATTAATTTCTATTCTATTGTTGATACACAAATTTGGTTGTTGATTCCATTTTTCCATTGTTGATACACAAACTAAGGTTGTTGATACACAAATATTGTTGTTGACTACCATTTTTCCATTGTTGATATTAATAATAAAATCTAAGGTTGTTGATACACAAACATTGGTTGTTGACTACCATTTTTCCATTGTTGATACACAAACTAAGGTTGTTGATACACAAACATTGGTTGTTGACTCCCTAAATAGTTGATGGAGTAGTATTCAACAACTTTTCATTCAACCTCACCACCGCCACCGCCATTGTGTCAACATTTCGAACACCACAAACAACCGAAATCACTATTATCTTCATGAACAACTTTTAATTAATCATTCCAACCACAACCAACACAATCTTCATCATCAAAATTCATCGCTCCAACCTCACCAAGATCACCACCCACCACCAAAGACAAAAACTCCACCAACACCACAACAAACTTAACCCACTATCTTCGTGAATGATTTTATTTCATCATTCAACTCAGACAAACACAATCTCCATCATCAATTTCATCGTTCTAACCTATTTTACATTTACTACCACCACCAACGAAACTCAAACTAGAGAAAAGAAGATAATCAATTGATAGATTGAAAAATACATACCTCCTTCATCGGGCCGCCACCACCATCATTGTAGATCTCGGTATCTTCCTCCATCACCACCATCATCTTCTTCTAATAAACAAGATTTGATATCCTCCTTCCTACCGCCACGACTTTCACCTATATTATTTGAAACTAGGGTTCTTTGTTGGATCTTAAATTGGAAACTTGTTACTCTATCGATTGAAGAAAGAACTTTCAATTGAAAAGTTAAACCCATTAAATCTATAACAAGACATCAAAAGAAGAGGAATATTAACAACGATAATGATTATCAAGCTTGATTTACAATGGTCGTGAAAATCAGTCTAAAAGCAGGTGGTGATGTCTGCTCTTGCCATGGATTTTGTGAAAGTATAAGGGTCTGCAGGCCGTGTGATTTCCAGATCAGTTAAGTGGGTGGTGCGTGTAGCGGAGCATCAAGGATGGGTAATGAAGAAGTTCAATGTCTGGCGGAGATGACAATGAAGAAATAGAGTTTCGGTTTAGCAATGAAGAAGAAGAAGAATCAGGTAGATTAAAGTGTTAATTAAATTCCTTGTTTTTAGATTAGAAATTAATATAGTGGACAAGAGGTATTTTTAGAGCCATAGAGAATGGGGGCACATATATAATTCCCACTTTTTTTTTTTGTAAATTAAGATTCATTGATACAGTTAACATCGGATAGGTTAACATAGACAAGCGATCATAATACAGACATCAAAGATCTTGCTATTCCCCCTTGATCGAAATTTCAACAGAATCAACCATTCCAACCATACTCAAAGACTTTGGTGACAGTTTCAGTAGTAAATCAATGCTAAAAGGCCAAATACGTTTTAACCAAAACAAAATCTAAACCATACGGGAGATATGGAGAGAGAACGAGCGCAAAATACGCTCTATCTCGACAGAAAGTTTTTCACTGTTTCAATGGAGGTTCTAGGAAACTCAGAAGGAATTAGGCTGGAGGAAAGGAAGCGACGAGGTTTTTGTTCTTGGATTCATTTTTCGGTAGATATGGCGTATTGGTTGGTGAATGTGATTCAAGAATCGATGGAGTTCAACTGCAACAAACGACGGTGGCCAAGGAGGGAGGGAGAAGCATCTTTCTTGGGAGAAGTAAGAGAGAATGATGCAGGGAGATATTTGAGAATTTCTAGAGTTAGAAGAGGTGACGATCCAAGATCTTATGCTCTTTGTGTGCCGTTTGATGATAATGGCTACTATTTGGGAGTTCTCTGTAAGGAGATACTAAGGGTTTTACAGAGGCATAATCTGAAGAGGAAGGTTGTAAACAATCTACCTTCAAGTACTGATTTTCAAACAACTCTACCAAGGAAGATGGTGAAGGAGGGTGCGTATAGAGGTTTGATTAAGGTGGAGAGTCCAGTTCAGTGGACAAGAGTAGTTGGTGAGGTGCTGAGACAGATGAATTGGGAGTCCTTTCTGGATTTGGAAATCATTGATGCACATGCTGCACAAATAGAGTTGAACCAAAATTATTAATTGTATCTGTGGAGGCCGAAGAAGATCATAGTGGACAATATTGTAGTCACTTTATCTCAGATGGTGGTGGTCAGAGACAAAGGAAAAAGGCCTGAGATTACTCCAATTGAACATGATATTATCATTCCAATTCAAGCGATGTCGAGATTTGGTAAATGGTTGAAGATTAGAGGAATTCCACACACACATTGTGGAGCTATAATTTGTTCAAGTTCATTGGTAATTCCTTGGGAGGATTCATGGATATTGCAGATAGCACTCTAAGGAAGGAAAGTTTGAAATTATTCAGGATCAAAGTCAAAGGAGAATTTTCGGAAATCCCGGCGGTATTGATGGTGGAAGATGGTGAACGGAATTGGGATGTTTCGATTGAATGGGATTACAAATATACTCCTAAAAAGAAGGCTACATTAGAGGAGTTTAATAAACTGTTGATTGAGTTTGAAAATAATTCAAATTCAAAAATAGTCACTCCCGCTATTCTTGGGGCTAAGTCAATCCGAGTTGAGAATTCTAACTCAGTGAGGTTGACACTGGAAAATCGAGTTGGTGCGGAAAACTCATCATTCAGTCAGAGCTCTTTTTCAGGAGGGATGGTGCAGAAGGAGGGACCATCTAGTTCTTTGTCTCCAGGTGTGAACTATTTGGTTGGAGGGGATATTGTTCAACCTGTGGGATTGAATAATGCGGTTACTTTTGAGAATGCTGGAGGAATAGGTTCTCAGAATAATCCCATTATTAACACCTGCAATCAATTTTAGCTTTTAGATGTGAGTGGAGGTGAAGAAGTGCCTGCTACATCAAGGTTGGATTGTATTGACAGTGTGTTGGCTGCTGAGGTTCTGGTGTCAAGGGGTGTGGTTAGAAGTGAAGTTGGAGTACCCAAGCATTCTGAGAACCATGTAGCTTCAGTTAGTCATGAGTGCTCAGCACAACAAAACAGTTGTGGGTTAGCAGAAACGTTGTTGGTGCTGAGACTCAGTTTTTGGATTTTATTGCGAGTGAAAAGTCTTTTCCTCACTGAGTCGACGGACTTCAAATGGTGATACATGAAGCAACGTCGAAGGATCTTGAGCCGAAGGAACTCTTTCGGATTAATGAAGATCAAATTGTGATCCAATTGGGGAACTTGCGAATGTCGATATTGATTCTAACGCAGTCATTTTCTCTACATCGAAGATGGTCATTGAATCATGCCTTTCAGCCTTGGAGGGTACTAAAAGATGAGAAAAGGGCTAAAAAAGTTGTTGATGAGATTTTGTTCAAGTACGAGGGACCGATACAACTCCTAGCGGAAGGAGACAAGTTCGGATGGTTGATTCTTCTTCTCAATAGGAGTCACAAGAAAAAAGAAAGGTGATAGAAGTGAACTCAAAGGGAGTTGTGTCTTGTTAATAGAACTAGAATTGATTAGTTATAACATTAGAGGTTTAAATGCATACAACAAACAAATAGGCAGTGAGGGTTGTTATAGAGCATAAGTGTTTGGTTTGTGCTATTCAGGAGGCAAGTTAGTGAGCTATGCTCCCCAGCTGGTTTTATTTAACAACTATGGTTTTGACTCGGAGTTTGGTGGGAGTTAATTCCATCTCAAACCTTTAAATAGTGGAGGATTACGATATGGATAACTCTTTGTTGGAGTTAATAGATAAGAGTTAGGAGTTAATTGAATCTCATTTTATTTCATTTTCGAAGCACTCGGGTATAAATTCATTCACAAAAATGTGTACTCTCCTTGTGACTACACTTTATGTGAGGATTTTAGGAGGGACTTAGCTGAGATCAGGCAATGGTCGGCTGAGCCATGGTGTCTTGCAGGTGATTAAATGTCGTAAGAAGTGATGCGGAGAGGAACATGGCTGGAGGAGATACTAGGAATATGAGTCTTTTAAATGAATTTATCATGGAGCAGGAACTGATCGATTTACCTCTAAACGGTGGCGCATATACTTGGAGTAACAAACATGATCAGTCGTTACTTTGCAGATCTAGATAGATTCTTGGTGTGCACTCGACTTCGATTCTAAGTTTGTTAATGCTTCTCAAACTGCGTTGGTTAGAATCGTGTCGGATCATAACCCTTTGTTGTTAGACTTAAATCCTGGAGTGAACAATAAAGCAAGCTTTTAGATAGATAACCATTGGCTTAAGCATCCCGACTTTGTTGGGAAAGTAGAGATGTGGTGGAATGCGATGGTGTTTGATGGATCATTTGATTATGTCTTGTTTAGGAAACTTAGAACCTAAAATTTTCATCAAACCATGGGCAAAGAAGTTTTTGGGAATGTCGGGGGAAGGAGGAAGATGTTCTAACGGAGAAAATTCGACTTTTAAATCTTGCGGATGAGTCAAAAGTTTATCGTGATCAATTAAGAGAAACGGCGTTGATTTGTTGGTTAAACTCGACAATGTTAAGGTGACAAGGGCAAGAATGGCTTACCAAAGGCAAAAGTACAAGGCTTAGAGAGAGGTGATAAAAATACAAGTTATTTTCATAGATAAATGCTAAAGGAGAAGAAATTACATAACTAAGTTGGAGGTGGGAGGTGTTGATCATATTTAATCGAAAGGTGATTAGAAGGAACTACAAGTATTACACACTACCCTTTTTAAAATTAAGGATCAAAGTTACTCCTTTATTTTTTGAAAACATGGTTTTAAAAACATTGATGCGGTTCGGCGGGGTGGTTAGAGCGCCTTTTTGAAGAGGAGGAAGTGTTGAGTGCTATTAAGAGGTGTGGTGCTAACAAGGCACCAGGGCAGGTCACTATAATATGGAGTTCTTTAAAGCTTGTTGGGGTTCTTTGGTAGAAATTATGGCGGCTATCAATAAATTCCATGGAAAAGGAAAATTGGATTGGAGGCCGAATCGGCATTCATGAAACTAATACCCAAAAGGAGACTAATAGCAGTTAAAGATTTTAGACCTTTGAGTCTAATTGGCAGTTTTTATAAGATTATTTTGAAGCTTCTTGCGGAGAGGATCAAAACTGTGATGCCTAGCTTGATTTCAAGTGCTCAAGGTGCTTTCATCAGAATAAGCAAATTATGGATGGTATTCTCATAGCTAATGAGTGTATTGGCAGTAGAATAAGGCGGGAAAAGTGAGGATTTTATGTAAGATAGACATGGAGAATGCCTTTGATAATGTTAATTGGCCTTCCCTGTTTAATATCTTAAAGAAGAATGGTTTTGGTATGAAGTGGATAAGTTGGATTGAATGGTGTGTGAAAGGAGCGCATGTTTTCTCTTTTAGTTAATGGTGAAGCTCGAGCTTAATAAGGCCCGACTAAAGGGAATAAAGGCGAAGGTGATCCGTATACGCCATTCCTATTTCTTTTAGTAGTGGAGGTTTCTTCGATGTTTTAACTTAATAAAACGGTGAGACAACGGGTTAGTGGTTTTGGGTTGTAGAATTTGGAACGGTGGTATCTTTACACATTTAAGGATTCCAACCACGGTTTACCACGCGAGAGGTCGGTTGCAATTTGATTCTGCGAATCCTAGTTATGAGCCCACTACAATGAGGATATGCCGTTGTGAATTTTGCAACCTTACGAGGCAAGGTTACGGAATTCTGTGCCCTCAGTTCAAGCGTGCGAACCACTTGCTTAATTCGAGGAACACTAGAGGCAGTAAACACGCCATAGTCAAACTTGGTCAGGAGCCTCTTCTTTTTTTCCACCCTTAATCGGAGTCTAGGGTATATCCTTCCCCAGTCGGCTAACCTCTTCATTTTCTCACTTGAAAGCAGAGACTCGGTCTCTCCTCTTTCTCCTCTCGTCTCCCATCCCTCCATTTCTATCACGATCTGCTCTTCTAAGCTGTTTTTCCTCTCAAATCTCTAAGATCTATCATCGTGTAACTTTATCCCATCGAGTATAATTTTGAAATAGTTTTAGGGTTTATAGATTTGATTTCTAGGGTTTTCGTTTTGATTTCTATAGTTTCGAAGATTTGATTTATAGGATTTAGAAGTTTTGATTTAAGTTTTGAATCCTAGGGTTCCATTTAAGTTTTCGTTTTTAGGGTTTAATGTTTGATTTCAGTTTAGTTTCATTTGTGAATCTGTTTTAAAATGCGATTTTAGTTTTCATTTCTTCTTTCACTTTTCGGTTTACAACGTTGAAATATAGCGGGGCGATTCATATTGGGTATCGGTTATACGTATTATTGTTCTTTCGGCTCCCTAAAACCATATTACTGGCGATTGGGAATTTAATTGTCATTTGGATCCAAAGTATTGATGTTGGGTATTTGGTTTACAATATTAATATTCTTGATTGCGAGGCTCTGGTGATTTTTTTTCCGATGTAAAGATTGTATTAGTAGCAAATGAATTTTTGCTATAATTGATGTTAAATTCACATGACCAATTGGGCATTTGAAAGTACGGTTTCCTTTAGTGATGTTTCCTCATTATAGCAATGATGATAATGCTCAATATAGTTTTTTGAATCATTAATGTTTGAGTGCGGTGTGTCGAGATAGTAGGACATGATGTGATATTGTAGCGTGTAGTACTCTCTTCTTCTCTTTTGATTGTTGTATGAGTTATTAATACTTGATCTGAGTCTTCAGCGTAGATGGGAATTCACAGGTGTTATTGATAGAAGGAAAGTTAGGACCTGATGCAGCACCTACACTAATATGAATATGAAGCTCTTAGGATGTTATTTGGATGTGAATCGATGTTGTTTTGTGCTTACGGTGACTAGGGTTTCTTGATGGTTAGTAGATTGGTTTGCATATTCTTGCTCTTGAACTTTGAGCATGCTTTATGACATGGTGTTTGATTTCATTCACGAAGGCTACGCTAGAGGTTTATGTCACTTTTGGTCTCAGGTGAATCTTCTTCGTTAGAGTTTTAATTCTTTTTTTGAATGCATGTGCAAGTTTTCCGTTTGATGGTTGTTAAGTATTTACTTGTCTTTGCAACTTTTTGTAGTTTACACATTTTTGATTCGGTACAAAAGTGCAGGTTGAGGGCGAGTGGGGTTGTCGTTTCTCCCCCTCCAGTGCAAACACAAGCTAAAAGCGCTCCAATTTACGAACAAGCCGTCACCTTGTATGTGCTTGCATCCTAGGTTGTTAGAAGAATTGTGATTTGTTTCATTAACTCTTATGGCCCGAATAATTTAATCGTGATTGGTTCCTCACAATAACAAGACAAGCGAATCTAGGGATTAAACCTTAGTTTTATTGTAAATTGTTTCTTTGGTCACATCTTCACCGATTTCAGCTCAAGTATTGGATATATACGTTTAGTCTTCTTTTTCTTGTTGTTGTTATAACTTTTGTTTATCTCCATCTATGATTTAGCTTAGTAGCATCATTCAGTTTGTAGTTCTTGCATCACAACTTTGTTGTTGTATTGTAGTTAATCCATTTGTTTATATATCTTGCATCCTTGTATTAGCTTGATTAGAAGAATTTGAGATGCTTTGTTCACGGAGTTAATTGAATGATACTCATGAGATCGAAGGTTGGAGAACAAGCGGCCATGCAAACCATTAGGTCCCTTAGCAAAGTACCATGATATTTGTAATTATAATATAGTATCTCCTTATAGAGATTTAAGTTAGAAGAACTTAGAAGTTCGAACTTAGAAATTTAGGAACTTTCTATAAATTGAACTTAGGAATTAAGTATGTTTAAATATATTATGTCCATTAAATGAATGACATAGTTTGTATCAAATACTCATACTTGTTGTTAACTGATTAAAAATTCTTTTTCATAATGGTGAATGTGGAAATGAAAAGTGAATGAATGTGTCATGGTTTGTATATACGTGGAATGCGGAATATGGGGAGGCCCAGGTAGCAACGGGGAATGGATTTTGACCGGGTCAATAGGACTTGACCTTTTTTTTTGCAAAAATTAGCAACATCGTATTACATTTGCTAAGTTAGAACGAGAACCGGAGACAAATAATATTTTAATTCCGGGTAGGGGTATTCCTGGCATTAGAAAGCAGGTTAGCAATGGCGGAGACTTGGTTTTCTGAATAAGCGGTCATAGCGGCCGCAGTCGTTGCGAATCTCCGTTCGACCAGAGTCGTAGCTTGGAGCTTATCTGTGCGAAAAATACAGCAGTGTTTTGTGCCACTTTCCGTTTCACGAATCCCAAAAAAAATGGTGTCGTGTATCTCTTCTGCGGTTTACGGATGATACAATTATAATGATAAATGCCACAAGGGTGGAGATTAGGAGGATCTTGGTTATTTTGTTATTGTTTGAGGTGTTGACTGGCTTGAAGTTGAATTTAGAGAAAGAGCTCGATGACAAGCATAGGGGTGATGATTTTGTGGAGGGTTAGCAATGGAGTTAGGTTGTAAGGCCCGATTCTTTACCTATCACGTATTTAGGTATGCCAATTGGAGCTTGCAAAGAAGTGCGGCCATGGGAGGTGGTAATAGAAAGGATGAAGAAAAAATTGGCACCTTGGAAGCGAAAATATCTCAACAAAGCGAGGTAGAGTAACTCTTATCCGGAAGTTCTCTAAGTATTGCAACATATTTTCTTTCGGTTTATTATCTGGTTTCAATTGAGAAACGGTTGAAAGTATAATACGCAAATTTCTTTGGGGTGAGGATGATGAAACTAAGAAGATGAGGCTGGGTATCTTGGGGAAACGGGTTTGTAAGTCAAAGAGAAAAGGAGGTTTAGGTATACGAATTTGAGAAGGTAAAATGATTTTTATTGGCAAAGTGGCATGGGAGATATTGAGAGAAAAAGCTTTGTGGAGGAAGATAATGTGCGAAAAAACAAAATCGATGCCTCTTATTTGGATTCCCTTACGAGTCACGGAATCTATGGGAATGAAGTATTTAGTACAGTATTTGCGGGCTAATAAAGACTTTTTATGATCTTTATGAGTATTAGGGTGCGAATGGGAAGTGCAATGGGGTTTTAGCACGATTGGTGGATTGAAAAGAGATCTCTAATAAATATCCCAGACTCTATAAGATCGGCAAACGAGAAGCATGAATCGATAGCTAATATGAAAAATGGGGTTTGGAACTTTGAGTTTAATAGAGAAGGCTGAATACGGTAAGAGAGAATTGATTTCTTGGAGATAAAATATGATATAAAAACGTGAATCGGTGAATGATTTGGAGGATGAAATCGATGGTGTTTGTACTGCTAAAGCTTTGTATACAAAGTTGGAAGAGGTTGATGAAGATTGGGAGTTTGCTCAATTAGCGCACAGTAAAATGGCGCCTCCTAAAGTGTTATTTCTCATATGGGCTGCACTTCACAAATCTGTTCCCACTAGATGTATCTTTGCAACGAGGGGCGTGGCAGTGGTGAGTTCGACTTTATGTTTTGTCTTTGAAGCAGGAGGAGGAGACTCTTGATCACATGCTCTTTGCTTTGCAGTGGGTGAAGGAGATATGGGATATTTTCATGGCTCTGCTCGGAGTTAGTTGGGTTTTTAATGCACAATTCGATGCTTGTTTAAAAAAGGGAAATCAATGAACCTCAAGGATGTTGAAGACAGTGTGGGAACTAATTCCCTTTGCAATTTGTTGGGAGATTTGGCTTGAAAGGAACAACATGGTTCATGGTGGAAGAGCAAAATCTAAGGAGGAGTTGCTTTATGTTGTGAAGTTAGATTTTGCCCTTTGGAGTTCGGACAGAGATTTTCAAGCACTATTCTTGACTCGATTGTTGTTTCAATGGGAAGAGATCATGGCTCTAAGATAAATCTGCAGTATTTTAGTTTGATGGTGGGAGTTAACCTCCTTGTATATAGCCTTTGTACATAATTTTTCTCTTTTAATACAACCTTTCCCATCAAAAAAAAAAAAAACAAAACAAATTTGCACCCAGCTGCAGTTTGCGGCGGTGACATCTTTGAAAGATCCGGCCAAGGATTTTCAAAAAAATCCAGGGTTTTAATATCTCGTAAAAGAGAAAGTACTTGATAACAATGGTAGCAATATGATATTACGGCTAACAAAAGTAACAAAGCGATGTCGGTCTTCGAGTCTTGGTAAAGCGGTCGGAGTCTTGGTGAATCGATTCGAATCGGCCAGGGTTTTGTTTGTCGGTTGGATCTTGTTGATGAATTAAATCATGGGGTTGCTAATGAAGTTCTTTGATAGAGTTGAAAGATCTTGTTGCTAGTTTGGTATTTGCGGTGTTGATGTTGCTTAATTTAAAAATGAAGTTCTTATATTTGGTGAAAAGCAACACCACCTGCGATTGAAACCACCATTACCACAAGCAATAACTTACCTGTAAATATAGATTACAACAAAGAAATCGGGTTACAAACCCAATGAAATCTATATCTCTGAGTAGCAAAAAAAAAAGGAAAAAAATTGATAACAAAGTGCAAACAAACTAAATCTAGATCAAAGAGAGGCAGACAAGCAAGAGGTAGAGATGATTAGGGGTTGTTTAGGTGAGATCCGCTCAATGAGGCAGGTCTGAGTAGTAGGAATCAGAGCGGCGGAAGAAGTTTCGTTTCTCACGAGTTTTTAGAGAGAGAGGTTTCTCGAATGAGGGAAAAATTTGTTTGAACAAGGTGATTAAACAAGTTTAACTTAAAGCTTGTCGAATGAAAAGATCTTTGTCAAATAAATTGGTAAAATTAGTATAGTCATAATCGTTCTTGAAGACCCAGTATTCGCCTCACGTATTATATGATTGATGTTATTTGATTCCAAGCCATATTTGATTTTAAGCGATTAAAGGCGTACAATTTTTGTTGGAATAGGCACTTTTAAGCAAAGCGGTGGCGTTTTTACGGGTTGGTTGTGCATGCCCCAAAATCAATATCACGAAATACCCCTAAGCTGTTTTTCAAATAGGATAAATCAAGGTATATCTTTTCTTTCGGACAATTTATCAAACATTTGGAGTCTTTTTTTTGTTGTTGTGGTGATTTGCGTTTTCCTTGGTCTAACTAAGTTCCTCATGTAGCTTCTTCACCTGCAATCTGGGTTTAACAACAAGTCATCTATCCTCATGCCACCCAAGAGACTCTAAACTCACTTGAATTTCATCAAACCCTTTAAAACACGGCACACAACTTGCGCGATTTTTTTTGGACAAACTTTATCTAAGTATAACCAAATTATCAACACAACCAACCCGAAAACTCCTGAAATCTCGTGGTTGGAGTTCTCTTCACTGCAATTATTAACCCCATAGTTACAGTAAGGATTTCAATATCCACCACTCCAAGGAATAACACTTTTCCCTCACACCGCAAGCTAGCAAAAAAATCAACTGAATAATCTCCTCTAACATATTGTCCAAAATTTTACTAGTATGAAATAAAAAAGTTTGACACTGAATTCTTGCCTTCATTGTTCCACCATGAACCCCCAATTTCAAGAGAAAACAGAAAGAGGGAAGACAAAAGAGAGAGGGGAAGAAATGAAAACATTGTAGTTGTCACCTTTTATTATGGTAAGGGTAAAACATGCATTTGATATATGGAATGATTTCTTAACCGTTGATTGAAAACACTTGATGTACGGATAGATCATGTGGTGGTGTGCCTTAAGCGGAATCTTCGATGGAGGGTGTATTTTAGCAATTATCAAAATGATGGGTGTACTTTAGTAATTACTAGATATAAATGAGGGGAGAAGTACCTTGGTCTGCCATTTTTCGTAGGTCGTAGCAGGAGGTTCCGATCTCAATTTTAAATGATAAAATGGTTCATAAACTAGCTAAATGGAGAGGCATTAACCTATCCGAAGTTGGTCGTATAGTAATTGGGAAGAATGTGACTAATGCCATACGATTGCATCACATGATCTGGCCTCAACTTCCAGGATACCACAATAAACAAATTGAACAACACACAACAAGCTTTACGGAGGAACAAAGCTCATAATGAGGTAAACACTTTATCGGTTAGAATAATGCTTCTTTTCCAACAGAGGAAGATGGACAGGTTTTAGAGATTTTAAGATCTTGACCTATCTCTAATCTAGAAAATTCGTATGGAAGTAATGTACGGATAAGAACTCGGTATGGGGTAAGTTTATGCAAGCAAAATATTTTTCTGTATGGTGATCTTTTTCATTAAAACACAAAAGACACTACTTGGTCTTGGAGAAATATCGGCTTAACTGCTACCATTCATACAAAGCAACAACTGTTGGTGCCTAGGGGATGGTAAAAAAATTCTCATATGGAAGCACAAATGGTTACAGAGTTTACATGGTCCACCTCTTCCTAATCCGAATCACGGTTAATCCCGAGCATTACACCTATGTAGTAACTCTTTTACCGCACTCTTTCACATGGAATATTCCCCGATTCACTCCTTGTTTGATCCTTCTGCTTTGCACTATACTCAATACTTCTATTCACCAAAAAATGTGAAGATAAACTCATTTGGTTATTAGAAAAAAAAAAAAAAAAAATTTCAGTAAAATCTGCATACAAGAAGATGTTCGAAGATAAAAATGGCAATTCTTCAGTTAGTCCAAGAATAAAGAGGATTTATAAGAAGCTTTGGAGACTTAACTTATTACCAAGAGTAAAACAATTCTTGTGGAAATGCATCAAGAACATTCTCTCAACAAGAGATAGTGACACTACAAAAACAAGTCCTATTAGTAGGCTTTTTTTATAAGGGCGTCACAAATAGTGACTATTTGTGAGGTTTTTGACCAACCGTGGGAAATAGTAGGTTTAGTCAAAGGACCAGTTTTCTTTTGTCGAGTTTCGTGTTTCCGAAACGAGTGTAAAAAACAATTGGGCGAGAATAATAGCCCGCGTTGCCCCGGCCCAAGTCAAAAATAGTTGAAAGTGGCTCCACTTTTTTTGCATTCCCGCCCTCTCTCACTTACTAATTTCACCAAATTCTAACTAAAATAAGAAAAAAAAATTTCTTTTTTTTTATTCTTTTTTTTGCCTTATCTTATATCTTAAAAATATCTGATCAGTTTAATCTCTTACAGTTTCCATTTTTTTCTCCATGGCGAGAACTTTCAGGTTGCTCTCGCCTCATGCTCTTCCATTACCTTCTCTCGTCTCTTTATTTTCCCGTTATCATATCGTCCCTATGTTCTCGATATGTTCTTCCATTATCAATCATTCTCTAAACAAAAGTAATTTGTTAAATGTTAGTTTTGATTTTAATTGATTTTGTTTGCATGAAGGAAAGGATGAAGCTCATAATGCTTAAGGTGAGATACCTTCTCTCGTCTCTTATCTTATCTCCTCCACTTAATTTTAAATTTATCATTCTCGATATATTCTTCCATTCTAAAAGATCTGTTCTTCCCATTAACGGTCTGTTTCTAATTACTAAATATTAATTTTGATTTTAATTGATTTTGTTTGATGCATTTGCGGAAAAGGGCGGCATGATGCAATTTTGATTTTAATTGATTTTAATTCAAAGCTAGCGAGCCAGGTTCTACGATTGTACTACAAGGACGGCATGATGCATTTGCAGAAGTGCGAGGAAGAGATAAAGGGGGTCGTGTTCGCTGTCTAGGCAGTGGTATAAAACCACATAAATATTGGGGTGAAGGGTCATTAACCAAGCCAACCACTGAACTAAGTGCAGAAACTTTGAACCTTAGGCAACAACTGGAGGATACTCTTTGCGCCTTCAAGCAGCAACAGCGAATTTGAATTAGAGTCACTTTTTGTTGCACATGATGGCAGGAACTAGCAACCATGACTTATCGAGGCAGCCTTGGATAGGATTGTAGAGTGGAGACACTAGTAAAGGGTGGCCCGAGTTTACTTCAAATTTAAGTTATTTCCTCCTTAAAACCTTGAACACAGCATGGGGAATTTTCTGCCCGATGATAATGCTTGAAATGGTGTGTGTATGTTCTGAGGACTCATGCGGAGATCGAGGCGAGTCCATGAATGGAAGATGTTGGTGTGGATGGGTGAGGCGATATAGGTGTTCGTTTTTTGAATATAAGGAATGGGATGATTCTTTTTTTGTTTTCATGCCATATGGGTGGGTAATTTTTGAATGTAAAGGAAAGGGATGTCTTTTTTGTTTTCATGCCCATCATTTGTGTTCATGTGTTTCCCAAACATTACAGTACTAAATTGATGTATTTAAAACAGTAAAATATACTTGCAGTGATTCATAAAATCCCTGATGTTTCGTATCCTCATTGTTCTTCTCAGCTGGAATTCCAATTCATCTCTTGATGGAATGTAGTTTGTCAAGGGTTGTTTGGTTTGGATCTCTTGGTCTGCAGAATTTTCCACCTGAATCTGACAGATTGGGTCTGTTGTTGGTTTGATGATCTCTTTGCCAATCATATTACTGAAATAGTGCTAGTGAATAGAGCCATTGTAGCTTGGCGTTTTTGGACTCACAGATGTGAGAAAGTCTTTCAAGGGAATGTCCTTTATCCACAGACTATAATCATTAGTTGTCAAAATTATATGGCTAACCATCTCAGTAGTACTACAATGCCTTTTAGATCATCTACCAGGATTAATAAAACTAACATACACTGGTCGCCTGCTCCCAATGGCCTCTCACTCTAAACTGTGATGGTTCATTTAATCACTTATCTAATTCTGATGTTCTCGGTTTAATACTTCGTGATTTTTGCAGGGAGTTTCAGGGGTGCAAAGTGCTTCTACTTATTTAATTTGTGAGGAGACGATCAAGCAGAATGTAGAGGACCAAAGGAAGCAGTTAGATGGGAAAATGAACTACCCCTAGAAAATGTATGCTTTCAGCTAGACTCGAAGATTGTGGTTGATGAGGTTAACAGAGATATCTCCAATATTGACTGGAGACTCCAAAATTAAATTGTTGAAATAAAATCTTTTTCAGTGAGTTTAATTCGTGGAGGTTGTTGGTACCTAAACATTACTTCAAGGAAAAATAAATGCACCGCCTTGGTACTTTCTCTTTAGGTTCGAAAATCAAAATCGAACAGGACAAACCTAAACTACGAAAGTAGTCGTTCCGTCTTGCTTCAGTCACAAGGAGAGGAAGATGGATTGATCTTAGGGGGAAGCAGAAAAGTTAAAGAAATTGCAGTGGGTATTGAATTGTGTATTGGGTGTTGAACTATGAAGAATAACAGAGCTTTTTTTGGGTATGGTAAGCTTGTTTTGTTTTCTGAATAGGCTAAGTGGCCTATTTATAGTAGTTAGGGATACACACTGCTTTTCTCGCAAGTAGTGGAGGTAGTGAGGTTGTAGAGAGATGGAAAATATGGAATGATGGAGTCAAGGTGAGATATTTTAGGGAAGTTTCTGGAAATCCCTTTTCTACTGTATCCCATTATCTCTCCAACTTCTGTAACCATCACCACTACTTGTAACTTATTATCATGGGGTGTTTCACGCCGCATGTTGCTGTAAACCACCAGACCAATACCCCATGAAAAATCCCCTCATGTGACGTATTTTGATGTTTCACAGGTTTTGGCTTAATCATATCTATTGATATGCCATATGTCTTATAGATATGGTGGCTCGGATTTTTGTGGAGTTGTTGTGAAAACAACTTGGCCACGACCAACTAAGATGCTAAGGAAGCGTCGTGGCATGTTCATAGCCTATTAAGGCGCTAGAAATTATTATGGCACGTTAGTAGTTTATTACGGCGCTAGAAAATAAATGGCATGCTAGTGGTGTAAAAGTAGCATAGCATGTCTACACTCTTCAACTGCAGCTAAGATAGAAATAGATTTACCAAGCCATAATCCTTTCGTGATATATTGGAGTACTAAATAATCGCATGGCATGTGACGTGATATGTTCATGGCCTATTTGTAACGTTAAAATAACAAGTGACATTGTGGCCTAATATAGCGTTAGGGTTTGGCATGCCATAGCCTATCGTGGATTTAAGATTAGCATAGTAAGCTGAGATCCAAAGATGGCCTAATATATTTGGCCTTAGCTGCAACAGATGAAATTAAGTCTTATCGTGGTTGTTGGCGTAGCATGGCATGACGTGGCCTAATGTGACATTAGGGTTTGGCACACCATGGCCTAGAATAGCGCTAGTGCCAGCCCAGCAAGTTGTGGCTTTAATATGTTCGGCCCTCGCTACGGCAGCTGAGATGGAATGTTGGGGCCATAACTTGGCCACAATCATAATTGGTTAAGGCGTGACCCACTAGAAACGTTATGGCATATCCTGGACCTAAGGTGGAGTGTGGCATGTCTTGGACCTAAGGTGACGCTACGAATCATCTTAGCAAGCTAGGGCCTTAAAAGTGGCATGACATGCTCAGGGACGCCCACGGTGATTGAGACCGAAATAGTTGGATCTTATCTTAGTTATAGACGCCCAGGGCACATGTACATCATTGTAGCATATTTGTGATCAACCATGGAGGTCGGGCCCACATATATTTGGTCGTGGCTCGGTGTTGGCCGGCTAGGCCATAGCCGAAAATTAGGGATTGTCCTCAATTTGGTTATGGCTATTGGAATGGCCGTGGAATGTTTTTCTCAACCTAGGTGGTTGAGTTAAAAGTTTATGTTATAATTAAACTCTTACATCTACCTAAGTTAGGATTGGCCCTAATTTTAGGATTTCATGAACTTGGCTGGTCACGGCCAATCATTAGGTCACGGGGCGTTGACCATGACTTTGCTGCAGTTAAGTTAGGATTAGCTAGAGATAAGATGAAATTGAATTCTTCTAGGCCGTTGATGGGTCATGACCCTTTAATAATAATATATTAGGGCTTCGTGAACTTGGACACCGCACGTGGGATGATATTGACTATGCCATGGACTTGGTCGTAGCTGGCCAAGGTCCCATTAGCTGTGATAGTTATAATATGGACTTGGTCGTGGATGACAAAGGGCCCATGGAGAAATAATGTGATTGGCCAAACTCTAAAAAGCTTTAAGACGAGTTTTCAGCTGGCTAAGGTGATTTGGGCGTAGAAGATTAGGTTACGGACTTGGCCAAGGTTTGGCCAAGTTATACGAACCAATGTAATACGACTCGGGGTTCGGCCCCGGCTCGGGTGGAGACCGATCCCCGAGTATTCACCGATCCCGGATGATCCAGACCGAGTAACTCGGTGAGTCATACCTATGCATATAGTTTCTAGATATGTGAACTATTTGTGATGTGGAAGAAAAAGGAGAAGAAAAATGGTGAAATAATAGTTCAAAAAGAAGCAAAAACTTATAGAGTTGGCTATTCCTTGTGCCTCTACTGTTGGTTTAAATTTTTAGGGTTTTATAAAGTGGTTTGGGAACTATTTTGATTTTAGTCTGCCGAGTTACTCGTGACTCAGTAAGACTGACTCAGTCCGAGTCACGACTAACTTGGCGAGTAAATAGAGAATACCCTTCTCGGACGAGTTTTTGAGGATCGTATCGGCCAAAGACTGATACCCGGGTTACTCGCGAGTAACTCAGCTGACTCGGTAGAGGCGTACTACATTGATACGAACGCGGCAAGTTATGCCTTGGGTTTGGCCGTATCTTGCCAAGATGAATTTGGCGTATCAAGTTATGCTACGGACCTGGCCAAGGCTTGACCAAGTAGTTTTGAGCGTGGCAGGCTATGCCACTGGCTTGACTAAGGTCTAGCCAATTTAGAGTTTGCAACCTGGCCACAACTCATGGCTTGTAGGCGCGATAGTGGCTATGCCACAATTCCGGTCATAGCTTGCCAAGTTGTGATTGGTCATGTTGTGGACTTGGACGATTGTTTTGAGATGATCCCAACTACGACATTAGTCCATTCTTATCTTAGCTAGAACGTTATGAGCTGTAGCGGCTGTGTTATGGCATGGGTCGCAATTGGCCAAGGCGCCATAGGAGGTGCAATACATGCTACAGACTTGGCCATAGCTGGCCAAGGTGCACGCCATGGTCTCTATGCCACTGATTGTGACCTAATCATTGTGCGGCTATGACTTAGGGTTTGATTCGTGGCGACATGCCATGCCAAAACCTGGAGTATAATGCTATTCTAGTATGAATTTGAATAAGATAGCGCCAATATAGCATGTTCAAGGAACTGTGGACGTGGGAGTTTGCGACTTGAGACAATACTCATCATGACTATGTATTAAATGCAATACTTTCAATAGCATGCTAATTCAAGAATGGCGTCTAATCCTATTTTGAAACAGCAAAAGTAAACGGAGAAAAAAAAATGATGATTCCAGTAAGCAGCGCCATAATTGTTAAACCAATTGTAGAATCAAACTTGGTAGTAGTGCTGGGTTTATAACCTTAAAATAGTGGCCATGGTTTACTGCTGTTGTTTTATTGTTGTTGGACTGTTGTTGTTGCAGAGGGGTGATGCCATATAGTGCAGATGGCATATGTTAGTTATTGAAGACTAATTAATTATTTCATAAGTTAGCCGTGATTATTTTAGGATGGGGTTTCCTAAACCGGCTAGAATTCTTGGTGGCCAAGTTTGTAACCTATATAAATAGGTAATTAGGCCTTGTAGAATTGTGTGTGAAGAAAATTGTTTAGAGATAAAAGAGAGTTCTTTCTTGTATAGATTTTAGGGTAAAAATCTAGGGTTTCGCTGTGAAAGCATACTGGTGAGGAACAAGAGACAAGGTTATCGTATCGGGTAATTGTTGCGGTGTAACCAAGGGTTTGCTGGGATTCACACGACGTTGTAATCGTTTTTCTTCATAGTGGAGTGAGTTGGTGCGGCTCAAAGTGGACGTAGATAATATATACACGTTGTATGTATTGGTCGAACAACTATAAATCTTGTGTCTTGTGAGTTGATTTATCTTTCTCGTATTATTATTGTTGCTTGTGCTTGGTTTTACTTATTATTCATCATAATATCTCAAGATCCTGTTATTCCGCGGTTGTCAATGATTCGATAAAAATCCTGACAACTGGTATCAGAGCTCATATTAGATCTTTAGGGTTTATCGTAGTACGAATGGAGTGGGAGTTATGGGTGATAATAACGAAAGTACGGTAGCTAGAGTTAAAGTTTTCAATGGGAAGAACTTTGCGTTTTGGAAGTCTCAGATTGAAGACTACTTATATGAGAAAGACCTTGGTGTTCCATTGGGAGGAGTTGCAAAAAAAGGGAGCACTCAAAGACGATGAATGGACAACTCTTGATCGCAAGTGCGTAGCCGTGATGTCTAACGGAGGAAGTATACAATAACGTACAAGAGGTTACTAGTACGAAGGACCTTATGGATAAACTTGAAAAAGTTGTATCAAAAGTCATCATCCTCGGGGGAAGATTATGTTGTGTGAACAACTATTCAATCTGAAGATGCAAAAAGGCGAAGAAATTTCAACACATCTTGGGAAGTTTAAATCAATTATTTCTCAACTTTCAAAAGTTAGTATTACTTTTGATGATGAAGTTCAAGCTTTACGGTTGTTGTCGTCATTACCAAAGAGTTTGGAAACCACAATAACAACTATTAGTAATTCTACAGGGAGCGAGAAGTTAAAGCTTGATGATGTGCAATAAAGGTTAATTGTTGAAGAGGAAAGAAGAATATAACAAGGTTACGGTTCTAGTTTTCAAGCTCGGCCTTAAGCATGCAGGAAAAAGATAGAGGAAGGAGTTCAAATAGGAACAACAACAACAAATCCAGAGGGAAGTCTAGGGGGAGATCTAAATCTCGGCCTAGAGGTGTTGTTGAGTGTTGGGCGTGTAAGAAAGTAAGACACTACAAGAGCGATTTTACGGGAAAAAAAGGTGCTAATAATGGTGGAAACAAAGGTAATCAAGAAGAGGTCAACGTAGTTGCAGCTGCGGAACCGGTGAAGGTCCTTGTTGATAACAAGAAGGTGATTACGGAAGGTATTCTACTACTCTCTGAGGACAAGCAAGATGAGTCTTGAATTATAGACTCGGGAGCTTCTTTCCATGCAACGGGTGATAAGAGTATTATGATCTCTTATAAAGAAGGATACTATGGCCAAGTATTCTTAGGTGATGGTGAATCATGCGACATCATTGGTTTGGGTGATGTGATCTTGAAAGTCAACGGTTCGACATGGAAATTGAAGGATGCACGACACGTTCCAAATTTGAAGAAGAACTTGGTGTCTGTGGGCCAAGTTTGTGATGATGACTGTGAAGTTGTGCTTACGAAACACAATTGGAAAGTGAAGAAAGGATCTATGGTATTAGCTCATGGAGTTAGAGTCGGTACTCTATACCGGACATCAGATGGAACTACTTTAGCAGTGGCTAGTAATGGTCAAGACACTAACTTATGGCATAGAAGATTAGGGCACATGAGTGAGAAGAACATGAAGATTCTATGTTCGGGAGGATATATACCTAAGGTGAAGTCTGTTGATATGAGTTTTTGTGAAGACTGTGTTCTTGGAAAGCAAAAACGGGTTAGTTTCAGCAGAGGAAGCAGAGACTTGAAAAGTGAGAAACTTGATTGGTTCATACTGATGTATGGGGACCAATTGATGTTGCATCTCACAGCGGTTTCCATTATTATGTCACCTTTATTGATGATCACTCAAGGAAGGTGTGGCTTTACTTCATGAAGAATAAGTTCGAGGTGTATGAAGTGTTTAAGAAGTGGAAAGCTTTGGTGGAAACAAACCGGTCCAAGTTGAAGTGTTTAAGGTCGACAACCTGTGGTGAGTATGACAAAACAGAATTCTTACAGTTATGTGCTACAAATGGAATTCGTTTGGAGAGGACAGTTCCAAGGACGCCACAGGAGAATGGAGTAGCAGAATGTATGAATTGGACGTTGAATGCACATGCAAGGTGCATGAGGTTGCAATCTGGTTTGCCCGAGACCTTCTGGGCACATGCAACGGAGACGGCTGCTTATCTAATTAATAGGACACCTAGTAGTCCATTAGATATGAAGATACCGGGGGAGGTTTGGACCGACAAAAAGGTAAATATTTCTTATTTGAAAGTTTTTGGTTGTGTTGGTTATGTTCATCTTAGTCCCGGTGAGAGGTCTAAGATAGGTGCTCAAGCAAAGAAGTGTATATTCCTTGTTCACGGAAATGATGCTTTTGAGTATAAACTTTGGGACTATGAGGGTCACAAAGTTATTAGAAGTAGAGACGTTACTTTTAATGAGAGTGAGTTGTACAAGGACATGAATACAACACAAGTTGAAAATGTCGGGTCAAGCAACGTCGATAAAGAGTTGTATATCGATATTGATGATGTTTCTGGAAGAAGTGTGGTACAAGAAGAGCACGATAATGCTAATGGAAGAGAAGTACAAGGTGAAGGAACTTCTACTGCAGTGGGAGTTACTCCTACAGTTCCACAAGAAGTACGAAGATCGTCAAGAACTCCGAAACCAAAACCAAGGTATGCTTTGAATTATCTATTACTTACGGATGGAGGTGAACCTGAAGATATTAAAGAAGCACTAGTGGTTGATGATTCAAGCAAGTGGCAACTTGCTATGGAAGATGAGATGAATTCACTTGAGGAGAATGGCACATGGGTATTAGCCAAATTACCTAGAGGTAAGAAGGCGTTGCATAACAAGTGGGTTTATCGGATGAAATCTGAAGTAAATGGAGAAATTCGCTACAAGGCGAGGTTGGTTGTAAAAGGTTTCCAGCACAAACCGGGTATTGACTATAACGAGATATTTTCTCCAGTTGTGAAGATGACTACTATTCGAGTAGTGTTAAGCCTAGTGGATTCTGAAGATCTCTACCTTGAACAGTTGGATGTAAAGACAACTTTTCTTCATGGTGACCTAGATGAAAAAATTTACATGAAGCATCCAGAAGGATTCATAGTAAAAGGCAAGGAAGAGATGGTGTAAGCTAAAGAAGAGTTTGTATGGTTTAAAACAAGCCCCGAGACAGTGGTACAAGAAGTTTGATAACTTCATGCATATAAGTGGTTACTCACGGTGTAATGCAGATCATTGTTGTTACTTCAAAAGGTGCGGTTCTGACTACATCATATTATTAGTATATGTGGATGATATGTTGGCTGCCGGAACATCTCTACAAGAAGTTGAGAATTTGAAGAAACAATTAGCAAGTGAGTTTGCAATGAAAGATCTTGGTGAGGCAAAACATATTCTTGGTATGAGAATCATAAGGGACAAAGCTAAGGGAACTCTTATGCTTAGTCAGGCTAAATATATTGAACGAGTGTTGAAAAGGTTCAATATGGAGAATGCTAAACCAGTTAGTTCTCCAGTTGGAAGTCAAATTCGTCTTTCAAGTATGCAGTGTGCGAAGACAGAAGAAGAAAAGGAATACATGGCTAACGTACTGTATTCTTCATCTATTGGGAGTCTAATGTATGATATGGTGTGCACGAGACCGGATATTGCACATGTAGTGGGAGTAGTGAGTAGATATGCAAGTAACCCAGGAAAACAACATTGGGAAGCTGTGAAGTGGATTCTCAGGTATTTGAGAGGCAACACAAACGTACCATTGTGTTATGGAAGAGGTGGTTCTATTTTGAGGGGTTATGTGGATGCAGACTTCGCAGGTGATGTAGATAAAAGAAGAAGTACGACCGGTTATGTTTATACTATGGGGTCAGCTGCAGTGAGTTGGAACTCACGTTCACAGAAGTTGGTGACATTGTATACTACGAAAGCGAAGTACGTAGCGGTGACGGAAGCGAGCAAGGAGATGATTTGGTTACAAGGATTATTAGCTGAGTTGGGAAAGGAACAAGGAGATAGTGTTCTATTTAGCGACAGTCAAAGTGTTATACATTTAGCCAAGAACTCAGCCTTTCATGCTAGGACGAAGCATATAGATATCCGTTATCATTTCATTCGGGATCTCTTGGAAGAAGGAGAGTTGAAGCTCGAGAAGATTCTTGGTTCGAAGAATCCGGCGGATATGTTTATCAAGGGAGTTACAACAGACAAGCTAAAGCTCTGCAAGGCTTTAGTTGGTCTTTCAGAATGAGGATCTGGGAGGGGAGCCGCATTGACATGAAGATGTTTTAGCACCGTCGATCCAAAGTTGAAGAATCGAAGATAATCATCATTAAGTCTTTAAAGTGGGAGATTGTTAGTTATTGAAGACTAATTAATTATTTCCTAAGTTAGTCGTGATTATTTTAGGAAGGGGTTTCCTAAACCGGCTAGAATTCTTGGTGGCCAAGTTTGTAACCTATATAAATAGGTAATTAGGCCTTGTAGAATTGTGTGTGAAGAAAATTGTTTAGAGAGAAAAAGAGAGTTCTTTCTTGTATAGCTTTTAGGGTAAAAAGCTAGGGTTTCGTTGTGAAAGCATATTGGTGAGGAACAAGAGACAAGGTTATCGGCTCGGGTAATTGTTGCGGTGTAACCAAGGGTTTGCTGGGATTCACACGACGTTGTGATCGTTTTTCTTCATAGTGGATTGAGTTGGTGCGGCTCAAAGTGGACGTAACAATATATACACGTTGTATGTATTGGTCGAACCACTATAAATCTTGTGTCTTGTGAGGTGAAATCGTTTTTCTTCGTAGTGGATTGAGTTGGTGCGGCTCAAAGTGGACATAACAATATATACACGTTGTATGTATTGGTCGAACCACTATAAATCTTGTGTCTTGTGAGGCGATTTATCTTTCTCGTATTATTATTGTTGCTTGTGCTTGGTTTACTTATTATTCATCATAATATCTCAAGATCCTGTTATTCCGCGGTTGTCAGTGATTCGATAAAAAACCTGACAGCATATAGAGTGACATGGTAATGGCCTGTCCATGATTTTACAGTGCCTTGTGATTCCTCATTTTCTTGGATTCATTCAAGAAGGAAAACAGGGGAAATCTTGGAGCCCTGGGTATAATAATCGATTGGTATTGTACTGATCAGCGAAGCAACAGAAGAGTTCAGCGTAGCAACATGAAGGGGCTGCCATATGTGAGGACCGAGAGAGAAATTATTTTAATATGATTCAGTCAAATTATGTGGCCCTCATTCATTCTTCGTATTGTAGAGGAGAAAAGTAAGAGTTAGACAGGGACAAGACAACTAACACCATAATAACAGACAGATAATAGGACTCACTTCATACACAAATTCTAACGGTACAAAATCACTAGTTCTGTTTTCATGAAAAGCCAAATATAACTGCGTCGACAAGATTTTGATTGCTCATTTACTAGCCACATTATGTTAGAGATAATGGCTAACTTTACATTATACTTTCAATGTGGTAGTGTACAGCTCCGATTACAACAGCAACATAATTGGAATTGAGTGATTTTTGTTACATTAAACACAAAATTTACAGAAGAATATAACTACTTACCTAGAAGCAGCAGAAGCAAATGTAGGCTGAACTTGTCTTTGACTCAATGTCATGTACAAACCCTGCAACAACGACAACATAAACATGAATCCTTTTCAACAATGTGTATTCCACTGGATAATCAATACCAATAAACATCTGACAGCATGCAGATTGCAAAGGAGAAACAAAGAGCTTAAATAATGAGTCATGAGTGAAATTGTTGCTCTGCAGCTACCAAAATAATGATTATTGATATGGTTTTAATATGGGTGATCTCCCCTGTGATTCACTTCACATGTTGTGATGGTTTAAGTGCCAATTTACCCGTCAGCAAAAATGTTCTGATTGTAGCAGATATAAGGAAAATCTTACATTTGTTGTATGAATAGTAGCTCCAGTAGTCATGCTGATGTTTTGATCTGGAACTAGCTCAAAGTTCATGCGCTGAAGGAAAATAGCAAGTGCAACAATTGCTTCCATCATCGCGAACTGGTCACCTAGACACTTTCGAGGCCCCCCACTGAATGGAATGAATCTGCATCCAAATGTTTTAAGAAATCAGATATAGATATAGATATAGATATATTGTCGAACAGGATATCCTAGATACACTATATGAAAGCAGGTAATAGTGAGCCAATTTTTCGCATTAACTGCTTCAGCTTGAGAAATAGGAAAAGTAGATGCCAACCTGAAATCTGTATTTGTTTCATTAGGAACCGGTCCACCCAAGTCGAATCTTTCGGGCATAAATTCTTCTGCATTATCCCAGACCTAGGGCAATAGAAATTAAGACTAGTAAGTATGCAGAAATAAAGGGGAGAATGCTTGACAAGTCTGCATTTAGTCAATTATCTCAAATATAGTAACATTGCTTCAAGTCTTATATCAACCACGTGTTCAAGTACCAGGACTGAAATGTGAATGAAAGTGTCTTGTGAATCATGCAGTAAACTAGCAGATTGTTATTTTCTTAAGTTCATTAACACTGTAGCCATAGTTTGAGCATGACCTTTATTCAAACAAACAAAAATAAAAAAAAACGTTTGATCATTGACTACCTGGGGAGAACGATGGACATTGTACACCGATATCATTACATCTTGACCAGCATTGACCTTGTAATTTCCAGGAAGCACGTCAGGAACTAGAGCTCTCCTTAATAACACCTAGAAAATGCAGATTGGAGTGCTATTAAGACCAACACCAATGAGAGAATGATATCCATTTGATTGGCATAAAAACCAATCATAATAGCCATATTGATTTGCACCTACAGGAGGATGTGGGTAGAGACGAAGTGATTCATTTATACAGCGTGTCACATACTTGAGTTCCTTTATATCCGCGTACTTAGGAGATCTTCCTTGTAGAACTCTGTCGACCTCTTCTTGAGCTCTCATCAATGACGATGGATCCTACAAAAGAAAATAAATACGCTACTGTATAAGGGTTCCTACTTCCAAGTAAGATGGTGTTGTGATGTGACATAAACAGATCGGTAAGATCATGACAGATTATCAGAATAAGAATAGAATGTCACAGTATCATTCAGAGTTGAGAGTAAAACTGATAACCCTACAAGCTTACCTTACTTAGAAGGTATAGTGTCCATGTCAAGACTGAACCGGTTGTCTCATGGCCAGCAACTAACATCGATAAAAGGTCATCTCGCAACTGTACACTTGAAACCTGGAATATATCCATTTATCACTTATCAGTATGTTTTTACTATTAGTAGTTCATGTATGTCTGTTTTTTGGCTTTAACAAACTGTAGTAGCAAGGTATCCTATTGAAAATGACCACGGCATGCGAAGCATAATCTAGGTAATGTTAATGATGCTAAGCTTATATTGTTGAGTACACAAGTTTAAACAATAGTTTTTTTACTTTCTACTTATGAGAAGAAGATAAAAACAAGATTCACAAACTTTAACAAACCTCTTCTCTGCTTGCAAGCAAGAAGCGAAGGATGCTAGGATCTGCATCATTCACATACTCCTCCCCGTCAATCTGCTCGCCCTCAGCTTCAACAATCTTCTTACACTTCGCTATAAGTTCTTCAACAGTTTGTCTTATTACAGTAACTGCCTTTTCAGCTTTGATTTGTCTAGGAATTACCTTGCGCAACAAATCAATCTGCAACATCATACACAAGAAAAGTCATTTAAGTATGATAACAATAAAAAAGAAAAAGGTAGAACCATAGAAGAGAGTCAGGGTAAAAAAGCCTACCTTCCAATAGGGTAAAAGATCGGTTGAACGAGCCTCTGCCTCTTTTAATGCAGTATAGACAGCCTCAATAACAGGACTATCAGCAGTAAGTGAATCAAAATTGTAGTTGAACACTGCTAATCCTATAACATCTAAAGTTAACTGCGAAAATTTCGCCTCCATATTCACAGGTGTACCATGGTCTGCATCTGTTTTAAGTTTCTCTACCAACCTTTCCGCGCACTTGCAGAATACCCTATCTACTATTATCGACAAGTACGCCTTATGAAGAGATGGAACCACTGCCCGTCGCCTCGCCTATCAACAAATCAAATTCTATTGCTCATCGAGACGATACGAAATTTCATTTCAGCAAGAACCCTCAATACATTATATACAATGCTCATAAAGAAAAGGCCATATGTCTCCACCCATACACAAAATTTGAAGAATCAATTAACTGGAACTCTCATACTTTTTGGTCAGAGGTTCAAGTCCCCTCTCTAAAGCTTATTGATCACTTAAAACATCAAAACTAAACCATGAACTAATCAATTTAAGAAAATTAGAGAAAGGAAGAGAATACCGTCCAAAGGGGGCCTTCAGCAATGGCAACACCAGACCCGAACAAGAATTCAGAGACTTCAACCACAAGCCCTTTAGAATACTTGGTACCATAGTTTCTTAAAACATGTTTAGCAATAAGAGGATCACTAACTATAACAAAATTTCTAGGACCAGCTGCAAGACGATAAATTGATCCATATTCTTTCATCCATTTAAACAATGGAAGAAAAAGAGCACCACCTAAAAGGTCAGAAACATCATCAAGTTTAGCACTTGCAATTGGTATACCTGAATCATCATTACTATTATTACTAAGTGATTTTGTGATTGATGTTAACCAATCTGGACTAACCCATGAACCATTTTTGTTACTGGTTTCCTCATCTTTAGATGACTTAATGGAGAGAATTTGAGGTGGGTTTTTTCTGGAAGAAGTGAAAATGGGTTTCAGGAGGATTTGGGTTTGCTGAGGGTTTGCAAATGAACAGAGTGAAGATAGAGAAAGGAGAGAAGCTGATGAAGTCATGGTGGAGGAGAAGAAAAGAAAGAACTGAAAAGGCTTCAGTTAAAATCTCCAAGTTAGAGAGATTTTCTACTTTATCCATTTGTGTCTCCCTAGTCCCTTCCCTTGGAAGAGGAAATTCTTACTGTTTTGTTGACTCAAGTTGACTTAAGTTGACTTGGGTCAAAACGACCTGATATATTTGAAGCACCGGCACTTTAGTATCGGCATCGTGTCGCATCGTGTCGCATTAGATGCGCGTTGGTCATAGGTGTAGTGCCCCGAAGCTAGCAGCTGACTAATCCAAGAGGTTAACTAAATAAAGAGGTACTAAGGATCTAAAATCATATACTTAAACATTTAAATAAGAAATCTGCTACAAAACTAGACCCGCTCTGAAATATATATATACAAGAAATCCTCTTAAATGATACATATAATAGTCATTTGGTTTACAAATAAAATACACAACATTATAAACATGGCCGAAATTAATAAAACACTTATACTAATACTAATTAATATTTAAGTTGAACAAACGAACTCAACTCCTCGAAGCTTCTTATGACACAATAGGTCGCGCAACTCGATTTGTCTCTTGAGTATTCATTTTTAATTCATAATATTGGAATGCGAAAGTGGGAAAGGGTGAGCACATCATCCCTAAAAGGGGTGCCCAGTGGAAAAACATTTAACTTTCAAGTAATCATTGGAATGATCTAGAAAATAATTCATGTTTTACCTAAACATTAAAAGGCAACCAATTCACAAATTTAAACAATCATGTACATGGAACTAACTCCTTCATCAAACAATGTATAATATTTGTGCTAACCACACTCAATAATAATATTGCGGTGTATCGCCCTAGCCATGTGCATAAAAGCTGAATTCATGTAGGTATAAAAGAAGGAGCAGTATCCTATATACCACAGATGCAAAATCTTATTTTCCAAGCATTCAAATGGAAATTCTTATTTCCCAAACAATTCATAGAGACGAACAAAGTATTACAACTCCTTTCCAAACCATGGAAAGATTAAAGGAATCGACAGAACTTCCGGAATTTAAATTAAACAATGCATTGAAAGCACAACCAGATAATGCATGAATTTGATAAACATAAACTCTTGTAAAAGAAAACAACAATAATCACAAAAGAGCTAAATGTAAATTCCCACCTCTTTTGATGACAAGCCACGCCTACCTCGAGATCCACGATCCACTGGTGGAAAATCAAAAAAAAAAAGTCTGCCAGAAAAACACTTAAAACAGCTAGAAAAGTCTGTTTCTGGGATCCCTAATATTGTAGTCTTATTTCTGAAAAGGATTGTGCCTGAGACTCCTTGAATTTTTTAAATTAGGGGTGCTACCAATAGTCCATTTGATATTGCTGATAGAAGCAGCTGTATTGCTGGATCATATTTCATTAAAAAAAAAATTGATTCAGCTGAATCCAAAGCTAAATCTATATCCAAATTTTTAGTTCAAGATTTAGCTAAATCTTGAACTAGAACCAATTACAAAATCTTAAGTTAAAATCCAATATGATAGAAATGAACAAGAAATTCAAAACAATATCCTTAGAACCAAACTTATTATACAAATCACTCTATATCCAAATTTTTATATTAAAAAGTGTATTCGGTTTACAACTTCAACTATCTAAAATACCATAAGTTGCAAACTTGAAACTTCAACACGAAGTTGAAAATGCTCAACCTATATGACTATTCCAAGCTTAACAAACAGAAAGCATCAACACTAAGTTTAAGGCAAGACTTCACCGATATTTTCCATCATTTCTGCCTTTCGAGCAATGCTGAACTAATCCTCCATGTTAGAGTATGTCCCACCAGCCAATTTTCTTCTTGTGGTTCTGAAATCCATTGGACGAATGGATGCTCAATTACGTCATATTTTTGGTTCGAGATGCACCTGCATGAAACCAAAATGGTTTTAGTGTCTATTCCTCGGTAAAATTCAAAGACAGTTGAACAACAAGACATCTTGAATAAATTAAAATTCAAAGATAGTTGATCCATTGAAAGCACAACTAATTAATGACTTGAAAACTATTTAACATCCTCAATAAACTATTTGTTTTTATGAAAGGGTTCATATGATCAAAAATATACAAACGGGCAGTGGTTGCTCAAAGAAAACATGCAGTAAATTTGTTTTGATGGCAATATTTGATGACAACAAATAAATGAAATGCTATCATACCATGTAAGGAAACCGTTATCTTCCACCCAATTGAGCAACATATATATGGATGAAAGTTTGGTCAGAAATAAAAATGTCAGTCCTGGCTTGAGATAGTTGATGAGTGCCAAATAGTGCATATTTATACACCTTTTTATTGGCATTTTACTCATCTTTTGCGCTTAGAAATCAGATATTATCCCAGATTCTGTGTTTTCTTTGTTTTCAAGAATAAATATTTGTATTAATTAATTTTGTGTTTTTAGGTACTAAATAAAGTCCGGAGAAATTGAGGAGCCAAAAGAGTAAAGAATTGGAGTCGAGAATCTAAGGAGCAGAAAGCCAAAGCCGCGCGCGCATCGAGAGCAACCCAACAAGGAAGACATGGGCTAGAGCTACCCATGACCCGGATCCGAGTCCGTCTCATTCGGCCGTTAGATTCGATCTATCCTAGATCCGACGCTCGCTCCAACCGCGTGCATCGAAGATAGCTGCTCCCGCTCAACACCGAGATCACGCCAAAACCGCATACCATCCCGAGCCGTTGAGATTTCTTCCCCTAGATCCGACGCTCGCTCCATCATTCTCATCGTCCGTTGCTACACCCGCTCAACACCGAATCAACCCATACCCCTATACCCTAATCGAACCAAACCATTTCTCTCCATCCTTCTCTTTCTTCTCTCGGCAGCTCGCAAACCCATCTCCTCTCCCCGACCAACTCTTTGCAGAGCCGCATCATCACCACCATCTCCTCTTCCGTCACCATCACCACCACCGACACAGGCGCCAACAACCACCCTCTCTAGCTTCACTTATCTCTCGCCTAGCCTCTCTCGAAACCCTAGAGGCTATGTAAGAGATAATTGAGACTAGGGTTTATCTTTCATCAAATCAAGAGTAAGGGAGTCTCAGAACCACAGGAGTCAGAGAGCCGCACAATCAGTGAAGGGATGAATCAGAAAGCATGGGTTTGATTTATTTTCCATTATTATTCTCGACTTTGAAATTAGGGTTTGGTTGATTTTGCATGTATAAATACAACTGAGTTGGGTGTTGTTAGGGTCATGCCCGGCTAGCCGAGTGCTTCACTTAGTTTCAATTTGTAGTTTATTTGTCTTTGTAATGTCTTAATTTTATCAGCTAGGGTGTTGTTGAAACCCTAGACAATATGTTGAGTTATTCATATTTGTCTTTGTTGTTCTTCTTTAGCTTGATTAATAGGATGATAAGTTAGCTAGTAGATCAACTTCTCTTGTGATTGGCTGTACTGTAAGAAGACAGCCAATACTAGGGGAGAATTAGATAAAGTAGTTAACAAATTCTCCATGTGAGACTTCCAGGAAGAATGTATGTGCTTAATGAGATATGAATAATGCTTAGTAATTGGCTAAGGAACCTGTGATAGAGTGTACTGTAAGAAGACACTCTATACTAGGGGGGAATTAATGCGATTAGTGATCTATTATTCTTTAGAATCTGCCTTAGGAATGTATAAGAACACAACATTAAGTGAATTACCTTAGCATAGGGTCAAAGGGTGGAAGCAACTTCCCTAGCATTTTCCAATTTGTCACGTTATTCTTTTCCTTAGTTTAGAGTCACACTACAAACTCAGTCGCTTCGACAACAAAAACATCTGTGTTACTCATTGCCACTTGAAATTCAGTCTAGCAAACCTTAGATCAAAATCAGAGCACCACAAGTCCTTGTGGGATCGACCCGTACTTGCCGCGTCTCCGATAGACGCCGTGCACTTGCGGTATTACAAGTAGGTCATAAAATTATACACCTTTAGAGGCCTACCAAGTTTTTGGCGCCGTTGCCGGGGACTTGGCGTGTGCCCTGTGATTGTTGGCTTGTTTCACTGAGTTTTCATCTATCTCTGTATATATTCACTTTACAATTTTTGCTTTTAAGTCCTGTTTTTAGTATAACTTAGCCTGCATTAGTGCAACTTAGTTTTATCTGCATCGTAGTTTCATTACCCTTCTGCTAGTATAACTTAGCTTCACTTTGTGTTTCATTGTTTCTTAGCTCCACTTAGCTTAATTTGTTGCATTGCACTTACTCTCTCGATCCAAGATCTGGGATGGACTGAGCTCAAGCTTGCCTGGCCTAGCTCATCACACCTGTGTCATATCAGCATAAGCATCTGTAACAGTGGCTGCTTCTCATACTGCAAATACTGCTCCATTGTTTTGAACTGTGTAATTTTTGAGAACTGAGTTTGACATTGCTCCCTGTAGCATAGCCCCCGAACTCGAGTGCTTTGCTCTCGAGCTTAGCTCTGTCATTGTAGCACAATAGCTAGGTTGTTTATTGTATGACATTGAGGACTGAACTTTGCTTGTTAAGCTAACAGTGCAAGTGGCAAGGTGAGCCAACCCAAGAGGGAGGCGCATAAGGTGCAATTGAGCAAACCCCGCGACTTGTAAGGTGAGTGGTGCCTTGTGCTAGTCTGTGCTTACTGTGCTTTGATAAGCCAAAATTTGTGTGAGACCTTGTGTTGTGTCTTTGTTAAGCCTTACCGTACATTGCCTTGAGCTCCCTTGCATACCCTGGCATAACCCTGAGCATGAGCCATTAGAGCTGCAACTCAGAGCATACTTGTGAGCCACCATTGTGTTGAACCAAGTTTTTACCCTGTGAAAACCAAGTTATTGTGTGGCCTGAGCATTATTATCTGCCCTGTGCAACCCTCCAGCCCCGGAAGCCGTGAGGCCGTGTGTTGCGACCGCCGGCTCGTGTCTTTGTGAGTGCCGGGCCGCACTTAGAGCTGCACTTAGAGAGTTGCTAACCCGTGTAGTGCTCATTTGAAATCAGACCTTGCCCTGTGATAGAAAGTGTGAGTTTGTGCTTTGCCCTGTGCAACAGCCCGAGACCAAAACTAGGCCTGCCTGTCTTTGTTTGTGAACCATGAGTATACTCTTGGCTTAGCTCCAGCCCTCTGTAGCTGCTGAGCTTGAGCCAGCATCCTAGCTAAACTGGTTAGCTGAGTTATTTTTATTGCATAACCCTGCCAAGCTAAGCTTAACAACTGCAAGCCCAACCACTGGGCTTGCACTCTGCATAACCGGAGCCCACAATCAAAGCTGGGCTGACTGACCCCAAAGCTGAGCTCCACACACAGCCAGCCCACCTAACCAAACCACAACCTGGGCTGATCATAAGCTGAAGCCCACACTACCTGGGCTTAAACCAAGCTAAGCCCATAGTCTGCTGGGCTGCAAGCAACCCGAAGCCCACACTACCTGAGCTGTTAACCAGCTAAATTCTCTGGGCTCAACTCACTTCTGGGCTGTGCACAAAACAGAGCCCACAGTTCCACTGGGATGTACATTCCCAACAAAACCAAATAAGCCCACAAAAACCAAATTAATCCCAACAAAACCAAACCAGCCCAACAAACCAAATGAAACCCATTTAAACCAAACAAAACCCACATAAAACCAAACTTAGTCCACTACCACTGGGCTTTGAGTTCAATTTGAGAGCTAGACCATGTCAGGATTTTGGTCTGCATCTGGGGATACAAACAAATCCCTTAGAGAGCTTGCTTACGGGCATCTTTCACAGGATGAACACCCCACATACCATAGTGACTTTAGGGAATTTTATGAGCCTTCTCGGGGCCCCGAACTCACATACCCTAATCATCATGATCACATACATCATCCACCACAAAGTTGAAAATGAACAATTTTCTCATACCCAGTCATCCTTTTAGATCAATTAGAAGCTCGACTATCTGCTTTAGATAGGCAATCTGCTTTAGAAAAGCAATCTGTCGAATCTAGTTTTTCTAGGCAATATGAAATGCATGCTTGCACCTTATGTGGTGGCTTAGACCACCTGCTGAGTCTTGTTATATTCTGCATGCTTTTAGACAGTCTAGGGAAAACCATGATAACCCAATGTACGAAGTGTCTAGAAGTGACTATTGGGACCATAATCAACCTGCACACATGCTTCATTTACCACAGTGGGGAGATGAACAATTTTATACTCCCCAACTCCTAGTTTGCAATCAACAATGGATACACTCATGGAGCAAAATGCTAGGCTTGAAATGAATGCAATGCATGACCATCCATATAGCATTGATTATGAATTTCCTACTATTGAAAACTCTCCTTTCATTGAACAACATATGAAATTCTAGAATTGAATCAAAACCTTGAGCAAAGGTTTGAGAGTTTAGAACTCAAATTGAGTCAAATCTATGATGCACTAAATCAGGAAAGGGAGGACTTTCAAAATGAAATGTTTATCACCAATAATGAAGTCAATTATGAAAATAGTATGCCCAGTCTTACTCGTGCAATTGATATTGCATATGAACCTGTTTTAAATGACGGGACTAGAAATACTATGATTTTTAATAAGGAAATGCATTGCTATGATGATGATGATGATGAATATGAAGAGCATGTGTATTTTGAAAATGTGATAGAATCTTTAGGTTCAGAGACATTAAGTGTCTCTTCTGTGAACCCCATGAATAATGCTTCTTCTAATATTCATACATGTGATGATGATGTGGAACCTGTGCAATTGTCCTGTGAAAATGAGCATGCTCTACCACCTGTTTGTGACCTAGGAATAGCTGAATTGTCTGTTAACACAGATGATTCGATGTATGTGCCTAATTCCATGCCTAGGTTACAGGATGATATCTATCCTAGTCATGTTATGCATGAGAATGATGAAAATTATGACATGGAGATTGATGAATTGTTTTATGCAGGTGAACATGATTTACCCTCTTTTGACTTTAGGAAAGTGTGTGATGGTACAAATGATTTTAAAAATGAAAACAACCTAGATGTACCTAACCTCTCTCCTGAGTCACAAATTGATACTCCTCCACCAAACCTAGGTGTAGTTTGTCACAAAATTGCAAAACCAACTTTTCTGAAAATGCCTAACTTAGGCCTAGAACTTTGTGCTTCCCAAGTCCTCTTGGACTATTTTGCATCAAAGTATAACACTCTTAAGGAGCCACAGTTGGAATGTGTATGTCTTCCTGTAATTAGCAAAACTCATTTTGAGTTAGACCTTTTGCATGATGTACCTTTAAAATTGCAAGATTTTGTTCTCACAAACACACCTGTTGACAAGTTTAGGTTTGGGGGAACCTCATTCACATACACAGTCTTACTCGCACTCTCATTTTATATTTGTGTAAGGCTGTTGATGTTTGTACATACCGTCTTTTGGGTTGACCCTCAACTCTTTAGATTGTTGGTTTATGGTGAATTTTCATTGTATATAATCCAAAGTAGGACTTGTTAAATTTTTCTTTTCTTGAATCGGTTGAGTCTTCTTGTGCGTATATTATGCTAATCCGATATGATCTCCATTAAGAATATTGGATTCTAGCCTTGACTAAAGAAGCTCAACCTTGCTCCTGCCGACATCCGGTAATCTCTTCCCTTTTATCTTTTCAGCATAGTTCTCTCGATATGTGACTGTTTAAATTTTTTCTATCTGTCGACACATTGAGGACAATGTTTGATTTAGGTTTGGGGGTGCATTTGCATTTAGAGTTTTTAGTCTTTTTAATCTTTTATTTTCATATTAAAAAAAAAAAAAAAAAAAAAAAAAGTTCAAAACTCTTTTTGTAAGAACCTCCAACTTTTAGAGATTTTAGAGTCACTAGCATGCTTCTAGCTATGTTTACATAGAGAATCTGACCGAAATAACAAAAGTTAGAAGTGCCGGAGAACACAATCGGGTTCCTTAGTTGATTAGAGCGTTAAAGTTGGATTTAACCATACCGGAGGGCGAATTAGGTGTTTGTTTAGATATTCGGTAGTAGAATTGTGATCACCCATAGTGGAGACTACCCATTTTACATCAAGTGAGGCACCAACCTTCAATTTTTTTGCAACTTTCTAGAAAAGTCTGTTAGAGTGTGTGTCACCGTACGTCAATTCCGGGTAGGAATGGTGAGCTACCCAACTTCGCACCAATTTCAAAGACTACTTTTGATCTCTTGAGTGCTAGTTTTTGTCAATCATGAGGGTGACGTCTAAAGATGAAAACTCCTTCTAAATACCGATTTGTAGTTAGCATCACTCTCTCTCTCAATCAGCAAGACCCATAGAAACACATCATCGTCGACAAACGGAGCAAAGATCGAATATTGAAAGAAAAATTGATATAGTCCAAGGTTTACGTGCAACAAAGAAAAAGAAAAGAAAATAGGATGAGAATTAATAAAATTTATAAAATCAAGACAATACAAGTTGTGGAAAAATTGAGTGATAAAGTCCTTTGTCCATGGAGTTAGTTGTGTCATTATTTGTATTTTTATTTTTATAATCTTATGTTAAAAAAAAAAAAAAAAAAAATCAAAAAAATCAAAAAAATATTGTAGTTTATTTTTGCTACCACCATGGTAAAGAGAGTTCAAGAAGAAAAATCCAAACAACAAGGAATTTGAGTAGAAAAGTTAAAAATTGTCAAGTTTTGTGAAGTTTAGAAGTTCGTCATCAACAAGTGAAGACCGAAGACCGAAGATTGAAGACGTTTCTATGGTTCTTATGAGAGAGTGATATTAATTGCCGATCGGGTGAGAAGTGAGTGAGTACTCCCACCCCTTGCTAATGGTTGATTTCCTTTCTTAGAGATCATCAGAAAAGATTCTTTTTGTCCACACTTACGTGGAGTCTCCAGATTTTATTTCCGGAAGGTTATCCTTCTTACCTACAACGTGTGCGGGATTTTTCTCTTTATTCCCGCTGCACACATGAGAGACTAAAAAGCGATCTTTTTGAGTGCAATTATCATAAAACCCTAATGGTGAGGCGAAGTTGAGACTTATGATCACAATCGAATCCGAATTCTTTCATATGGTATGGTTACTTCTCGCTCAACACTTAAGGATGAGAATGCGTTCTTCGATAGTTCTAACTTCATTACTAGCATGCGAAACTCTATATACTCATAGCTTCTTGGAGGCTTGAGACTCTTTTACACTCTGAAGTTGGAGAAGGTTTTGTGGGTACACCTCTGGTAAACCCTCACGAGACTACAACTCGTCCACTAGGGACACCTAGGGGTTTAAAGGCTTAGTGCATACGCTAAATGCATTCGAGAGACCTGCGACAGGGGTATAGTTAGGATTTCTTCATTTCTGTTTCACTTGAGGACAAGTAAAATTCAGGTTTGGGGGTATTTGATGAGTGCCAAATAGTGCATATTTATACACCTTTTTATTGGCATTTTACTCATCTTTTGCGCTTAGAAATCAGATATTATCCCAGATTCTGTGTTTTCTTTGTTTTCAAGAATAAATATTTGTATTAATTAATTTTGTGTTTTTAGGTACTAAATAAAGTCCGGAGAAATTGAGGAGCCAAAAGAGTGAAGAATTGGAGTCGAGAATCTAAGGAGCAGAAAGCCAAAGCCCGCGCGCGCATCAGGAGCAACCCAACAAGGAAGACATGGGCTAGAGCTACCCATGACCCGGATCCGAGTCCGTCTCATTCAGGCCGTTAGATTCGATCTATCCTAGATCCGACGCTCGCTCCAACCGCGTGCATCGAAGATAGCTGCTCCCGCTCAACACCAGATCACGCCAAAACCGCATACCATCCTGAGCCGTTGAGATTTCTTCCCCTAGATCCGACGCTCGCTCCATCATTCTCATCGTCCGTTGCTACACCCGCTCAACACCGAATCAACCCATACCCCTATACCCTAATCGAACCAAACCATTTCTCTCCATCCTTCTCTTTCTTCTCTGGCAGAGCTCTGCAAACCCATCTCCTCTCCCCGACCAACTCTTTGCAGAGCCGCATCATCACCACCATCTCCTCTTCCGTCACCATCACCACCACTGACACAGCGCCAACAACCACCCTCTCTAGCTTCACTTATCTCTCGCCTAGCCTCTCTCGAAACCCTAGAGGCTATGTAAGAGATAATTGAGACTAGGGTTTATCTTTCATCAAATCAAGAGTAAGGGAGTCTCAGAACCACAGGTGTCAGAGAGCCGCACAATCAGTGAAGGGATGAATCAGAAAGCATGGGTTTGATTTATTTTCCATTATTATTCTCGACTTTGAAATTAGGGTTTGGTTGATTTTGCATGTATAAATACAACTGAGTTGGGTGTTGTTAGGGTCATGCCTGGGCTAGACAGTGCTTCACTTAGTTTCAATTTGTAGTTTATTTGTCTTTGTAATGTCTTAATTTTATCAGCTAGGGTGTTGTTGAAACCCTAGACAATATGTTGAGTTATTCATATTTGTGCTGTTGTTCTTGCTGAGCTTGATTAATAGGATGATAAGTTAGCTAGTAGATCAACTTCTCCTGTGATTGGTCAGTCTTGTAAGAAGACAACCAATACTAGGGAGAATTAGATAAAGTAGTTAACAAATTCTCCATGTGAGACTTCCAGGGAAGAATGTATGTGCTTAATGAGATATGAATAATGCTTAGTAATTGGCTAAGGAACCTGTGATAGAGTGTACTGTAAGAAGACACTCTATACTAGGGGGAATTAATGCGATTAGTGATCTATTATTCTTTAGAATCTGCCTTAGGAATGTATAAGAACACAACATTAAGTGAATTACCTTAGCATAGGGTCAAAGGGTGGAAGCAACTTCCCTAGCATTTTCCAATTTGTCACAGTTATTCTTTTCCTTAGTTTAGAGTCACACTACAAACTCAGTCGCTTCGACAACAAAAACATCCGTGTTACTCATTGCCACTTGAAATTCAGTCTAGCAAACCTTAGATCAAAATCAGAGCACCACAAGTCCTTGTGGGATCGACCCGTACTTGCCGCGTCTCCGATAGACGCCGTGCACTTGCGGTATTACAAGTAGGTCATAAAATTATACACCTTTAGAGGCCTACCAACAGTACAGCAATACAGGAATGTGCTAAAAGGAAACCTGCTAATGTTACACGATTTCTTCTTTCCTTGAAAGGAGGCATCAAGTCATGGTTCGTCAACGGTGACAAAGAGAAAGAATTCTTACTAGTTAAGTAAATAAAAGTTGTAAGAAAACACCTCGGGCATGTTAGCCTGTAGTCCATGAACAACACATGAGATACAACACAAACAAACCAATTTCACCATTTACAGAAATCCAACAAGTCCAAAACAAGAACATAGCCACAAACACATAAACAGTAAGGATAACCATAATAATTGCCAGCACACAAATTATTATGGACTATCCCCGCTAACACAATAGTTCTGATCAAGTGTTGACCTTGATTTCTAAAGGTATATCATTTATCCATAGTGATAAGACACAAACAATAGGCAGGCAAACCATACCTTGGATTGTAGAAGAGAGTAAACCGAAAATTGCTTGCAGCCGCATGAGCAGATGCAGCGAGAGTTCCTATATGCATGCTATCAGTTGATTTCATTAATCATGAGTGCCGAGAGTTTTCTATTAGCATGTCTTACACCCAAAAGAAGTTGTGATTTCTCATCTCTGCACAGAAAGTAGGTTACTTTTAGTGTGATCAACCGAAGTGGGTCTAATGTTGATATTTTAGTTAAGATATGAACAGAAAAATAAGAAATTGCACACACTATGGGAGGAAGCATTTTTTTATTCGTATCGTGGTACATAAGATGTATTAGACTCTAAATTTTGTTATTTTTACATCTAAAAATTCTATAAAACGAAATACCAGGATAAAAATCAATGTGAATCATTTACCTTACATTTTTATACAGGTTGGGAGTCATCTGCATAAACCTCATCGGTTTCAAAGATTAGCCTGAAAAATAATCGACCCAATACATCATATAACAAATCGCATCTCGCACTTCGCAATGATAGTCGGAACCGATTTATATAAGACAAAGTTACTGAGGAAAGTACATACGCGTGCAAATGAACATAAAAAGGATAATAATCATACCACTACACTAAGAAGATGGCTATGATTTAGTGTACTACATCTATAAAGAACAGTAGATACAACTCTGAAAGCACACCGTATTCTCAAATCTTATATAAGACGAGATCATTTGTCAGGTTCCTCATGTATTAATAGTTAATGAGCAATCTATCCTCAGATCATTACCTTAACAAAGATCGAACAATGGCAATATTAGTGCATGAGCAGCTTCATACTTGCCTGCAATGATAGTGTTAAAAGAGATCAAACAATGACATTCTGAGAAAATTGAACTCCGAGACTAAACTAAGGTTTCTTTCCTTCTTTAACTTTGGGTAAATTGCCCTGCATCACAAAGAAAACATGTTAGATCATAACCATATAGCTACAACCAACCTAACAATAAGCACCACCATAAAAACAAAAACATACAAATAAATGGCAGGAAAAACCCTTTCAAGCACAACTTTTGTCCATTCATGAATAACTGAGAATTAGTAAATTGAGAACCCATACGAATGACCAACCAGACTATCACCAACTATCTCTGGCAAGCACATACTTGTATGTCCTGTATGGTCAAGAAACTTACCCGAAGCACCAACACATATCCATTCTCATCTCTGCCGATTATCTCAGCACCATGCTTCTCTGCCTGTCTCCTCCACCATACCTTGTTAACCTAACTCAACCACCATCTCTGAATGAATCAACATCGGGCTAGGTTAATAATGCACATAAATCCATCACCATCACCTGCAACTTCAGCATAATAACCACCATCTCCATGGTCTCCTTCTCAATCTCAACAACACCAATTTCCATTAACAAATCAACTCCTTGACTCCATCGATCAAGACCCAATTATGTTTCCATTCTCGAACGACCATCCGCACCTCAACCTAACTCGCAATCCGAAATCTCACAATCAACAAAGAAACCCCATCTCACTACAAATACAATTCAAATCAACCAAAAATACCCAAATCTACATATTTAAACCATAAATAAGCAAAAACAATTAAAAATATAGAAAACCTAATTTGAGAAATTGAAATCAGAGGAAGTAATTCTCGTGACATTGTTGAAGCTGTTCATCCAAAATACTTTTCACTACCTGGACTATTTTAGCCTTTTTAGGATTTTCTAGGAATGAACGATGAAACATAGAACAATACTTAGTTAAAATCTACACAAAATTTTTACGGAAAAATTAAGATATGCATAGCAAAATTAATGAAGAAAAAGAACCCACCTCTTAGATTTTGATCTCTAAGACTACTGATTTCTCCTCCTTCAATATCTTGTTCAATAGCTTAAGAATCGGATCCAAAAGATACAACAACTCATATATTAAAACCCGTGAATTAGAATTTTAAATCACTTGATCCTTCTCTTTCATTACCAACAAATTTTCAGATTGCAAATGGAGTTGGTGGATTCAAATCTTCCATCGATGAAAATAGATGCAGAGATTTCATGGAGAAAATAATGATTTCGAGTTAGTTATGATGTACTATAAACTTAGGGTTTCAATGACGAATCTATAAGGGAGACTATGAGAAACTGAGATTGGGGCGGAGAATAACATTTATGTTTTGAGTAAGGTTTGGTTTGAGTTATAAGAACCTGAGATGCGATGAGAGATGATAACAGAGGATAAGGAAACCTCGGGAGTTGGGGCCGTAGAAACTAGTTCCACACGCAGACTTAATTATACTCCTTCTAGAAGCTTCATTTATTTACTAAACTGCCATTGATGTTACGACTTCCGCGAGTAATCGATTCACTTTTCCCTGTTTATCATTATAAAAACGTCTTCTCTAGGAAGCTCAGTCCATAAAGAAAGCTCTAGGAATTCGTTTCTAAATATCCCAATCAGACTTAAAAAGCCCATTTTCCACTAGTGTTCGTTCTTGAATCGATCGTTGTTAATATAGACTAACTGTTAATCACACAAGAACTCTAAGAATCTAGCCAAAATGGCTCAAACAAGAATCATAGAAATCTATCTAATGGCTCTACACATCTTCACTATACATCTCTTGCATATCTAAAGGTTTAATAATTCTATTAAGTTGGTTTTATAGTCCATTGGCTAAGTCTTATGAATATCTACAACTTTGTAGAAGAAGCCAAAGGCTAATTCAGACCACTATGGTCTAATTCATCTTCATTAGGAAAACTGGCTATAAGCCCAAGTCCACTAGACAAGCCCATAAACTAAAGTCCAGTCCATCTGAGTCAACTAACGGTCACTAACAGTCCACTGAGTCAACTGATGGTCAACGTCTAAAGTCAAGGTCAAAGTCTAGTCTAAGGTCAAGGTCATATCAACTCTAAAGTCAAAAGTTCACTCCTGGTCAAATGGTCAACTGAGTCAAACCGATTCAACTCAGTCTAAAAAGGTTAACTCGACTCAGTCAGATTAACTGAGTCAGACAAGATTAAACTAGTCAGAATCTGACTTGTAAAGGAATTCAGGGCGATCAATAGAATCAGCCCTTGATACAAAAAGAACTCTAACACCAGATCAACAAGAAAACTCTCTAATGTTTAGTTTCACTAACTCAATTCTATCCAATATGATCAATACATAAATATTCACTTCAACATAATTCTAGAATTCAAAGTACAATTGTAATTTAAGCTTTAGTACAGAAATGGGCTTTAACCACGCCAGATATAAATTTCCTTGTCACGCCTTTCTGGTTTTGGCGTGTCTATAGGGTAGACTTCTACCCTATAGACACGTCATGTTCTATGGGCGTGTTAATATAAGTGCTTTAAGCCACGCCATGGCTAGTAGTGTGTCCAAATATCAACCGTTCAGTCACGTTAACTTTTAATTTTTGATTGGGAGTGTTTATAGACCAATCTATGGCCACGTGAACCAGTTGTGGTGTGTCCATAAAAATAGTCACGCCACTTAAGGCGTGGTTAAAAAGCTTAAATAGTCACGCCACTTGAGGCGTGGTTAAAAAGTTCGGTTTATTGGACACGCTAGTATGCGTGTCCATAGTGTGCGTTTTATAGCCACACCGGTTTTGTTGCGTGGCTAAAAAGTTCGGTTTATTGGACACGCTAGTATGCGTGTACATAGTGTGCGTTTTATAGCCACGTCGGTTGTATTGCGTGGCTAAAAAGTTCGGTTTATTGTACACGCTAGTATGCGTGTCCATAGTGGGAATTTAATAGCCACGCCGGTTTTGTTGCGTGGCTAAAAATTTCGGTTTATTGGACACGCTAGTATGCGTTTCCATAGTGTGTGTTTGATAGCCACGCCGGTTGTATTGCGTGGCTAAAAAGTTCGGTTTATTGGACACGCTAGTATGCATGTCCATAGTGTGCGTTTTATAGACACGCCAGTTCTATTTATTACTAGGTACATGAAAAGGGTCAGAATCGCGACAAAGACTGCCCCCGGCTTCTGTTGAGGGCCGTTTTCTTCTCCAGCCCAACAGTCATTAACTGACTTTCATAAAATAAATAAAAAAGCTTCTACCCAAATTCGAACGCATGGTCTCGACTCGAAGGAGGTAGTTAACAAGACGAATCAATCCACCAAGCTGCAAATCTATAGTTGTTTAAGATTAGTTACAATAACCTATTTCTGCTATTCCATAGGTACCAAAGGATAGCTACAACCTATAGATGAATCATTTGATGCTTCGCAACTCACAAAGAATAAATTCTTCCTCATCCTCCTCATGCTCTGCAACTCATTCATCCCTTTTACCCCAAACCTATATTTCAATTTCCTCCTCCTTTACTACTCTTTCACCCCTTTAATCCCAAACACTAGCACTAATGCTTGGACTTGGTTTTGTTGTTGTTTCTTGTTTGCTGCATGAATCTATTAATATATTTTGGTGCTTGTGCAAGTGTTTTAATGGATTCAACAACAAACAAGAAGACAACAACAAAAACTAGTCCAAGATGCTCTGCCAAGTTAACCTGCATCTGAATGTCTATAAATAACACATCTGATAGACTTGCCTTCTATGAATGCATAAAACCAAACGGTTGACCTAACAATGCACCTCTTAATTGGAGTAAAAGCTAATGAATTAAGCGACTAGATTTAGGCTTTGGAAATAGGGTACGTTTAGCAGAGTAATGACGGCTTTGAAGAGGGTGCGCATGGCATTGAAAAGGCGTTAATAGCCAAGCGACATACACTTGACCAATCTCCATAAAAAACCATTTAAGTCTAAGCTACTAAGATTAATTAAACAAGGCAGGGGGATAAACATATTATTATACCAAAAGAAGAAATCATAGAAATAGAGATTAAGAAAACAGAGATAATGGGAGAGAATGCTAGTAGTTCAGCAGATGGAAATCACACCGAGCCACCACCCGATTCAAAAGCAACGGTACGTACAACGTTGACAATTGGTACTTTATCAAGCTCTGAGATTGAAAGGTTGATTCCTTTCATGAATCAGGAGAAGATAAGGAAAAAAGAGCAAGAGGAGCGAGAAGAATTTGAAAGATTAAGGGTTGAAAATGATGAGGATTTTCAGTTGTGGATGAGAAAGTTGGATGCCAAAGATGCACGTCGACACAGGCAGAAGCTTCAACGACGAGGAGAGTGGAAGTGTTCATGGGGGAAAAATCGCAGTGCGACAGAAAGTGATAGTGAAGATGAAGAAAAGAACTGTGAAGGAGGAGAAAATGAGGAGCGCAGTGATGATTCAATGAAGAGAGATGAGAGAGCAAAAGAAGCAGAGAAAAAGAAGAGGAAGAGGCAAGAGTTTGAAGATGTGATGTACAAGTGCTATCTCGCTGAAAAGAAGAACAACCCTCGTAAGTTTGCTCGAACCATGTCGGAACCCCTGAACGTGGATTCTGTCGGAGAGGAGATTCCTGGGTTAAACCTCGATGGAGAGCCTGTGTGTTTTCCGGTGAGATGGTGGTTTGCGGTGAAGCGAGAAGATGAGGAAGAAGAAAACGAAGATGATGATCTCCGGGGTCCCTACACATCTTCGAGACGATGATGATGGTACTGGGTGCCTACTATGAAGAGGATGAGTTAAACTACAAAGAAAGAACAAAGTGATGGCGATTCTCGGTGATTGACTTATACTGTCAAATCCCTTAGAACTAGAGTAATGTGATATTTTGATTACTATTTCTCTTGTGCATCTTCGTGAAAATTTTTGGGGATATTGATGGTACTTTATGTTGCTGAAAAAGTGTATGGATAATGGGGTTTCAATTTCAGACATTTGGTGGTAGTTTTTTTTTTTTTTGTTTGTTTTTTGTTTGATAGATGGTGTTGATGAAGAAGATGCTATGGGGATTTTGGGGTTCAGTTTGCAGCAGGTGCATTGTTTGGATAGCAGCTGGGAGAGTTGCAGTGGTTATGATTGGGTAAACTTTTTATGTCAGGTAGATTAGTAATGTTGCATCTTTGAATTTTGATTGTAAAAAGAAAGTTGTAATGGCACTGGTAGCCTGTCGGGTGTTTAGAAGTCGTATTCTGTTTGCTTTGTCCTTTCTTTAGATGTAATTAAACTAGTTGTGTTCTTCCAGTTGTTTGAATTTTCAGTAGTATTAAACTTGTGATTGATGTATGTTTGAAGGGTTTGAACATAATGTGTCAGTTTTTTGATTTCAGTATTAATGGATTGAATACGGTAAATGTACAAACAAGCAATGTTCTTGGTGAATGATTCTAAAATTCCAATGATTGTTAAGTAGAGATGGGTAGGAATGACTGAATTAATGAATCAATAGGGTATATAAAATGCTGTTTAAGATGGTAGAAACTAGGGTATTACTCCAGTTTATAAAATGTTTGTAGGATCAGAATATCGCAACATCAATATCTCGCGAGATTAGTAAACGACAGCATTGCGAAGGCGTCGCAGAAGAGTAATATAAATGACGCAATGAATGACGACAACCAAAACATGAGAAAGGTGTGAAGACCTATCGAAGTTTAGGAGAGCTGCGAGATTGTATACTTGTACACTAGCGATATTTCGCAAGTCATTCCCGAAAATAAAGGATAGCTTAGCTGTCATCCGTTGTATACTACCCTATATATAAAGAGTCGAATGAGTCTGTTTGGGGGGGGGGATTCTTTTCAGAGTGTTAGTCAAGTCATTAGGAGTGAGAAAGTTTGTGGTGATTGTAATTTCTTTAGTTCTTTTCTATTTTACTGGTAGGCTTGGAAATGGGTCTATTTTAATGCCTACTTGTTATAACCGCAAGTGAACGGTGTCTACTATGCAGAACTGGGCAAATACGGGTCGAACCACAGAGACTTGTGGTGCTTATGTTGATTCTCAGGCTTGGCTTAACTGAATTCAAGGAGAGTAACACAACTGTTGGGGTTTTTAGTGTCGAAACGACTGAGTTTGTTGTTGTGACAGTGAACTAAGGTAACTAACTGGATTGTAACAATGTGGAAAGCACCATGGTGGTGAATCCACCTCTAGTCCTATGCTAAGGCAAAACATACTCCATTCATGTCTTATACCTCCCTTTGAAGGCCTCGGGTGGAGGAATTCTTTAGCAAACTATCCTAACTCACTCCTAGTATAGCTTGTCTTTTCACAGTACAAACTATCACAAGTTCATTTGGTTTATTGGCTAACTAATTACTCCTAAAGTAATTCAACTGATTTCACTAACTTACTCCTAGCATAGCTTGTCTTCTTACAGTACAAACTATCACAAGTTTGTTTGATCCATACAGCATACAATTACTCATATCAATTAAGCACAACAAGACACAAATTTTGACATGAGTTAACTCAACATATGAACAAGGGTTTCATCAAACACCCTGGCTGATGGAATTAAAACATAATTAAAATACAATAAAACACAAATTAACACTAAGTGGTGCTCTGGCTAGCCCAGGCATGAGGTTTTTTTACACACCCCTTGAACCTATTTATACATGCAATTCAAAAACCCTAAATTTCTCCAAAACAGAAAAACAGGAAAATACTCTCTCACCCACGTCGCTCAATCCGCTGTCTTCTCTGTCAATCATCTCTGAATCGATCATGCGGGTTGTTGGTGAAACCCTAACTCCAATTATCTCTAACCTAGCTTCTAGGGTTGGAGAAGCTATGAGAGAGATGATTCGAGAAAGAGAGGGAGAGCAGGTGGCTACTGATGATGACAGGAGATGGAGTGGTGGTGATGATGATCTCTGCAACAGGTATGGGAGGTGAAGAAGAAGGATGGGTTTTTCTCTGTGGAGTCGTGGGAGAAGAAAGAGAAGATGGAAGAAGAAATGGGTTTGCTCGACTGGTATAGGTATAGGGCGATTTGGTGTTGAGCGGGTGCAGCGAGAAGGTGATGCGAAAGCTGAAGCGAGCGTTGGATGCAGCTGGGCGAGATCTGGACGGCTCAGGGAGAAACGGGCTCGGATCCGGGTCACGGGTAGCTCTAGCCCATGTCTTGTAGATGGGTTGCTACTTGTTAGGTTGCAACTGTTGCGCGCGCGGGCTTTGGCTTTTTGCTCCATAGACGCTTGTCTCCAATTCTTTGCTCTTTTGGCTCCTCAGTTTCTCCGAGCTTTATTCACTACCTAAAAACACAAAATTAATTAGTACAAATATTTATTCTTGAAAACAAAGAAAATACAGAATCTGGGATAATATCTCGATTTCGAGTACAAAAGATGAGTTAAATGCCAATAAATAGATGTAGAAATATGCAATATTTGGCACTCATCAAATACCCCCAAACCTGAATTTTACTTGTCCTCAAGTGAAACAAAATTAAGAAATCCTAACTATACCATTGTCGCTGGTCTCTCGAATGCATTTAGCGTATGCACTAAGCCTTTAAACCCCTAGGTGTCCCTAGTGGACGAGTTGTAGTCTCGTGAGGGTTTACCGCAGGTGTACCCACAAAACCTTCTCCAACTTCGAGTGTAAAAGAGTCTCAAGCATCCAAGGAGCTATGAGTATATAGAGTTTCTGCATGCTAGTAACAAGAAGTTAGAACTACCGAAGAACGCATTCTCATCCTTAAGTGCTGAGCGAGAAGTAACCATACCATATGAAAGAATTCGGATTCGATTGTGATCATAAGCCTCGACTTCTGCCTCGCTAATATGGTTTTATGATAATTGCACTCAAAAAGATCGCTTTTTAGTCTCTCATGTGTGCGAGCGGGAATAAAGAGAGAAATCCCGCACACGTTGTAGGTAAGAAGGATAACCTTCCGAAATAATTTCTGGAGACTCCACAGAAGTGTGGACAAAAAGAATCTTTTTCTGATGATCTCTAAGAAAAGAAATCAACCATTAGCAAGGATGAGAGTACTCACTTACCTTCTCACCCGATCGGCAATTAGCATTACTCTCTCTCAGCATTCATAGAAACGTCTTAAATCTTCGGTCTTCGGTCTGCTGATGATGAACTTCTGAACTTTACAAAAACTTGACAATTTTTTTTTTTTTTTTTTTTTTTTTACAACTTAATACATGAAATGAAAATAACAATAAAACAATAAAACTCAATTTTTCACAAACTTCATTAATTCTCATCTTCTTTTTCTTCGTTGCACGTAAACCTTGGGCTATCTCAACTTTTCTTCAAATATTCTGATGATGCTCCGCTTGCTGACGATGATGTGTTTCTATGAATATGTTGATTGAGAGGGAGAGAGTGATGCTAACTGCAAATCAGTATTTAGAAGAAGTTTTCATCTTTAAACGTCACCCTCATGATTGACAAAAATAGCACTCAAGAGATCAAAAATAGTGTTGAAAGTGGTGCGAAGTTGGGTAGCTCACCATTCCTACCCGGAATTGACGTACAGTGACACACACTCTAACAGCTTTTCTAGAAAGTTGTAAAAAATTGAAGGTTGGCGCCTCACTTGATGTAAAATGGGTAGTCTCCACTATGGGTGATCACAATTCTACTACCGAATATCTAAACAACACCTAATTCGCCCTCCGGTATGGTTAAATCCAACTTTAACGCTCTAATCAACTAAGAAACCCGATTGTGTTCTCCAGTACTTCCAAGTTCTGTTATTTCGGTCAGACTCTCTATGTAAACATAGCTAGAAGCATGCTAGTGACTCTAAAATCTCTAAAAGTTGGAGGTTTTTATTTGCAAAAAGTTTTGAATTTTTTTTTTTTTTTTTTTGAAAATAAAAGACTAAAAACTCTACATGCAAATGCAAATGTACCCCCAAACCTAAATCAAACATTGTCCTCAATGTTTCAACAGATAATAAACAGTCACATACCATGAGAACTATGCTGATAAGAGAAAAGGGAAGAGATTACCGATATGTCGGCGGGAGCAAGGTTAGAGCTTCATTAGTCAAGGCTAGAATCCAACATTCTCAGCGGAGATCATATCGGATTAGCACAATATATGTACAAGAAGACTCAACCGATTCAAGAAAGAAAAATTTAACAAGTCCTACTGGATTATATACAATGAAAATTCACCATATACCAACAATCTAAAGAGTTGAGGATCAACCCAAAAGACGATATGTACAAACATCAACAGCCTTACACAAATATAACATGAGAGTGCAAGTAAGGCTGCATATGGGAATGATTTTCCCCCAAACCTAAACTTGTCAACAGATGTGTTTTTGAGCACAAAATCTTGCAAATTTAAAGGTACATCATGCACAAGGTCTAACTCAAAGTGAGTTTTGCTAAGAACAGGCAGACATACACATTCCAACTGTGGTTCCCTAAAAGTGTTATACTTTGAAGCAAAATAGTCCAAGAGGACTTGGGAAGCACAAAGCTCTAGGCCTAAGTTAGGCATTTTCAGAAAAGTTGGTTTTGCAATTTTGTTACAAACTACACCTAGGTTTGGTGGAGGAGTTTCAATCTGTGACTTAGGAGAGAAAGTAGGTACATCTAAGTTGTTTTCATGTATAAGATCATTTGCACCATCACATACTTTCCTAAGGTCAGAAGAAGGTAAATCATGTTCACCTGCATAGAACAATTCATCAATCTCCATGTCATAATCATTATTATCCAAAAGTTCAATCTCATGCATAATATCATTGGTGTCAGCATTCTCATTTTCAGATCCCAAATCAGCATCACATGTATGAATATTAGAAGAAGCATCATTCATAGGGTTCACAGAAGAGACACTTAATGTCTCTGAACCTAAAGATTCTACTATATTTTCAAAATACACATGCTCTTCATATTCATCATCATCATCATCATCATAACAAAAATTCATCTCCCCATTCAAAATTTGAGTATTTCCAGTGTACTCATCTACCTCTAGATTAGGTTCATATTCAGTGTTAGTTGCATGGGTAGGCATAGAAGGGGAGTCTTCACTAGTGGGTATGCATGTTTCATATGAATGATCATTACATGGGTGTGCACATGGTTCACTAGAGAAGGGATGATCATGCATTTTCCATCCAAGTATATCATTGTGTTGTTCTATAAGCTTTTCCATTAGTGACTGCATACAAGGGGTTGGGGGAGTATAACATTGTTCATCCTCCCATGGTGGTTGATGATGCATGTGTGCATGGTTATAGTCACTTCTAGACAATTCGTACCTTGGATTATCATGGCTTTCCCTAGACTGCCTAAAATCATGTAAAATATAGCAGTTCTCAGCAGGGTGGTGTAAGCTACCACATAAGGTACAAGCATACATTTCATAGTGCCTAGGGGGATTAGATTCGACAGATTGCTCATGTAATTGCCTTTCTAAAGCAGATACTTGAGCTTCTAATTGATCGAGAAGTGATGACTGGGTATGAGAAAAGTATTCATTTTCAACCTGTGGTGGATGATACATGTGCTCATAATGATTAGGGTATGTGGAGTCAGGGCCCTGAGAAGGCTCATAATATTCCCTAAAATCATCATGGACTGTGGGGAGTTCATATTGTGAAGCATGCCCGTAAGCAAGCTCTCTAATGGATTTGTTTGTATCCCCAGTTGCAGACCAAAATCCTGACATGATCTAGCAACTCAATTTGGGCTCAAAAAGAAGCATAGCTTAGCACATATCAAGCATGTATAACCAATGATGTCTCAAAACAAGGAAGCTAAGCCCAAGTGATGCAAATGCACAGCCCAAAGGTTATGCAAAAGCCCAGTTGTAGTGGGCTCAGTTTGGTTTATTGGGTTTAGTTGTTTGGTTTTGTGGGCTTCTTTGGTTTAAGTGGGCTCCGTTTGGTTTATTGGGATTAGTTGTTTGCAGCCCAGGTTTGGTTTCAGTTAGCCCAGTGGAATTGGGTTTCAGTTATATGCAGAGCCCAGGTTGTTTGCAAAGCCTAGTGGGTGTGGGCTGAAAGTTTTGTGCACAGCCCAGCAGTGTGGCAGGTTAACAGCCCAGTTAGTGTGGGCTTCTAGTTTGTGCAAGAAACAAATTTATGTGCAGCCCAGGTTGTATAAAGATCAATTCTTTGCCAAAGACACGCTTGTGCAAAGCCCAGTGGTTGCACAGCAGCAGAAGTAGCACAACTCACCAAAATTGTCACACTATTTCACAGAACTGAGCACAGAGGTGTGCTTTTTGCTTCTATACAGCACAGGTTATGTGAGTGCACAAGAAAACAGGCAGTGTGTAGAGTCAGAGATTATGCAAAAACGAGCACGACTAACACAAAACCAAAGCACTCATGTGAGCATAGCATATTATTCACAACATCCAATATTCACTGGATCAGCAGATGCAACAGTAAATGAATAAAGTGCAGCAGTTTATAACATGCTCAGGGTGTCAACAAGTTGGCTTAACAGGTCACACAGGGGAGTAGATGGCTCATAGGGTCTGTGGTAAGCTCTTTGGTTTGCAGCTAGACTGACTATCCAAGTTCAACCTCACAGCTACAGGGGCTTGAAGTTGGTGCTTGATGAAGCAAAGAATTTTAATGCACAAATCACCCAAGAGCAAAAGGTTTCAGCCAACACAGTTTTGCTTCAAACATCACAGGGTCATGCACAAATTTCAGAGATTGGTTCATAGAAGCACAGATGCAACATGACTTGAGATTGGCATGTGACAAAGCCAACATTCAGCACAGGTTAACACATAGATTGGCTACTCTCAGTTCAGAGCATGCATAAAGGTGCAGGGCAGATAGCTCAAAAAGCTCAGTGGACACAGGTTTGTCAACAGGCTTGCACAACAGGTTGGAGCATGCACAGGTATGCAGATATGCAGGGTCTTTGGTAGTCACAGGTGAGCTTCAAAGGTTATAACAGATTTAAGCACAAAGGAGTCAGGGTTATGCTCATGTGTGTTATGCTCAGAGGTGTTGGAGTCAACTGGGGTAGTTGATATCAACTATCACAGTTGATGCAGCAGACTTGGATATCTGCAGACTATGCTCAAGGGTGCAGGGCAGGTGGCTCACTAGGCACAGAGTAATGCAGGCTAAGGGTTACAGCACATGCCCTGTAGATGGGTTATGATCAGGGTGATGTGCACAGGGCTTTCAGGCTGGGTAGAGCATGCAAGGGGGGCAGATGTGTTATGCTCAGGGTTGTTGGACTCAACTGGGGTAGTTGATGTCAACCAGCCCAGTTGATGGCACACAAGGCTTGCAGCAGATTGGATATCTCAGTTGCAACTCAAGCTCAACAGCTGCAGGGGCTGGAGCTGAGCACAGGACAGATGTTGAGTAACACTGGGAATGACAGTGAACAAAGCTTAGCAAGTGACAGTTCTCAGTTCATGCAAGGCCTCAGTTCATGCACAGATTATACATAGGCATGCACAGAATATCATACACCCAAGCATGCTATAACATCCATTCATTCATGCAAGCAGGGTTGAGATACAATACCGCCAGTATACACTGGGTTTAGGCAAATCCACCAATGGTACTGCGCCTTGGTCTTCTCCTCTCCCTTGGTTGCACAACAGCATCACAAGCACCTGTTACTCAAGAGAGAGTTTCAGTTCTCAATATTGCACGATTCAAAGCAAGTATTAATGCTATGGCAAAATTCAGACTATGTCTATGGCAAAGATTGAACCACAGGATGATAATAGATGACACAATGTTTAGTGATGCTATGGAGCTGAGATAGAAACCACTAGCAAGTAGAACAATACAAGATAACAGAGATGGTTCTAGCAAAGCAGGTTATGGACAGAGCTTAAATGACTAAGTTACACTAACAGTGCAGATTATCATGCAGTGTACACAGGTTGCTAAGTTAACTAGTTAAACATGCAATGAGCAAGATAAAGGGTGCAAATGACAGATTAATCTACAGAAATAAACATGAAGTAAGCTAAGTTACACTAAAATACCTAAGTTACAGATGGAGTTTACAAGAGTTAAACTAAGTTATACTAGAATTCCCTAAGTTACAGATGCAGTTTACAAAAATTAAACTAAGTTATACTAATCAAGGGTTACAAAGAACAATTCAAAGTAAATATGTACAAGGGAGAACTGGAATTCAGCAAAGCAAGCAATGGATCAGGAACGGCGCCAAAAACTTGGTAGGCTTGGAAATGGGTCTATTTTAATGCCTACTTGTTATAACCGCAAGTGCACGGTGTCTACTATGCAGAACTGGGCAAATACGGGTCGAACCACAGAGACTTGTGGTGCTTATGTTGATTCTCAGGCTTGGCTTAATCAATTCAAGGAGAGTAACACAACTGTTGGGGTTTTTAGTGTCGAAACGACCGAGTTTGTTGTTGTGACAAGTGAACTAAGGTAACTAACTGGATTGTAACAATGTGGAAAGCACCCGGGGTGGTGAATCCACCTCTAGTCCTATGCTAAGGCAAAACATACTCCATTCATGTCTTATACCTCCCTTTGAAGGCCTCAGGTGGAGGAATTCTTTAGTAAACTATCCTAAATCACTCCTAGTATAGCTTGTCTTTTCACAGTACAAACTATCACAAGTTCATTTGGTTTATTGGCTAACTAATTACTCCTAAAGTAATTCAACTGATTTCACTAACTTACTCCTAGCATAGCTTGTCTTCTTACAATACAAACTATCACAAGTTTGTTTGATCCATACAGCATACAATTACTCATATCAATTAAGCACAACAAGACACAAATTTTGACTTGAGTTAACTCAACATATGAACAGGGGTTTTATCAAACACCCTGGCTGATGGAATTAAAACATAATTAAAATACAATAAAACACAAATTAACACTAAGTGGTGCTCTGGCTAGCCCAGGCATGAGGTTTTTTTACACACCCCTTGAACCTATTTATACATGCAATTCAAAAACCCTAAATTTCTCCAAAACAAAAAACAGGAAAATACTCTCTCACCCACGTCGCTCAATCCATTTGTCTTCTCTCTCACAATCATCTCTCGAATCGATCATGCGGGTTGTTGGTGAAACCCTAACTCCAATTATCTCTAACCTAGCTTCTAGGGTTGGAGAAGCTATGAGAGAGATGATTCGAGAAAGAGAGGGAGAGCAGGTGGCTACTGATGATGACTGGAGATGGAGTGGTGGTGATGATGATCTCTGCAACAGGTATGGGAGGTGAAGAAGAAGGATGGGTTTTTCTCTGTGGAGTCGTGGGAGAAGAAAGAGAAGATGGAAGAAGAAATGGGTTTGCTCGACTGGGTATAGGTATAGGGCGATTCGGTGTTGAGCGGGTGCAGCGAGAAGGTGATGCGAAAGCTGAAGCGAGCGTTGGATGCAGCTGGGCGAGATCTGGACGGCTCAGGGAGAAACGGGCTCGGATCCGGGTCACGGGTAGCTCTAGCCCATGTCTTGTAGATGGGTTGCTACTTGTTAGGTTGCAACTGTTGCGCGCGCGGGCTTTGGCTTTTTGCTCCATAGACGCTTGTCTCCAATTCTTTGCTCTTTTGGCTCCTCAGTTTCTCCGAGATTTATTCACTACCTAAAAACACAAAATTAATTAGTACAAATATTTATTCTTTAAAACAAAGAAAATACAGAATCTGGGATAATATCTGATTTCTGAGTACAAAAGATGAGTTAAATGCCAATAAATAGATGTAGAAATATGCAATATTTGGCACTCATCATTTACCCTGTAAACATTCAAGGAAATAATCAATAAAAATCAGTGTTATTCATCTTCAAATGTCTTAGTTGTGTGGATTATTGTGAGGGGTGTAGTGTAGGATTTCCTGCAACTACATATTGGCGCTAGAAACAGGGACTGATTGAAGATAAGAGATTGGATATTGTCATTAAAATACAACAAATCAAGAGTATGATGGATAAATTGGAGAAAATCAGAATCAAAGAGAATGATGGAGAACTGGAATGTAATATGATTACAAAAACAATGGTTAATGAATTTCATGAAAATATCAAAGGGAGAATACACAAAAAAGATTTTGAAGGAAAGAAAATTGTAACAACAGAGAAGATGTCACCCTTGAAAGAATGGGAAAAACAGAGAATTATATTCACAGTAACGGAGATATCAAGAGAGAATTTAAATCACACATCTCCACTAGTGATTACGATAAGTGCAAGCAAAGAAGAAGGAAAATTAACAAAAACAGTGGAAGAATGGGCAATAAATAAAACTTTGGTGGATACAGGGAGTTCAGTGAATATAATATTTTATCATGCGTATAAAAAATTGGGGTACAAAGATGAAGAAATGACTTCCGCAACATATCATATCTATGGTTTCAGTAAATCAATAACAAAACCTAAAGGGGAAATAAAAATACGAATTTTGTTAGGAGAAATTGAAACACATGTGACGTTATGCGTAGTGGATATGGAATCACCATATAACATGCTGTTGGGAAGGCCGTGGATACACGCAATAAAAGCTGTAGCATCAACATTTCATCAATGTGTCAAATTTCCTATGCGAGTGGAATTGGCGAAATTAGAGGAGATACCAATAAAGGAAGATTGTATCATCAAATCGAAGTAAAACATTATTAAGAGCAGGTGAAGAGGCGAAAAGATCGCAAGAAGATGGCAAAAGCAGCGAAAAAGGAAGAAGAATTTAGAACTTACATGATAAGAGCGGAAGAAGTAAAAGGAATATGTGGTGAAGAGAATGATCTCGCAAAGGAAGTAAAAGGACCAACGCCCATGGGAGAACCGAAGGCTAGCTACACTGCGGCAGAACCAACAAAGGAAGTGAATATTGGAACTGAAGAAGAACCCAAGATGTTAAAAATTGGGACTAAAATGGAGCGAGATGAGGAAAGAAAGACTATTGATTTGTTGCGAGATTATAAAGATATTTTCGCATGGGATATGGATGAGATGCCTGGAATAGATCCATCTATAGCATGTCATAAATTAGAGATTGATAAAAATGCAAGACCATTCAAGCAAAGAATTAGAAAAATTGCAACAGCATATCATCCTCAAATAGAAGAAGAGTTGCAGAAGATGCTTGATGCCGGCATTATTAGACAAGCAAAATACCCCGAATGGATAGCAAATATGGTTGTAGTTCCAAAGAAGAAAAAAGGAATAAGAATTTGCATAGATTTTACCGATCTAAACAAAGCTTGTCCAAAAGATAGTTTTCCCTTGCCAGATATTCCGCAGATGGTTGAATCAGCAGCGGGAAATGAAAGGATATCCTTTGTTGATGGATATAAGGGATACAATCAAATTCCTCTCGCAAGAAGACTAAGAGCATCTTTGCCTTTTTCGCTCCAAGAGGATTATATTGTTACACAAAAATGCCATTTGGTCTGAAATGCCGGTGCAACGTATCAAAGGATGGTAGAGAAAGTGTTCGAACAATGGATACATAAAACACTAGAGGTATACGTGGATGATATGTTAATAAAAAGCAAAGAAGCAAAAGATCATGTGCGAGATTTGAAGGAAATTTTCGAACAGATGAGACATTTCAACATCAAAGTAAATCCAGAAAAATGTACCTTTGGAGTGGCATCTGGAAAAATTTTAGGATACATTGTGTCAAAAGAAGGAATACAAGTTGATCCGGAGAAGGTACAAGCAATTCGCGATATGCCGACACCAGCAACAGTGAAAGATGTGCAAAAGTTAAATGGATTATTAGCTTCTCTAGGAAGATTCATCTCACGATCATCTGATAAGTGCAAGCATTTTTTCAACATACTTAAAAAGGGAGCGAAATTTAGGTGGACGGATGAATGTGAAAAGGCGTTGCAAGGAATAAAAGAACATCTAATGGATATATCAATATTACAAAAAGCAGAACCAGGGGAGGAATTACTAATTTACCTCACGACAACCTCGCATGCACTAAGCGCAGTATTATTGCGAATGGACGCAGGTGTGGAAAAACCAATCTATTACATCAGCAAAACATTCAATGCATGAGAGAAAAATTATTCAAAAATTAAAAAATTAATTTTGGCATTAGTTTACGCAACGTTTAAACTTCGCATCTACCTCGAAGCACACACGGTAAAGGTAATGACAAAAGTACCAATTGAGTCGGTAATGAAAAATTCAAAAAGGTCAGGAAGGGTTGAAAGATGGAATGCTCAAGTAAGTCATTGCAAACTCAAATATGAAGTATTATCCTCACCCAAATCACAAGTTGTTGCAGACTTTTTAGCAGATTTTCCATTGGAAGAGGATGAAGCAGTGGAAGAAATGATGGATATAGAAGAAGAACATGGAAATCCAAGGGATTTATTAACTGAGCCAAACAGATGGGAAATATTGGTAGATGGGTCTTCAAATGGAGAAGGTAACGGAATTGGGATCATTATAATTTCGCTAGAAGGCAACAAAATGGCTTTCTCTTTTAGATTGGAATTTACATCTACCAACAACGAAATAGAATATGAAGCTATAGTACATGCTTTGCGATTTTCAATAGAAATGAAATTGGAGAATGTAAGAGTTACCAGTGATTCTCAGTTAGCTATTCGCCAGATAAAAGAAGAGTATACTACAAATGAAGCATCCTTGAAAAAATACAAAAAGCTTGTTGAAGAATTGTCAACGAAGATACCAAAAATAAAGTGGAGACACATATCAAGAAAAGACAATAGACTCGCAGATGCTTTTGCTTTTATATCAAGTATGATGACAGGTCCATCTGCGAGATGCATAAAAATACAGACACTTCAATCACCATCAATCAACAAAGTGGAAGAGGAAGAAGCAGAAGTAATGCTCATAGAAGATGAAACACAAAGACCCCATTACGAGGATTGGAGGACAGAACTTCATACTTATCTAATGAAAGGAGAAACACCAAGAAATAGATTAGAGATGCACAAATTAAAAAGCCGTGCAACAAATTACGAATTAAGAGACGGGGTATTGTACCGAAGATCCTTTAATGGACCCTCGCTTAGATGTTTAACATGAAAGGAAGGAGAAGCAGTGTTAAAAATGCTACACAGTGGGGATGCTGGCAATCATAGTGGCGGAAGATCTTTAGCACATAAGGCGAAAATGCAAGGCTATTATTGGCCATATATGCATGAAGATGCGAAACAAATATCAAGACGTTGCGAAGATTGTCAAAGACACGGAAAGAAAATACATGCACCAGGAGCACCATTAACCTCTTCAACAAGTGTATGGCCTTTTGGAAAGTGGGGGTTATATATTGTAGGACCATTTTTACCAGGTACAGGGCAAAGGAGATATCTGATTGTCGCTAAAGATTATTTCACAAAGTGGGCAGAAGTAAAAGCGGTACAACACATTCGCGATAAAGATATTTTTACTTTCATATTCGAAAACCTAATATGCAGATTTGGAATTCCAGCACAGTTGGTATCTGACAATGGAAAACAGTTTGAGGGACAAAATATAGAATTACTGCTTAATGCATTTCAAATAAAGTGTGGGAAATCAACTCCTTTATACCCGCAGGCCAATGGACAGGCGGAAGCAACAAATAAACAATCGCTGATATACTGAAGAAGAAATTATAAGGGCATAATAAGGCATGGTGTGAACAAGTGCATAATGCAGTATGGGCTTATAATACAACGAGGCGAGAAGCTACGGGGATGTCACCATTTTGTCTAACCTATGGAGTTGAAGCTGTACTTCCGACAGAAGTTATTATTCCAACAACAAAGAGAGAAGCTTGGGAGAAAAATCTTAGTGCGGGTAACATTTTGGTTACATTAGACGAATTAGAAGAAAAAAGAGAAAGAGCACTACAACATATGGAGAATTATCAGCGAAGATTGGCCAGAGAATATAACAAACATGTCAAAACACGCGAGTTTCAACCAGGTGATATGGTATTGCGAGAAACACCAATATATCAGCGAGAAAGTGGTGGCAAGTTGGCGAAAAAGTGGGATGGACCTTATATTATCAAGGAGGTGGTTGGAACAGGGGCATATAGATTAATGGATCATGAGGGGCCAGATATTGGGTAGACCATGGAATAGATTATATCTCAAGAAATATTACCCATAGAAGATGGAAGGGAAAGAATAAGTTCTGAAATGTTAAATGAATGAAATGAAATGAATTCATATGAAATGTTCTTGCGACAGAGTTATTGCGAAATTACAAAAGAATGTGCGAATATCTCGCAAATGAATTAACAAGAGATAACCAAAAATGAATGATTGAACGAATTGACAGAAATGAATGAGTGAGTGAATGGGACGAACCTTTATGGCGTACACCCTAGTTCGCGAATGATATTGCGTAAGAGGCAAATGTAAGACCTAAAGTGCGTCATATAAGGGGGTATCTCTTGACATGGCTCGGGAAAAGGTTACACCGCCCGGAACTGAGTCATGAAGATTTGGGGCCCATGAAAGCCTATCCGGGAGATACCTTGGATTTCCAACTATATATATAAGGTTATACAGTTGGACGACCGAGGGTCTCTTCCAAAGAGTCGGTGTATGACCAAGGCGCCGAGGTACACGGTTGAGCCAAGAGTGCACAGGGCATTTGAAGTGTCTCGGCCATTCTTGGCAAGTCTTGGCACATGCTTTCGGCCTGAAGAAAACTCCACTTAGGGTGCAGTCTCGTAACCATAAACCCTATAGGTATAAGGGATAAGAGGCTGCACAAAAAAACAACTGGTTGTTGTTAAGACCGGATGGGAGGAGCTAGTCTTGTATGGCCGATGTACGCCTCCTTGAAGGGGCAACCAGGGGAGATGATAAGGCGGCACCCTCCATTAGGGAGCTGATAAGTGTCAAAAGACGCAAATGTCATGAGGCTCTATTTTCGCAAGAAAATTTAGGCTTGTCATATTTGTGCGATGATCCTGAAGAGGCAATAATACTAACGCAAGGGTAAGACGAGATCAATGGGTCTTTATATGAAAGTGTAAAGACGTCCTGCGATTTCGTCGCAAGACGGCAATGTCATGGGGCTTCAAGTTCGCGAGAATTTTTAGAACTGTCATATTGTCGCAACAAAAATATCCTGCAGAGGCAAAAATACTAAGAAAATGATAAGACAAGATCAATGGGTCGTTACATGAAAGTGTAATGACGTCCTGCGATTTTGTCGCACGACGGCAATGTCATGGGGCTTCAAGTTCGCAAGAATTTTTAGGCCTGTCATATTGTCGCAAAATGAGGGGTGGCAAAATAAGACCTTTAACTAGGAAGGCTAAATAAGACCACACAAAAACAATGATAAGGCAAGATCAATGGGTCATTACATGAAAGTGTAAAGACGTCCTGCGATCTTGTCGCAATAGTGAATTTCAACATAAATGAAGATAATAGAATAGCAATTATTAAATACCAAAAATTATACTCATTGAAAGAAAGAAGAGTAATAAGCAGATGAGTACATACATCAAAAAGATGATTGAAGTACATAAAGAAGCAACAGTACAAGAAGAAAGATTACAAGAGAAAGTCATTTCTCAAATATTAGCTTTTTCACCGGAAGGAGATCTTTGGGTTTTCTTGAAGAACTTTATCTCAGGTATTTTCGCCAGTCATTATATTTCCACCAGATCTTTCTTCACCCAGATCATCATTGGCAGTTTCGCTAGGAGAGATCGTCTCTTCATTCGCGACCTCTTCGCCATTGTTGTAGTCAAAATCGCTGTCAGGAGAATTAGGAACTTCATCGTCACTTACTTCCAGAGGTTCGACACATACAGGATCAAGAGATTTGGATAGTAGAACATTATTTACAACAACTTCGGCCTTAAGATGAAATTGACGAAGGAGTGCTTTCTGATGATTTCTACTCTCTATCTTTACAATCAGACATATAATCGAATCTTCTTTCTGCGCGATCGCGAGAACGAGCAAGGGAAGCAGTGAGTATTCCATTTTCTTTGCGAATTTTTGAATAGTCAGACTTTAGAGTGGCAATAGAGGAATGAATATTTTTCTCAGAATCTGTAAAAGAAAAGAACATCGAAAATTATTCAGATTTTATGACTTCGCAAGGAAAATATCACAAGATAATAAATAAATGTATTAAGGTAGTCAAATAATATGACTACCTTCCTTCTGCAAGGTAAGATATTGGATTAAAGCCGAACAACTATTCTCCAAATGATCCATGGCATTGTCAAAATTATCTCCAATTAAACCTTTTAGTCGAGATCGCAAGCTTTTTTCGTTGGAAACAAGTAAGGCATTTTCTTTCGCAAGGGAAGAGTTGGACTTTTCTAACTTGGAACATTGATCCTTGAACTGGTTTGCCTTTACACTTAAGATTATTCTACCCTGAATAAGTTTATCCTTGTCGGCAGTAACTTCTTCAAGTTGATTTCTCAGTGAGCAAAGAGATTGTTCTTGCTCTTTACATAATTTTTGATAAACATCTGATAATTGCCACCTTGTTTGCGAGTAAATTGCCACCTTGTTTAACATAGTTCGCTTTTCTTGAGAAAGAGTTCCATTCTCATCTGATAAAGTTTCCAACTCCAAATTAGCTTTAGTCAAAGAGTAAGAGAGGCGAAATAATTCATTATTTAATGAGTCTTGTTTCTGAGCTAAATCAGCATTTTCTTTAGAAAGATTATCTATTTGATCAACAGAATATGTATGAAGATTATCTAATTGGTTATATTGCTCCATCCAAGCATCTCTATCCATTCGAGCTTCTTCAACAGTAGATTCCAACTGATATATCTCCATTTTTCGCCACGGTTTAAAGCTTGAAGGGCGAACAAGGGCTTGAGGTTCAAAAAAAAAAAAAAAAAAAAAAAAAAAAAGGACAATACAGAGGGCAAGAGTATACCTTTTAATTCTTCATTCTTCTTGCGAAGATTATCACGATCCAAATAAACATTTTGAAGTTTTTGATTCTCAAGTTGGAGAATATTACATTTTGCAGTCATAGCTTGGAGATCATTCTTCAAAATGTTAATTTCTTGCTCCAAGGATGTTTGCGAAATTCTATCAGGGCCAAGGTGTTTGCTCAAAATCTCGCAAATATCAGATTTGATAGGGTCGACAGAAGTCTTCTTAGCATCGTTCACAATATCTGATAGGACTTTGAAGGCCACATCTATTCCTTCTAAATTTTCTTTAGTAAGAGGGATTTGCTCAGAAAAGGAAGTAACGGTGATAGAAGAAGGAAGAGATGAGTCATCTTTTGTTAAAGGAATATCATGAGAAGAAGAAATCTCATGAGGGTTAATGACTGGAGAAATGGTAGAGGCATTAACAATGGAAGAATAAATAGGCTCATTCGCAATGGGACTGTTATGAGGGAGTTGATCTATGAGAAATTCAAGCATAAAAGTGTTATCTTTGACAGTATTTTCGCAGGAAGAAACAGTAGGGATATCTTGCGAAGATTTCGCAGTAGGAGTTGTAAGTTTGAATATAGGAAAGGTAACAGAAGGCGCAACAGGTTTAGAATGGCGAGGCTTCTTGGGGGACCTATCAACATTTTTGTCATCCTGCGAATTACAAGATAAATAAGAAACAGAGGCAACAATATTGTTATTAAAAGAGTAAATGTTTCTTAAATACCTTGTTACTCGCAGGCTTTCTTTTAGAGGCAGTGGATTTCGGTTGCGAACCTATAGAGATATTAGGGTTCACAATGGTGAACTTGGTGCTAGGTTTGTTCTTGCTAAAACAAAAATGGCAGGGGAGTCATTAAAAGAAGAACAATATCAGAATAAAACAACTTCAATAAGAGAAATCAATCACAAAATGATCAAATTCAGCAAAATTAACAAACCTTGATGCCATAGAAACAGTAGCAGAAGAATAGAAGCGAAAAACGATGAAGAAGACGATGAAGAAAAGCGAGAAAAAAAAGTTGCAGACGATGAAGAAGACGAAGTAAAAGAAAAGAAATGCTTTCACAAGGAATCCTCCTTTAAATAGACGAGAAAAGAGTAACCGGATAACATTAAATGTGCCGGTAAAAAGGGAAATTTTAGATACGTATAAACAGTCATTCCTAAATTCACGGAATCTTGTCGGCAAAAAAATTGGTGGAAAACAAACGATTGCGGCATTTCAAAATATTGGTTTTCATGACATTCTCTCCTTCGCAGAGAAGACATGAGAAGAGGCAAGATGTAGGATCAGAATATCGCAACATCAATATCTCGCGAGATTAGTAAACGACAGCATTGCGAAGGCGTCGCAGAAGAGTAATATAAATGACGCAATGAATGACGACAGCCAAAACACGAGAAAGGTGTGAAGACCTAGCGAAGTTTAGGAGAGCTGCGAGATTGTATACTTGTACACTAGCGATATTTCGCAAGTCATTCCCGAAAATAAAGGACAGCTTAGCTGTCATCCATTGTATACTACCCTATATATAAAGAGTCGAATGAGTCTGTTTGGGGGGGGGGGGATTCTTTTCAGAGTGTTAGTCAAGTCATTAGGAGAGAGAAAGTTTGTGGTGATTGTAATTTCTTTAGTTCTTTTCTATTTTACCCTGTAAACATTCAAGGAAATAATCAATAAAAATCAGTGTTATTCATCTTCAAATGTCTTAGTTGTGTGGATTATTGTGAGGGGTGTAGTGTAGGATTTCCTGCAACTACAATGTTATTGGAGTAAGATTAATTCAAAGACTATTTTAGGCCCAATTCCAAAAAAAAATCTATGTGCAAGCCTAGTACTATTACTACTAATCCTAGCATGACAGAATATTAATTCAACAATCAGTATAGCCAAATCCAAAATCATCCAACATTGCTAAAACCCATCTGCATACAAAACCCCACCATGATTTAAGAATCAATTTTTTTTTCAACAATCCATACATTCATTCTCTAGTTAACAGAAAAAATCCAAACTGCTAACTTAAATTTGAACCAAATTCGAGACACCATGATGATCATCATTACCAAAATAGTATAACCCAAAACCAAAAACAAAGGCTAAGAGAATATAATTTACACTTACCAGTTCCTTAAACAAAAACCAAAAAAATGTTCCAACCTAATCATTCATCTATTAGCAAACACAAACAACTACATTCTATCACCTGGCTTGATTATCGCTTAGTCCTTGGAAATGGTTGCTCAGATGCAGTCGTTTGAGAAGCAGGGACTGTTGTTGGTGTTGTTTCTTTCCTTGCAGTTCTACCCTTAATGTCGTCCCGATGGTAATCATCCCTGGATGTCCTTTGCAGGTCAAGTTTATATATCTTTGGCAATTTATACTCATTCCGACAAATAACTGTCGTACTGAATTCCTCGTCGACTTCATCACCAGCATATTTCCAGATTTGGGTAGGTGCACCTAACACAATAGATTTTTTTTTGTATTTTCCTGGTCTGGCACATAAAATACCTGCTTAGCTTGGGAGGCTACAATGAAAGGATCATCCTGGAGTCCCAACTTATCAAGCTCAACCAAAATGTAGCCAAGTTTGTCTTTTGAGACCCCTTCTTTGGTAACCCATTTACACTTGAAAAGTGGCATTTTCAGCGAATGATATGTCAGCACCCATATCTCTTGTAAAACACCATAATAATCCGCCAGATTAAGGGTAATCCCCGCTTTTCTAATGTGCGTGTCAGTTGCCTCTACGTAAACCCCGATATTCTGGTTAACAGAACCATCATGAGATTTTGTGCGAAACAGGTATCCATTGATGTGATATGCTTTGTATGTCTCTACTTGTGCATTCGGTGGGATTGATAGCCACCTCAAGTCCTGATTGAAGTTTTCCCTAGAGTATGCCCACTCACTCTCAACCTAAAATACATTATAAGGATTAGCCTCTGTCTCAACGCAAAAGTTACATAGCAAGAGTGACATTTTCTGCAAACTCTTACCATTTTTTTGTAACCATTTGGCGAACTCTTCACGATGTTTTTGATCTAGCTGTCTATCACTCATACCAAGATATTTATCCTTCAAAAAATTCTGGTGTCGGCTGGATAGTGCAATGATTAATGTTATTATCTTTACACAAATTCGGACACAGAATCAAAAACTAAATAAAAAATGAGGTTATTTGGTTAGATGTAGTTATACTTAATCAACGTAAGGAGCAACTTCAGGCGAATTCCGCAATACATAGAAATGCGCTTTATCAAACAGATCCTTATCAACATGAGGAAACTTAGGATTTGACATTGGTTTTCCCCTGAAAGAATAAGAATCTTCGCCAGTGTCAGATGTGTTGAGTTTGTCTAGTAGAATTCCGACTGTATCATTCATTCTTTGTTGGTGCTCACTGATAACCTCAATTGTCTCTTTCGCAAGGTTCCCTTCAGCAATGCTTCCTCCATGTCTATTTTTGTTTCGCACATGCCCTTTAATGACCTTCATGCACCTTTCAAACGAATACATCCATCGAAAGAATACAGGACCACAAATTTGCACTTCCCTGGTAAGATGCACAGTTAAATGAACCATGATGTCGAATAAGGATGGAGGAAAGTATTTATAGAGCAAGCACAATGTCACAATGAGATCCGACTGTAATTTTTCTAGCTCTGCCACCTTGATTTCTTTGCTAGATATTGCCCTGAAAAAGAAACAAAACCTGATAATAGCATATCTTGTTGGCTGCGGCATAATTGATTTAATCGCAATGGGCAAAAAATGCTGCATTAGCATGTGATAATCATGCGATTTTAGTCCGATAAGCTTTCGATCTTTTCGATTCACCAGGGTTGAAAAGTTTGAACAATACCCTTGTAGAACCTTTATCTCGAATAATGTTGCACAGAACTTGTCCTTTTCCTCCGGGCTTAATGAGTGACATGCTGCCTTTAGTATATATCCCCCTTTGCCATTTTCCCGAGGTTGCAACTTGTCTCTAAAACCCATCTCCTTCAGGTCCATTCGAGCAGCAAGGTGGTCTTTCGACTTAAATTCATTGTTCAACAATGTTCCAACGATTCTCTCGCATACATTCTTTTCGACGTGCATGAAATTTATGCAATGGCGGACAACATGATACCGCCAGTAGGGGAGGAGCCGGAACCATATATTAAACTTTTTCCAGTAGGGCCTTTCGGTCTCCTTCTCCTTCCCCTTCTCCTTACCCTTCCCCTTTTTTGGGTCGCTGGTCTTTTCAATTCTCTTCATCTTTCCACCTCTTCCAGGGTTATCCTGTACGAATTCCACCACAATGCTCTTCCGTCCCTTTCCCCATTTATTCTTTATAGACTTTACCTCATTGTATATTTGTGACGGGGTCATAAGTTCCGGAGCCTTTTTAGTTTCATCTTTTCCGTTGAACCCCTTCCGACGTCTGAATGGATGATCGTATGGTAGGTATCTTCTATGCCCGGTATAAACCTCTTTTCTACAATGTTTTAGCCTGACATAGTAAGTATTTCTCCCACAAACCTTACAGGAGTCTCGTCCCTGGTAGGGGCAGCCACACAGTGTACCGAGAGCAGGGTAATCATTCATTGTCCATAAAACAACCGCACGTAGAGTAAACATATTCTGTTTCAGCGCATCAAAACATTGGACTCCCTCAAACAATTCCTTGAGATCCTCGACAAACGGTTGTAACATAACATCAATGTCCTTACAAGGCCCCCTATCGATAATTAATGACAGCATGGTGAACTTTCTCTTCATACACAACTCTGGCGGAAGGTTGTAAATCACTGTCATAATTGGCCACACATTGTGCTGTTTTTGCATGCCTTTGTTTACGTCAACCCCGTCAGCCGAAATGCCTAGCCGCAGATTTCGAGGATCATCACGAATTACGGGATATCTTTCAACTATATTTTTCCATGCTGGTGAGTCCGCCGGATGCCGTAAAACACCCTCTTCTTTTTTTCTGGTGTCGTGCCATAATAAATATTCGACAATTCTCTTTGATTGAAACAGCCGTTTCAGTCTTGGGATAATTGGGAAATACCACAAGACTTTTGCCGGAATATTTTCATAAACCTCTTGGGTGGTGTCGTCTGTAGTTGCAGGAAATCCCACACTACACCCCTCACTATATTTTGTAGATCTAAATCATATTAATCACCTAAATTTTAAATATAAGTGCTAGAAATTTAAATAGACACATAAGATTTTTTACGTGGTTCGATCAATGTGATCTACATCCACGATTCTTCACTATGATTGTTGAGGTTACATTTGAATTACATTGAGAATCTCCATTAATGGATATTTTCTAGAGCTCTAGATCTAATTATTTGGGGAAGAAGATGATAAAGAAAATAAATCTCTCTCTAAAAATATCTCTCTCCTCCTAAAAGTGTCCTCTCTTTCTCTCTCCTGATCTCCTCTTTATATAGGTGTTTACATAATGGATGACAGCTCACATACAGCTCATATTCTCGTGAGTCTTTTAATGATTCCGCAGGCTCTTGCTACCTTCTCTCGAGACATTCTCGCGAGCCCTTTAATGATTTCGCAGGCTCTCGCTACCTTCTCTCGAGACATTCTCGCGAGTCTTTCTACCTTCTCTCGAGACACTCTCGCGAGTCTTGCTACCTTCTCGCGAGTTATGAAAAATAATGAATCTCGCAAGCTCTTCTCGCGAGTTAAGGAAATAATTGAATCTCGCACGCTAAGAAAATATGTTGTGCGATATTTGAATCCTACATCTTGCCTCTTTTTCCTTGAATATTGCTTGAAGAGCGATCTTTAAGGAAAAATCTGTTGTTGTAGTAATCTTTAGTCTTTGTTGATGAAGGAACGAGCGGAAGAATACTGGACTTGAAAAGTACGTACTTGCCTCTATTCTTTTGCGAAGTTCCGAAGTTTTGAGAAGTATATATGAAGTATCGTTTCTTGAATTATGCGAAGTATGAAGTATCCTTGAAGAAGTATATGAAGTACTTAATCCTCGAAATATATAAGAAGGATGAAGTATCCTTTGAGAAGTATAAGAAGTACTTAATCCTCTAAATATAAGAAGTATTGCGAATCCATTATGCGAAACTCTCGCTCCATGTTCTTTGCCTCATGCTATGCTCTATTCTTTCGCGAAGTTCTGAAACTTTGCGAAGTGGATAAGAAATATTAATCCTTGAAGTATAAGAAGTATTGCCTCTGTTCATGCGAAGTCATTATTCCATTTTTGGTGAGGATTCTTGTTGTTCATTGGTAAACATCTTCTTTGGAAATGATTCTTGCCGAGAAAATAAAGAACATAAAATGTTTTTTCGGTAATCCATTGTTGCCTCTGTTATTTATCTACGAAGGTAGAATCGTTGAAAAAGTGTTGAATGAGTGAGTTATTTCTTCATTCTTATTTTTCCTCTATCTCTGCGTTGTGCTCATGCGATAGTATAATCTCTTTATTTCTTTACGTTGAATTTTATCATTGCGATAAGATCGCGAGGATGTCTTTACATTTTCACGTAATGACCCATTGATCTTGCCTTATCATTTTTGTGTGGTCTTCCAAGTTAGACCTCCCTAATTAGAGGTCTTCCCACGCCGCCACCTTTTATCACGACAAAATCGCAGGACGTCTTTACACTTGCATGTAAAGACCCATTGATCTTGCCTTATCATTTTCCAAGTATTTTTGCCTCTGCAGGATGTTTTAGTTGCGACAATATGACAGGCCTAGATATCCTTGCGAACATAAAGCCCCATGACATTGCCGTCTTGCGACGAAATCGCAGGACGTCCGTACACTTTCGTGCAAAGACCCATTGATCTCGCCTTACCCTCGCGTTAGTATTATTGCCTCTGCAGGATCATTGCACAAATATGACAAGCCTAAATTCTCTTGCGAAAACATAGCCTTATGACATTTGCGTCTGTTTTGACACTCCCCTAATGGAGAGCGTCGCCCTTATCATCTCCCGGTTGCCCCTTCAAGGAGGCGAAACATCGGCCATACAAGACTAGCTCCTCCCATCCGGTCTTAACAACAACCGATTGTTTTCGAGCCTCTTATCCCTTATACCTATAGGGTTTATGGTTACGAGGCTGCACCCTAAGTGGAGTTTTCTTCGGGCGAGTGCAACATATGCCAAGACTTGCCAAGAATGGCCAGGGTAGGTTCATCCATCCCGGGCACTCTGGCTTAACCGTGTACCTCGGCGCCTTGAGTATACACTGACTCCTTGGAAGAGACCCTCGGTCGCCCAACCGGTATAACCTTATATATATAGTTGGGAATCCAAGGTACCTCTTCCGGATAGGCTTTCATGGGCCCCAAATTTTAATGACTCAGGCTTCAGGAGCGGTGTAACATTCCCCCTGAGCCATGTCGAGAGATACCCCCTTATATGACGCACTTTAGGTCTTACATTTGCCTCTTACGAAATGTTATTCGCGAACTAGGGTGTACGCCATAAAGGTTCGTCCCATTCTGGTTATTTTATTGATTCTTCTTCATATGCAATAGGTACCCCCTACTACGACGCACTTTAGGTACTTTTGCCTCTTGCGAAATTCTGATTTCGTCATAGTAGGTTTGCCTCTATCTGATTATTTTGTTGATTCTTCTGCATATAAGCTCTTTTGTAATTTCGCTGATCTTTGATAATCTCTTCTGATTTCTGTAAAGATAAAGTGTTCCAGGAAAGCGGTACTTAGCTTTTGTGGTTTGCTGTTGTTGTTATCTCTTGCGAAGTATATGATTTGCTTGAAATTTGAGAAGAAATAAGAAATGAAGTCTTGTGAAATTAACTCTTGATCTGCGTCTTGTATAATGTTGCGTCATACCAACTGTTCTAACCATTTCTTGCGAAATATGTCTGCGAAATAATCTCCCATTCTCTTCTTTGTGAAATAATTCAAAGATCTTTTGAAGTAATGAAATACCAAATTCATGCCTCTGACCAACTAATTCCACTAGAAGTTCGCAACCGCACAACTTCTGTGCAAACTTAAGCCTTGATATTTTGTAAACTGTTGGGTGAACTTTAATGGGCTTGGACGAATTGGGCTTGCTGGTTACTTCTCGCTGGTATTTTGGGAAGAAGACATCTGCGAGGTGAACATCTGCAAAGAAATGTTTTGGATGTAAACATTCGCAAGGAAAACCAAAAAATTTTGTGCGACCATGCAGAATCGAACCCGCGACCTTCTTCTTGGATTTTATTATCCAGACCAAATGTACTGGCTTCAACTTTGTGAAAGAATGGTGAAATTCGCATGAGTTATTCCTTTCTTGTCGTCATTTCTATTTTAAACATCAGAAGTTTGTCTTCGTCTTCTCATCTTTTTCCTAGATATTTTATTCTGTCACTTGCATGCTGATGCTGTTATTGTGGTTTACTGAGTTTGTTCGCTCGATGTTATCTTTGTTCTTTAATTTCTTCTGTAGTTGACCTTGTATTTATCTCTGCAAAACTATTTGTCGTCTGCGAGATGAACCAGTTTCCTCACTGTCTAATCATTTGTTGACTGCTTCTCCGTCTCTTATCTCCCTTTCATTCTTTTTATGTTAGCCCTGCTCGTGATTTGCCGTTGATGATGTTGTTAAGAGCCTGTGTCCTATGTTAGATATGATTTTCTTCGATGTTATTTCATCAATTTTGTCTTTTTGATCATACTCTCTCGCTGATTTACTTTGCTGAAATGGTTATTTCGTTGTGTTGACTTGCTGGTTATAATAAATTTGCTGGAACTATCTTATCTGCGAGATTCGCTGGGACTGATTAGTTTTGTAGAGATGTTTGTGTTGCTTTGTCTTTGTCCTTCTTTCTCAATTGAACTTTGCTGAAACTTTCCTCTTCGCCATCTAATTTCCCCTTGAAATTTTGACGTGTTGTCTAGCTTCGCTATTCAATATGATTATTAGGTGATGTTGTGGCAGTGACTTATTCCCTTTTGTTTGTGTTTCTTGTAGCCCCGAAGATAATCTAGCGAAGTAACTCGTGAAAATGTTGTTTCTATGAAGTGAACTTGTGATGTATTATTGCTGGCACTTTTTCTTCATTGGTGATGATTTCCAACTAGCTACTGTTGTCTTCATAACTTCTCAAAAAGCCTGACTGTGTTGGCATAGTGATCTTATTACTTCGTTGTGTTGGTTTTTGGCTGATGGTAATCAATGTAATCATGGGAGAGTTAACTGGCTGATGATAGACGTAGAAATTCCCTTATTCATTCGCTGCTACTCGTGCTCTTTGGTGATCTTGAGTTACACAAAGTCTCCTTGGTTTCCCTCTTCGCCTGTATATCTTTTCCCTGATGATTTCAAAAATCTGCATCTATACTTTGTACTTGCGTTTAACTCGCAACTAATTCCATTTGGATTTGCATGTCTCCTTCGCAACTTTTCTTTCATCTCCTATTGATGTATACATGCTCCTGTGAATATCATTGGTGGTTAATAACTGTCATGCGAAGTTTAAAACCTGTGAAGTTTAAAACAAATCATAAAACCCTAATATTAATTTGCGACATTATCTAAGGTATTCTACGTAATTTTTAAAGTCAAAAATGGGGAAGAAATGAATACGTCCCTCTCAATCGTTTTGCTTGTTCCCTTTGGACTTGTGTTACGTACATTGGTAGATGCTCTACCAATTTTCTTCTATAAATTGGTAGGTGTTACGAATTGGGCGGGTTATGAAGTAATGCATTCTAGCGAAACACACTAATTAATATCTTTGTGTGATCTGATCTGTCTCGAGTTGGTCCCATGAAGTAAGTTTCGTCTATTTTTCTTCTTTCCCCACCGATCTCGGCGGTTCGGTATTCGATCGCCATGTGTTGGTTGTTTTGGTCTTCACAGCTGGTATTCCTCCAAAGTCGAATGGACCATAAGTTGAAACCGGGTCTATGAGCTTTCCTCCTATCATCTTATCATTCTTCTCCTGCGAGGTAACGGTTGCGGCGAGGCTGCGAAGTAAACTTGGTTCTAAATTGATGAGAACTGAGTTTGCTCTCTTAATATTCTTTCGATCTTCTTCGTATCTTCAAGAATTAGCTGACTTTGTTGGTTTTGCTCGTTAGGCAATTGTATCACCGTACATTTCATTGTCTGGCATGGACGATTGCGAGCTCGTCACCTTTATTGATTGCGTTGCTCGCGGCTTCCTTACGTCTTCGCAAGGCTTACTCCTTGTTGAACCGAAGTTCCATGATTCTCTGTTTTTATCTCCTACGATGAAGTCTTTTTCATGCATCCCTCCTTGTTGAACTGAGTACAGCTGCTTTCATTCTCATAGAAGCTTGATGACGTAATAAACTTGCAAAGAAAGTTCCTGTGGAGGAAACCTCGCTTCTTTACTCTTTGATAATTTTGCCTATGTTGACCCGATGGAACTGATGAGTTTCCATCTCTAATGCCTCCATGTTCTTCTCCTCGCTGGTAATTAATGATTGCAATGTTCTAACTATCATATGATAACTCATTTGTCTTCATTAATGATATTTGATGCTCCTGAGTTGATACTTGAGTTGATCTTTGTTGGCGAAAATAAGAATCTTATCGTTACTTCATTAAATAAGTTGTTAATTTTTCTTCTCCTGAGTTGTTGTCATCGTCTTCCTGATGTTAATTCATTGCAACGCTATTTAAGGTTTCCACCTCATCTTGTACCCAAGTTGCTCCTTGCATCATGTGCGTCTGGACTTTGTTGTCTGCTAATGTAACTCTTTCGCTCAAACTTCTATATTTTCCCTTGTATTTCACAGATCCAGTTAAATTCATCACCAACAATTGCTAACTTTCTTAAACTTTTTTGAACCAACAAGATTAGGTCCCTGTTTCTAGCGCATATGTAGTTGCAGGAAATCCCACACTACACCCCTCACTATATTTTGTAGATCTAAATCATATTAATCACCTAAATTTTAAATATAAGTGCTAGAAATTTAAATAGACACATAAGATTTTTTACGTGGTTCGATCAATGTGATCTACATCCACGATTCTTCACTATGATTGTTGAGGTTACATTTGAATTACATTGAGAATCTCCATTAATGGATATTTTCTAGAGCTCTAGATCTAATTATTTGGGGAAGAAGATGATAAAGAAAATAAATCTCTCTCTAAAAATATCTCTCTCCTCCTAAAAGTGTCCTCTCTTTCTCTCTCCTGATCTCCTCTTTATATAGGTGTTTACATAATGGATGACAGCTCACATACAGCTCATATTCTCGTGAGTCTTTTAATGATTCCGCAGGCTCTTGCTACCTTCTCTCGAGACATTCTCGCGAGCCCTTTAATGATTTCGCAGGCTCTCGCTACCTTCTCTCGAGACATTCTCGCGAGTCTTTCTACCTTCTCTCGAGACACTCTCGCGAGTCTTGCTACCTTCTCGCGAGTTATGAAAAATAATGAATCTCGCAAGCTCTTCTCGCGAGTTAAGGAAATAATTGAATCTCGCACGCTAAGAAAATATGTTGTGCGATATTTGAATCCTACATCGTCAACTTTCCATCTTGATTCCCCACAGGTGGGACACTTGATGTGATCCTCGTAATTCTTCCTACAGAGAATGCAGTCATTGATGCATACATGTATCTTTTCGTAACCTGAACCCAAATCTCTCATCACCTTCTTAGCTTCATATGTACTTTTCATCATCTCATTTTCTGGAGGGAGCATGGATTTTAACAACGGTAGAAGTTCATTAAATAACTTGTCGGAAGCTCTGTGCTTGCTCTTCAGGTTAAACAGTTCACACATTGCAGATATCTTTGTAAAATCGGCACATCCTTCGTATAGGGGTTTCCCAGCATCTTCGAGTACCCGTTGCATCTTCTCAGAATCCTTTGAAAAGTTGTCTCCTAATAAAGCACTAACCATTTCTATAGTCTCTGCAGCATGTGTTGGTTCATCAGAGTGTGGACCGTTGTTGCCATTACCATCCAGAAGTGTCCACCTTGATGACTCATCTCCTTCTCCGTTCTTACTCCATACCGCATAATTTTGAATGAATCCAGAAGAATATAAATGAAACTTTACTTTACTTGCCTTGTGCGCGTAGAGGTTGAGACATTTCACACATGGACATAGAAACTTAACTTTGCCCTTGTCGTATGGTTTCCGTTTCCCATTCGCAATATCCTGTTGGTATGTATGCGTAACAAACTTTATAAATGCATCGACTCCATATTGATAATGCGGTTTGGTTCTATGGGTATACATCCAAGATTTATCCATTACTCTAGGATCCATTATGAATTCTCAGATACCTGGACGGAAAAAAAAACTTGTGAACATCTTGTGAAAATGCTATTGTGGTCCGAATAAAACTAAGAATTATCATTGCAAAGAGTAATACGTACACAAAGAGTAATCACAAATCACAATGTGAGTTCAGTTATCATATATGAATCATACAAATAATCAGAGGTTAGCTACCTACATACAGTTGCATGTGAAGACAATATTTACCCTACTATGACCATTAGAGTTACAATCTCAGTTAACAAAGCAGTACTGAAAAGAATTACTTACACGGTCGATCCGATTATTCCGCAAAGCAAAACTGACAAGGGAATATATGGTTTATCCAGGAGATGAATTAGATAATCAAAGTAAACCACTTGTTTCGTTTTCTAGGGGGAGGTTAGAAGATTTAAGAGTAGAAACATGAAATGATTTAAGACGAGAGAGATGAACACAGAGGGTAAATGGAAATTTGGCAATATTTTTACTAATAAATAATTTGGCAAAATATTTAAGTGTATATCGTAAATAATTTGGTAAAATAGGAAGGTAAAGATCCTTCAATTTGCATGCTGCACGTTCTATGTTAAGAATTTTCTCGATCAAATCTTGTTATCATGCCGCATAATTTTCTGCTTTGATGGCTCTAAAAGACCTGAGTGCAATGCGACTAATATTCATTCCATCCTAAAGATTTTTTTTTGTTCGTACCCGAATTGGAAAATAAATCAAAATGATAGCCGAAAGCGGAGTACGTGTTCTTTGCAGTTGTTATAACGGTACTAAAGTAAAAAACTAACTTTGTAAAAAGTGGAGTACGTGTTGGTACAGTTGAAAAATAAAATCGTAAGAACTGGAAGAAGCTATGGCCCCAATTAGAATTAAGTGAACTAAAACACATTACTCTAATTGTGTGTTCTCATCAATTAGAATTAATATCTAAAACCAAAGCTTGATTCATCCAATTAACATAATAGGTTTGATCATTGATGGATTTCATTAAAGTCTCACAATCTGATTCATAGATAACATAATTAAAGTTCTTAGAGGGTTCCAGAGTAACAGCTGCCAGCATAGCCTTACATTCCAGCTCCTCAGCTTCAACTCCTATCTTCATTCCTCCATTGAAGCATTATCCTTGCACTCGAAAGCAGCTACCTGCACAATTCCTCACTATTAGCCCTATTCCACCTTGTAATGAATCTGACTTAAAGAAGCATCAAAATGTAGAAGAAACAAGATTAGTTCCAGGAGACACAAGTTTATTAATGCCATCTATTGACATTGTCCTATTTGGAGTTATGTTATGAAAAATCTTTGAACATCAAATAATCCAAACTGATGCTTAAAAAAAATTTGTCCAAACTGAAACCATTAGCAATTTATTAATCTCATGTCTAGTAATTCCTGCACCAAAGGTAATATTGATATTTAAAACCAACCAAATAGATCTAGCATAACCACATTCAAGGAATAGGTGATTACTGGATTCCACATGATGATTACACAAACTGCAATGCAATGAAGTAAACGATTGCAATTCCAAATAAGAGTATGAAGTCCGATTCACCCACCATTGAGTTCTGGTGATACTCCGTAGCTGGTGGTACTCCGAAAGTATGAATACTATGAAGTAAGCGATTTCATCAAATGTGAATGCTTCCCCCTTTTCCTCTAAGTAGCGCGCTTTCACGGCTTCGTGCTACAAAAACAACACACAAACTTATTTGGTTGCATATAAGTTGAAAAAAGTATTGTGCCGAATAAACCATAAAGATACGTACAAGTTGTAGAGGGGACAAGCTATGATGGCTTGCGTGCGATATCCGGTGTTTGATTTTAAAAAACCCAGCTACCGCATCTAGGATGATGTTGTGCCTATCCTTGATTTGTTGAACACTTCTTCTTTTCGGGTTCCCATAATCTTGGCTAAATTTGTTATGTATCTTCGCCCAATAAGTCTCGGTCGAGCAGCGATCTAGAAATCGACTTTCGGCTGCCCATGCTTTGGTGATTGCCAAATCTTCTGCGGAGTCAAACGATGCCATTTGTTGTATATAGAGGTAGGGAATGAGTAGGTTCTCTAATAAGATACAAGTGGAGTGCACGTGCGTTGCTGGTCGAAAACCGAGTTTCAAATACGTCTTCTTCCTTGTTAAACCAGTTGCTTAGCATGATAGAATACTGTTGTGAAGTGAAGAAAAAAAAATCGAGAGAATACAGCAACATATTCTCCTTTCCGGCTCTATAACAACGCCGGCTTAATCTACAATGCAACTTTTACTCCTTACAGCAACAGAAGCTAATTCCTAAATCCATAAAAAAACCACTAGTAACAAAATTTAACTCAACCTAAACCAAATTCCACAATTTCCGTCACAAAATTCACCCAAAGCATCAATTGTTTCAACCAATTAATACTGTCTAACAAAAATCAATAAGGAAATCATAAGGAAACGTGATCATCCATGTGAACCCAAACCCAAACCCAAAATTACAATATTATTATTAGAATTTATCAGAGAATGCTCTAGATGAACTCTCTCTAAATTGGTTTATGATCATAAAGAATGAAAGACCTGAACAAAACAAAAGAAACCCTAACAATATTGATGTGCTTCCACAATTTCCATCACAGATAAGATATAGAATCACAACCAAGATCATAAAAAACTCTTAAAATTGACAGAACCCTAGGTTTACAGAATATAGTAGAAAACGATTTTAGTTTTAGGAAATATATATACCTGAAACCCTAACGATAGTAATTTCAAATTAAGAAAAACATCCCCCATTCATGAAATTAAACAAGTTTGAATTTAATCTGATAAGAGAAGGAAAGAAAATTTTTGTCTATTTCCTTACCTAGGGTTTCTCTATTTCGCCTCTTCCAGTCTTTCTCCCGCGCGTGCAAGTAAGAGAAGGAAATAATCTTTTTTCTTTTTTCTCTACTAGTTGTTAAAGATATTTTAATTAACCAAAATGCCATTTTACCTAGGTTTATCACGTCATTATGACATAGTGGGTAACGATAGATTCCAATTAGACTAGGGTATGTGTTGGATTAAAGCTTTCAGGGACCTGATTTGCTTGACCTATGTTTGACCTGATTTGTTTCACATTAGTTGATTAATTAGTTGTTGGTCAGGACTCAGGGACCATGGTATTGAGATATGGCATGATGCCTGAGCCAAACCATGCTGCAGTTCAAGATATGGCCCATTTGTTAACTAATTAAAATTAAATAATATACACAATTGTGCATGGACCTATTATGTTTGACCATTTTTTGGGAATTATACGGATTCGGGGTACGGGTAGTAGTTCGGGACGGCATACGTACGGGAATTATATGGATTCGGATAGATCGGATTCGGTCAAAAATCCGGTCAACGGTTCTTTGTTCGGACAGTAGTTCGGAACGGCATACGTACGTGCATATTCATTTTATAAATGTGAGTTCGGCACTTAAAATTCAGCTAACATATATGATAAATTGATAAGTATTATGACCTTATTACAAGACTAATTTGATTTGTATATGATTTATAAGATGTAAAAAAACATTTTAGCATGATTATTTAACAAGAAGTAAACAATTTAGTCGCATAAATGTATTATAAAACTTATAGACTTTTAAACAAAAATCAACACATAAAACACTGGTTAAACAACTACCAATAGAAAAATTTAATTGAATAATTATATTTAAATATAAAGTATATACAAAATCAAACAAAAACCAATCAACAGAACTCTGGTGAGAGAGTTACCTATGGGAGTTCTAGTTCGGAAATATATCATTCGGATACGGTCAGTTCGGATACGTTCGCGAATCATTCGTGAGGTCCATATAATCCGGGAACTAGGTTCGGAGTTCAAGTTGTTCGGAAGTATCATTCGGATTCGGTCAGTTCAGATACGTTCGCGAATCATTCAGGAATGATTCGGAGAATTACTAACTAGGGGTTGGGTTAACCCACCCAACCCATGCCCAACCCGATCTTTAGGAGAACATGGGCAATGTATTTCAAAACTTTGGGCAAGCTTGGTCATAAATTTTGTAAACCCGAGTTAAATTTGAGCAAGCATCGGCACAAATGTTTCTATCCCAAGCAAGCCACCCAACCCGAAGAACAATGATATAGCTATATAAAACTATTTTTATAATTGACATTATTATCTATTTAGAGTAATTTTAGATATTATCTTCAAATCTAATAATGAAAATAGATATTATATTTATCTCATGAATCATGAGCCATTATTATCTATTTAGAGTAAGCCTTCTAACCCGCCCAACCAACCCAAGTCCCACCCCTAGGTCAGGTACTTGAGATATGGCATGATACATGAGCCAAACTTGTGAACCCTGGTGAACCATAATTCTACAGTTATGGCTTTCAAATTAGGAAACCGCCTCGTTTTACTCTTAAAGATAACGCTGTGTGCAATTAATAGATGAGACGGGTCTGGAGAGGATAATAATGATGTATTTTGAAAAATTGCATCTTGACACTGATGAGGCGTGGTCTGCCAAGGACAATAAGTTTAACCATACGCCATAAATGGACATTCATGGTTAATCTAACCACTCTACAAAATGATAAGAAACTGATATGCAATTACTCTTTAATCAAAACAAAAAAATAAAGAAAATTTGCAGAGAGAAGAAGATTAAGAGATGGCTTAACCAAACCAACCTGATGTTGTTGAAAATCAATCACCAGCATTAGAAAATGCAAAACAAGCAACTCATGCATTAACAAGTGAAGATGCAGAGATTGATTTCTTATTTAGAACAAGAAATTCCAAATAAGAGGATTCCGGAAGAAGAAAATAGGAGACATGAAGAATTTGATAGGCAAAGGATTGAGAACGAAGAAGAGTACCAGTTTTGGATCAGAAAATATGAGACAAGATGTGCAAGGAAGAAGAGAGAAAGGCAAGAAAGGCTAGAGAGATATGAACATCGTTGGATTAAGACAAGAAGTGCCACCGAAAGTGAAAGTGATGAGGAAGGTGGAGAAGCAGTAAAACTTGATGAGGATGATAACATCAGTGAGGGATCTATTGATCCAGAAAAAGAGGCTAGAGAGAGACAAAGGCAGGAGAGAGATGATGCAGAAATGTATCTACTCTATTTGGCAGAGAAAGCTCAACCCAGGATATTTGCTCGTACCATGTCTGAACCCCTGAACGTGGATTCAGACGGTGAGGAGATACCAGGGATGGATGTAGATGTCAATCCTATTGCAGCAGAGGTTCAGGAAGAAAAAAATGAAGGATCAGAATATGATGAGGATGGTGAAGATGATGAAGATGATGAGGATGGAGGTTATGGTCCCTCGGCTTCTACCAGCACTGATAGCGGCGTAGACTTCTCCTATGAAGAAGAGGGCTTTAACACCGACGATGACGATAATCAGTGGTTATCATCTGAAGAGCATTGGGAAAATCTTTTGAGGAAGACTTAGGAGGATTGCATTCCTTGAAGTCTTCAGATCATCTTCGTGAAAATTCACAAAGATTTTCCTAATGCTTGTAGTTGCTGGTGCTGTTGGAACTGAAGGAGAGGTCTAGTCTTCTGTTATACATCTTCTAATGCATGGTAAGTGTTTTTTTTTGGGGTTTTTTTATTTCGGCACAAGGTTTGATCTTGTAAAGGTGTTGTTTTGGTGTTGACAAAGATCAAACTCATTAGTAGTAGTGGTAGGTATTTTGCTGGTACTTGTTATGGAGGTTATGGGAATTTTGCTTCTCGGACGTCATCGGAGTTGGTTGTTCAGGTGTAAGTCGAACTGGAATTGGTAGTGTGTCTAGTTCTTTTGCTTATGGTTTGATTGTAAATGGAACTACTTAGTAATTAGTGGTCTGATCTGTAATGGTGATGGTGTTTGTAAATGTGGTTAATGAAATTGCAATTGTCTTTTTTCGGTTTCTCTTTGTGATTTTAACTGTGGTATGTTGAAAAAAAATAAACATTATTCTCTATCCAGTCTAATTCACTTGATGGAGAGGCATATACACACCTAGTCTGAATCTACAATATGAGATGTTCATAATCACCAAAAGATGTTCATAATCTTAAATCACCTACAGTCTGAATCTACAATCTGAGATGTTCATAAAGCATGCAATTGAGATGTTCATAATCACCAAAAGATTCTCAAATTAGGGTACAATTCACAGCAACATAAAAATAAACCTAAAATCTGAAACATAGAGATGTTCATACTTCATAATCACCATAATAATAAATTGTACCATTCAATAAATATACACAAGTGTGCTGATTTTATTTTACTTATTGACCTATTTTGTTTGACCATTTTTTTTCTTTTAATTGTTGGTCAGGGACTTGAGATATGGCATGAGACATGAGCCAAACCATGCTGCAGTTCAAGATATTGCAATACACCAGCGTCACATAATGCCTGTCAGCAGGTGCTGGCTCTATGAAAAACGCGTAAACCCTGGTAAATCGTGCATGATCAACAAGTGCTGGTGTCTATGAATTTTGCAAAAAATCAATTATGATTGTAGTAATAATGTAGTAGGAAAAGTTGCGTCTGAAATTCAATAAGGAAGGAGTATTTTGTTAAATAAGGAATGTAAAATTTTAATTTTAACAAGTGTACTATCTCATTGACATGAATGCTTAACGTGTCAGGATATTTAGAGATATCTTTAGGGTTTCGGCAAGATTATAGGCGTCTAATTAGAACTGACAATCAGTAGTCTAATCCTACAATCCTAAATGCAATATTTTTCTGCTCGGTCTTGCAAAATCCGCAAAATCGCACTTTCCATATATCACCTTGATTTTCGTTTGTTATATTCATGGTAAACATAACCCACCCACTATATTTAGATTTGCATACTAGATATGTATAGGAAAAAAAAACGCTATATTTAGCTAGATTTGGATCCTAGAAATAAGAAATTAGATACCTCGTTCATAAGTAAAAGAAAGAAGGAATTGAGAGGATGATTTCTAATGAGAAATGTGTTGTTCCTACCAATGGTCTTATTAATAATGATCCTCCTCCTCCGAAGGGCTTTGCTTCATGTGATGACTTTGTGGAAAGCATTGGTGATATACTAGAAGATTTTGTCGATGAAGAATGGGAATTAGTTCATAATAAGAAAATGATCCATGTTGAAAATGATCCTCCTCCTATGGGTTTTGATTCTTGGGATGCATTTGAGAAAAGCTATGGTGAACATTTGGATAATGATAACAATGAATAGGAACATGGGAAGCCACCAAGACAAACAAATTTATGGCTGAGCACTCGGCATTGACTAAATTCAAGTTTTTTACATTATTTTTAGTACGCTAATTTTATTAATGTGTAAGCACAATTATGTAGCAGTCCTAGGCCTACTGTTCAATTGTGCTCTCAATTCTGATTTTTTTTTTGGTAAAGTTTGTCAGATTTGGCATTGCAATTTATGAAAAATTTGGCTATTCTTTTCAACTCTGATACAAGACTCAATATACAGTCCCTATCATATTCATGATCATATCACTTTAACAGCAAAGCCACAACAAAATCATGGTTAACCCTAACATCCAAATCTCTACACCAAGCCCCCTTAAACACATTACTCGTTCATTCTGTTTTGTCAAAAGATTGATACTCCAACAGATGAATAATGGACAGAAATTAAACAACATATGCACTTGGAATATAAAGAAAATATTGCATCCGTAAATATTAAACATTCACAAAAACTATACTTCCAATCAGCTTTACAAACAAACTTATTAAACATCCAAAAAAGAAAAAGAAAAAAAGATTACACTAATAACACAAAAACTAACAAGATATTTAACTAAACAAAAGATGATGGATCAAGATGTGATTGAATACCATTCTTTCATAGCAAAACCATGAAAACAGAGGACTAGATCAGTTATAATCCCCTTCTTCTTCACTGCTGCTGTCGACAATCGTAACCAAATCTTTGTATGGCCAATCATCATCGTCATCATCAACATCATCGTCTTCATCTTCATCCTCAAGCGCTGGCCCAAACCAAAATAAGTGTTCTGGATCATCTAAATCATCACCATCATCATCACCATCATCATCATCATCATCATCATCCTCATCCTCGTCATCATCATCATCATCATCATCATCATCATCATCATCATCATCATCATCATCATCATCATCATACTCATCATCCTCTTAATCGTCCTCCTCTTCTTCATCGTCAACAACATCATAATCATCAACATCTCCAAAACAAGGAACAACCTTGCAACCAAAATAACCAACAATCTCTTTGTCTTCATCAAGAAGAAGAAATCGGAAGGAAGTTACTAGAAGAGCAGTCATTTTTTCTGGTTTGATACTAAAACTTTCAGTTTTTGATACTGAAACCCTAGTTTAGAGAGAGACTTGGAAAAGAAAAAGCGGTACTGTCCAATCTCCCTTCCTTGCTCGTGTTTTATACCGTGACACACGTTTTCACTTTACCTCTAGCTTAGCCACGTACAAACTTGGCTAGTGAACAAGTATGCGGCTTTGAAAAATAAATAAAAAGTAATATAAAAAAAAAATATTGGATGGAAAATTAACATCAAGGAATTTATCTGGGTGGATATACTCCCCGTAAATTTAGATTTGGACGATAAATACTTGCTAAGATCATGACATCGAAATATAAATTGGTTTACAAGCTCGCCTAAGAGTGACATCGGTAAAAATGGAAAATTACCATTAAGCAATTTGTCTCGGTGGAAATACTCCCCGAAAACTTAGATTTGGGCAAAAAAATCTTGCTAAGATCGTGACATCGAAATAAATTTAAATTGGTTTAGAAGCTCGTCCAAGAGTGACATCGGTAAAAATGGAAAATTACCATCAATCAATTTATCTTGGTGGAGATACTCCCCGTAAACTTAGATTTGGACGATAAATACTTGCTAAGATCATGACATCGAAATATAAATTGGTTTACAAGCTCGTCTAAGAGTGACATCGGTAAAAATGGAAAATTACCATTAAGCAATTTGTCTCGGTGGAAATACTCCCCAGAAACTTAGATTTGGACGAAAAATTCTTGCTAAGATCATGACATGGAAATAAATAAAAATTGGTTTAGAAGCTCGTCAAAGAGTGACATCGGTAAAAATTGAAAATTACCATCAATCAATTTATCTTGGTGGAGATACTCCGTGTAAATTTGGACGATAATACTTGCTAAGATCATGACATCGAAATATAAATTGGTTTACAAGCTCGTCCAAGAGTGACATCGGTAAAAATGAAAAATTACCATTAAGCAATTTGTCTCGGTGGAAATACTCCCCGAAAACTTAGATTTGGACGAAAAATTCTTGCTAAGATCATGACATGGAAATAAATAAAAATTGGTTTAGAAGCTCGTCCAAGAGTGACATCGAGTCTTGTCGACGAAGATAATCATAGTCGTTCGTGAATTCATAATCCTAACCAATCAAATAAACTAGTTTCACCTGATAACCTAACATCCCCAAACATCCTTGCCAATATTATCGGCGGATCGGTCCGATACGACCAATAATGCGATATTATCGGATATTCATATGTATCGCTGATATATCATGTTTCGTCCAAATTAAAGGCACAAACATGATAAAATCCTATATTGTCGGCCAGTATTTTAAAAAATAAATATTGATCTCGGTTCTTTTAATACAAATTCAATTGTAAGAGCTAGCTAGAATTGCTTCTAAGAATATGAATTTGGATTTTAATCAAAAAAATTGCACCAAAAAGCATTTATGATCTTCCAAGGCACTACCTAGTACTGTATATTAATCATTTATTATTTTGCTTTTAAGAATATGTGAATTGGGAGTAAAATAGTGCAATGTAGTTGACTCAAAAGAGTAAAGAAAAGATACTACTATATCCAAGGTACTAGTAACAAAGGAATTAGCTAGTACAATAATAAATACTTCGGTTTGCGGTGGTATTTTTTGATCTTTGACCATTTATACTTTAACAATTTGTCTAGAATATTCTAGTGGGACCCTGTCCTAAATACCAGCCGCATCACTAAATACTAGGAGTATATATATGGAACATTCCTATGATTGATTTTTGGATTTAAGGGTACATTCCTATGGTAGTTGTACTTTAGATGGGTGACTAAAAGAAAAGTATGAGTCAGTATTGTATACCCCACAAGATCTGATAACTTTTGGTCTTATCAAAAAAAATAAAAAGTTGGTATAGCCTTCTCACACTTATATTTTTTAATTTACTTTTTTTGGTAACAAGATATAAAGCAGAGAAAGAAAACAACCTAACTATATGCTTCTCACACCTTTGACTACCTAAACAAGTACTCATCTTCAATTTATTCTTAAATGAAGCAGTATCTTTGATCAGAGCAATGAAGCCTTTTTTTTTTTAATTAATTTTTTAGTAAAAAATTTTCCTTTTTTTTTTTTTTTTTTTTTAATTTATTAACATTTTATTTTTGGTATCTTATCAGACCTTCTGGAGTATATTCTCTCCTTCAAAAGCGATGTTCTCATCAATCACCACGCTACTGCTTTTGTCAATCATCATTACGCCTCAGTTTCTCATATTTCACTTCCACTAATATAGGCAATCATAATGAGTCCCTTATTTTTTGTGCGCATGCAAAAGAAGAAGATCCAGGCAACCATAATGAGTATCTTGTGCGGCCTTGTTGGGTACATGCAAAGGAAAAGATAAATCTCTTCAGTACTCCTCTTCTTCTGTTTTGCCAAATAATATAGAGAAGATTATTTTTTGTTTCTAAAATGTCTGTCACATTGGGTTGGCTTGACCCAAATTTGGCATTGGTGCCAAGATCCCTTGTGGTCCAGTCTTTCCATAAATTAATGCTATATTTCTTCCATTTTGGTTGTGCCTAAATTAAAATTAAAATATGATAACTGTCATAAGGGATTATGTTTATATAAGGTATATTATGGAAAACTGAGTTGACTCGACGAGTTAAGATAATGAAAATTGATAGATTAAAAAACAAATATCAAGCAAAGAATTTGAACACAATGAGCATATATTAAAGAACCAATATTTTTATATTATTCATTCTAAAACTAAACGAAGCAAAATAATACCAACATCCTCAATATTTTTTTTTTTAAAATAATCAAAATAAATAATTTCTAAAAACAAAAACCACATTATTCGAAAGTTTCTTTGATAATCTGCTCAACTAAAACCATCGCATATGGTACTCGTGTTGCAGCGTTAGCAGGCTGTGCTGGAAATTCAAGTACCTTTTCTTCTAGAGGTGTCTCCTGGGTATTTCGGTGTGCCGCATACGCTTTCACCAACAGCTCATTCGAAGGAATGGGAGCATGGACACCATCCATTTCAACGTATGTAAGCGGGGAAGAGTAAGATTGTCAACATGAGCTTGAACTTCGACTAACGAGGGCATGCCAGGGAACCTTACACACGCCATCAATATTTATGGTGATCCTTAGCTTTCTATGTACAACCATTACTATCCTTGGACTTGTTTTAATCCTCTCGGTATTGTTCTTATTGGAACTCATTTTCTTCGTCTAATACAATATATCAATCTATCTTTTATGTTGGTGTGGTTTGTACGACCTCTTTAATAATATATATATATTAAAAAACCCTATTTTTTTTTAGGTTAGGAGCATTATCTCCAATTACCTAATTTAGTTGTATTCCGCATATCACTCTCAAATAAACAAACAGTTTCCATATCGATAAATATATGCTCATATACACGTACAACACCACAATGATTTTAGTATATACATGATTTATCTAAATACGGAAAAATAGCACGAAAAAATTGCGTAATTGATTGAGTACATGGAGTATATGCTTTATCTTGTAGTAGATCATAATCATGTACTCTTCGCTAATGTGCATGCCTTGGCTACACTCTTGCCAAATCTGTAGGTATTTGAAGTATCTCAGTCTCCATGATTCGCCATGCCTAATCTTCTCTGAACAAATTTCTATTTTTGGTGTAATTCCCTCGGTAATTAATTCACACCTACTCAGAGCCATGCGCAACAATTCCCTAATTCTTAGCGCTATAACCATGCCCAAATTCTCTTTTGGCTTTCATATATTGGTCAACACCATAAATTACAGCTATGATTGGCAATAACAATATATATTGGGGTCATATTTTTTCTTCAAATCAAAAGATTAATATACTATGGTCATAACCCAAATTTCTTGTCTTCAAAAGATTAATATACTATGGTCATAACCCTAATTCTTAAATTTGCAATGGACACATAAATATAATGTTGATAAACTGGAATAAATCTCACAGAAACACGTGAAAATATCCGTTTCTTGTTTGGATCATGAATTTTTAAAGAAGGCATGCTGATTAAGGATGCGACCATTGGCCAAACGGTGTAATGGTTCTCACCCCTTTAACCGAATAGATTTTGAAACCTCAAAAGACGTTAAAATTCCAACAGGTGTGTTGTGTGGGGACACATATATTGCATCCATTGGATGTCTATATAATCTTTACTCGTATCTGCTAGTAGCATTCAACAAAAATGAAATCCTAAATGCTTCTACATTAAAAAAAATAATAATATTTCACCAGTAATAGTAATGGAAATATTACCGGATTTAACTCCTGAGATACTACACCTCCTCCCAAGTACAAAAAGTATTTTGGCAAGCAAATGTGTATGCAAAGAGTGGAATTCTGTCCTTGCAGACAAAATAATTGGACTCATTTTTGGTTTCACTAAAAAAGTGAGAGAAGAAAATGTTACGCAATTCTTCTACAGAGAACAAAATAAGGAGGAAGATTACTACACGATGATGGGAGATTTCGATCAGATGTTATTTGGAAACAATGGTTCCTGGAATATCAACCAATCCTACGATGAAAACATGTCAGACCCAATCGTTGAATCTTGTAATGGTCAGGTATGTTTTTATGTTTCACACCACGGCATACAAGATCCTATTTATATTATGAATCCAACAAAGGGTGAGCACCTCCATCTGCCACAAATATGCGATCCAACACCAACGCCACAAATTAGTTGGGATCCACGATATGTCGTAGGGGGTTTCGGCTATTGTGAACATACCGGTGAATACAAAGTAGTTCGAATTCAAGTGGGCGGTAAAGTGGACATACACACACTAGGAGACAACATGGGATGGAGGAACATCGGGGAATTTCCTTTTACTTTTCGGGATTCAGGTGTGTACACACATGGTTGTATTTTTTGGATAAATCATTATATTTATAACAATGATCAGATAGTATCATTCAATTTGGACAATGAGACATTCCAGTCACATTTGCCACCCCCGCATCATATTTATGAGAATGGTGGTTGTATTCCAAGACTTGGAATGGTCTTGTCTGGAGTTTGCCTTTTATTTTACAACATTCACGATATTTATGATATCCGGAATGATTTTTGGGCACCCATTTCCGATAATGATATTCATGCACGGGCACCCGGTGTAGAATGGAATTGGGTAATTAAGAGGAGAATTGATTTGGAAGATCATTTGAATCCATGGCGGCCGCATTATATACCGATAGCCTTGGGAAATAACAACAACATCCTATTGCAAAACGACCGCTGTTTAGCACGTTATAATGAACTCACCAGAACTTTGACAGAAATTGGGCAGACAAGGTGGCCGGTAAAGGTTAGAGTTATTCCTCACATGAGGAGCGCCGTCTCGTTGAGGAATTTTGGAGGACAGTTGGAAACATGTACTGACGATGTCCATGCCACAAACATATTCCGTATGTAGTGTTTTTGTTTTGATCAGAGTAATGTAGTTTGGTGTTCAATATATATATATATATTTTTATAGTACTATTTTTCATCTTTGATTTTTTTTTTTCGTATCTTGTCTGGACTAAAAGTTGTTTTTGAAATTTGAAGAATCGGAATTGGTCTTATTTTGTGTAATAATGGTTGGTATTTTATGTAATGGAGATCATTTGTGAAGAATCTAATTTGGCATATTACTTCCCTTTTATGGAAGCATCTGATATATTTAATGTTCAAGAAACAAAATAGTTTGAAACCAATATTTCAACAGGCTGCAGAAGTTTAATACGATTTTCTTATCTCGTTTCTTTAAGTTTCGATTGTAAATCTTGTATTATCTGTATTGTCCTGTTTAATGATGTAATTGATCAATGTAATCCTTCAAACCTCAATTTGAATGTGGTAGTCATAAATAAAATTTAGGGGCTATTCAAAGCGCCCATGTTTCCATAAAAAAAAAAAAAAAAAAAAAAAAACAAAACCAGAACATAAATGGGCAAAGCAAATTAGAGACATGTAACACATCGTTTTAATTTCCAGAATTGTGTTATTACGTCTTTTTTATTAATAAATAACTAAGAAATATAAGAAATACTTATTAATAAGAAACCTATTTTGTCAATCTAGTCTCTTTTTGAATCATGAACTATAAAGGCCTTGCCTAGTCGTTAATATCACGAAGTAATTGTTCTTGAAGCCGATCAACTCGTTCTTAAAGTATATTCACCTGTTGTTGGAGACAAAAAAAATCACGATCAAAGGGACAACAACATCTACTTTCCCCATGCACCAATTCCACACAATGATCATCGACAACAAATGCATTAATCTCACGCAAACGCCAATAATCTGCATGCTTCCTCATGCAGATTATGAACACGCCGAGTCTAGGCTGAAGAACTCGTACATCGTAATCTGAGATCTTGAAATCGTCTTCTAGGGTTCTTCTTAATGAATTGTATCTAACAGTTTTAGGACCCATAGCAATAAATTGGTAGCAATAGGATGTTCAGTTCATTCTGATCGAAAAGGAAGAGCAATTCGCAGGAGAAGAAAAACTCCTTGTGTTGACAATTAGATATGGTAGCCGAATTTTTATTTATTTATTAAGTTACTCCATGTTCGAAACTACATCGATTAAAAGGAAATTATATAAAGATCAAATATTCATTCCATCCCATATAGATATATCATTATCTATTTTCTGCCATATTTATAGTGATACGGAAACTGAAATATTTGATGTACTTGTAAGGAGGTAAGGAATACCAAACACCTAATTCTCTTAACCTAAAAATGTAGGGGCTATAACCGCTTAAGAGTTATCCTTTAGATTTTTTTTCCTTTTAAATAAAAATTCAGTTATAGGTTTAAGATATAACCGCTTATATTAGATAAAACATGCAAATATGCGTTACTTGTCTGCTCATTAAAGACGCGACCTTTCAAATAATGCTTGTTCATCAAGGACGCGAACATTCGCCAACAGGTGTATTGGATGTCTATTTAAGCTTTACTCGTATCTGCTTGTAGCATTCTACAATATTAAGAAAATCTTAATTTTTTTTTTTTTTTGATAATCTTTCATCAGTATAATAGTGATGGATATGTTGCCGGAATTAACTACCGAGATACTACAACACCTCCAAACTGCAGAAAGCATTTTAACAAGAAAATGTGTTTCCAAAGAGTGGAATACTATCCTCGGGGACAAAAGAATTGGACTCCTTTTTGTTGTCACACCAATAATAGGGAAAGAAGTTACTCAACTCTTTTATGGAGAGGAACATTTCAGCCCGATTGTAACAACCAACAATCACGACGCCCGGAATGATGGAACCCATGAAGATTTGACTAAGTTGCACCCAATAGTTGGATCTTGCAATGGTCTGGTCTGTTTTTATGTTTCACACCAAGGAATACAAGATCATGTATATGTTATGAATCCAGAAACTGCTGAGCACCTACATCTGCCACAACTATGCATCCCAATTATTTCACGAGATCAAGTACTTTCTTGGTATCCTGTAATTGGGGGTTTCACATACTGTCAACGTACCGATGAGTACAAGGTAGTTAGAATTCGCATGGATGGTAAATTTCAAATACACACTCTAGGAGACAAGAAGGGATGGAGGAACATAGCATGGGAGATTCCTTATATTTTTCGGAGTTCAGGTGTGTACGCACATGGTTGTATTGTTTGGAAGGATTGTTGTCAGTGGGATAGTGGCATAGTTTCTTTCAATTTGGACACTGAGACATTTCATCAACATTCGCGACCCCCGCATCATATTCCTAGGAGTGAATTCCCATCAGTTGGGATGGTTATGTTTGGAGTTCGCCTTTTATTTTACTACATCCATGAGGCATGTGATGAGGGGATTAATCAGCCCTGGATAGATTTAGGCACCCATTTCCAAAAAAAAATATTCATACATGGGCAACTGGCGGGGAATGAAATTGGAATCATAAGATAAGCATTTTGTTGGAAAAGGATGAGGATGAAGGGTGGCCGACCTATTACCCAATAGCTTTTGGAAAAAACAAGGACCTCCTATTGTGGCAGAATGGGCGTTTATTGCGTTACAATGCACTCACCAGAACTTGGACGGAAATTTGGGGGACACAACTGTGGGAAACAAGCAAGGTTGAAATTATTCCTCATATGAGGAGCGCTGTTTTGTTGGATAATATTGATGGACAATCGGAAACATGTACTCATGATGTCCATGCCACTAACACATTCCTTGGGTTATCTATGTGTTGATGGTGGATTTTCATTTAAGGGCTGAAATTGTAAAAGCCAAAATTATGCGCTAACATCTTGCAAAAGATAAAGCCATTAATAAGTGATGAATACTTCTTCACTTACTAATTCACCTAGAATAGAGCATGTGGCAACAATCCCGATGTTCATGAATTAAATAAACAAAATTCATCCAGGTTGGAGCATGTAGCAACAATCCCATGTACCTTGTGAATTTACAACATTATTAATTAATGCATGACCAGCCTCGTATTTCCTTTACTCATTACCGGTGCAGCATGACGACTGAGTGTTGTTCTCAGCAGAGCAACACGAATCTCCAAGCATTAATAATAAAACATGTACGAAATACCCATACAGTCTACAACTCTCGGTGTGTTATACTAGCCCGATAGAGTATATTTTGAATCTGGACTGTCCATATCAGTCTCAGAAACGATCATGACCATCCAACTTCACCAGCATGATTGGATGGCCCAGATCGAATCCATAACCCTTAAGCAGGTATTGGAGTATTCACTACCGACTCAATGCGGGCCCCGCATGGTCGGCCTCCCCAAGAGGGAAGCAACGCCTACCAGTTCGTCCAGCCAAAACAGCATGGACGTGAAACCCTAAACTAGGGTTACGTCACATTACATGTGTCGCAAATCAGTCTCAACCATCCATCTTCGCAGGCATAAATGGAGGGTGTAGATGTAGATTCAAAGCGCCCAGAGCATGTGAACACAAACACCGTGGGCCCACCTACACACATGAACAATCGGTCAGGACCAACCATGTTTGGTTGTCCCAATTCGTGCGTGCAAAACAATGCATGAAGCACGGCCGTCCAAAACCCTAATTAGGTTTTGTATCGATCACGAGCGTCCGTTTTCTCTTGATCGAATGAGGGGCTTAGGAGACAATTGAGCAGGTCCAATGAGCATCAGCATGATCACCATGGAACTATCTATCTTCTCACCCGACCGACCAAGGCATACCATTCCTGGTTTCTCCAAAACGCACGCCCAAACTAGTATGGTCGCGCTTCCCAAATCACAAACTGATCTCGACCACTCAACTTCTCCAGCCAAATTGAGTGGCTTAGATCACGTTTCTATGAGGCAATGAAGTACAAGCGTGAACACCAGCCTACCACCCACACACCGAATCAATCGGCCAAGACCGACCAAGCTTGGTCGTCTTGGAACGCGCGCCCAAAATTGGCATGATGCGCGGCTTTTGCGGCACCAGATTTCTGTTGCAAATCGATCTCAACCGCTCCTCTTTGCCGGTCAAATTAAGTATCCTAGATCGCACCTTTGTGAGACAGTGAGGTACGGACGTGTACACCGGCATAGCGTCTACACGCATGCCCGGTAGGTCCTTTCCAAAACACCTCCCATGCTTGGTTTCGACCAAGCTGAAGAGTGATGCCTGCACACCTCTTCAAAAGCCCTAAAACTTCATCAACTGTCGCAGATGAGCGTCACAGATAATCTCGTCCGTCCAACTCTACCAGCTTGGTCAAGCAGCCCTGGTTAAGAGTTAAGAGACCAGCAAGGCATCACCACAATCACCGTCCACCACTCTTCCACATGGAGTGATCGGTCAAGTCAGGGCTTACCTGTATAGCCTCCAAACGATCACTCGAAGATGGCTGGACATGATGTTATTTTAAGACGCTTAAATTCGTGACTTACTCCTAAGCCTTAAAAACAACAATGCTTCATACATGCTTTGAATATACTCGATGCGATACTGCGTAGAATACACACGATACTTCACAAGTATCGACTTCCTAAATAATTTAGTTATTTAGTCTAGCATTACATGCTACTTTATATGGGTCCCACGATCCACACACTCGAGACATCAATCATGTCACAAACTGGGGGATACATACTGGGGTATTGGTCAGGCGGTTTACAGCGTGCAGCGTGCAACGCGCCATCACAAGAACGTGTCAGGAAGTCATGGACGGTTAGAGATGACAGGAGAAGTGGGCAACACTGGTCGTGTAACACCAACACACAACTCCACTACTCCATCACTCTACTTCCTCCACTTCCCACGAGAGACGTGAATAAGGCTCAAATGACTTGTATAAATAGGTTCTCCTCCCTATTTCCAAAAACAACGAACAAGTCAAGACAAGACAAAACCAAGTGTTAATACAAAACGTATTCAAACACTCAAAGCCTCGCTTGCATCAATCGTAAGCTTGCTCACCTTTCATTACAAGTCATAAACAAGCCTACACCTTCACAATCTCAACACCTTCTTCGCTTCCTCCCTAAGATCAACCCCATCTCCTTCACTTTGTGATCAAGCAAGTCTGGAACAACCATTTCTTGGTTTAGGCCAGAGTTGTACAGATTGATTTCTCGAATCACAAGCACTCACCGCGCAGTGCATTTGTTTAGGGTTTAGATTTATTCCTCATCCACACACCCTAAATTACCAAATCTGCAGGAATAGTTTTCACCCATAAACAATTGGCGACCACAGCGGGAGGTTAATCTCTCGGTTGTAAAGTCAATTTCTTCAATACCATTCATTCAATTTCGAGATGGTTGGTCTTAGGACCACCTCGACGGTCTCAAATCCTGATGGTTCCTCCAATGGAGATACCCCTCCTCCTAACAGCGTATCTGACGGCATGATCAGAAGACTCCCAACATTAAGCGAACTAGCACGGGTACAAAGATTCACACGAAGAACATGGAGCTAATCAAAGAAGCGGTAAACGACATACTTGATCTCCTCATCAAGATGACATCAGAGATGAGCGTTCCGGAGACCTTTACACCGGGGACTAGTTTCCCTCAGATCAACAGTTTTACTACGAACCAGAGGCCAGTGGATCAGGAAACGGCATCTCTAGTGGAAAGCTTGTGTGAACTCTTACACCTCTCGAAGAATCAACGGGAAGAGACGTTTGCTGCAGTTAATAAAATAGCTCTGGACGTACACCTGACTCCATCTCGTACAGAAGTCTTAACTGCATCGGAAATATCTGTAAATAAAGTTACATTTACAGAAGACGACATGATGGCAGAGGAAGGTCACAACCGGGCCCTACATGTTACCACACACATCAAGGGTTCAGAGTTCAGGAGGGCCCTCGTCGACACAGGAGCATCTTCGAATGTGATTAATCTCAATACTCTCAGGACAACCAAGGTTAGCCCATGCAAGATTGTACGACAGCCCACCACGATGACGGACTTCGAAGGAAACCAGACCAGCACATACGGGTATGTCAATCTGAATTTATCAGTAGGACCCGTTCAGTCAAGAGCAAAGTTTGAAGTCATAGAAAAGGAGCCGGACTACCATATGATACTAGGGAGACCGTGGCTTCATGACAACAAGGTCATTCCCTCAACGTATCACCGGTGCCTGAAGACCATGCTAAATGAGGAAGTCATCCGTATTCTTGCATCATTGTCTCCGTACGCACCAATATGCGGAGTGGAGCTGTTCGAGCCAAAAGATACTCCGCAGGGAAGATCAGACAAAGTCCTGTGCACCCCACTACCCACGTGGGCTTCAATCCAGGAAGAAGACCGGCTTGCATCACTGGGGGCCAAGCACCACGACACGCCTTCTCTGACGAGGCGTCCATCTTTATCCGGTGAAGCTTCAACCCACGTTCACACCAAAAGGGAACGCACTTTCGAGGCAAAACGTGATCAGAAGGGGAAGACAATATACCGGCGCCGCTGTTAGCAATTAGCAGGAGAGACTGGCACCCAGTCTCTCCGCCCAATTGAATGCTGCAAGAACGACGAAATACAAGAGGAGGTATTGGATGCCCCGCGACAACTACAAGATGGAACCAATTCCACCACTGACGAGCTCGAGACTGTTAACATCGGAAATGAAGAATCTCCCAGGCCGGTCTCTATCAGTTCGACTTTGTACACAGAAGAACGTACGAGTCTTGTTCAACTACTCAAGGAGTACCAAGATGTGTTCGCCTGGACATACGAGGAAATGTCTGGTCTAGATGAAAAATTGGTCACCCATCACCTACATGTCATACCTGGATCCAAGCCAATCAAGCAATCTCCGAGGAAATTCAGACATGAAGTAGAATAACAAATCAAGAACGAAATTCAGAAGTTACTAGTTGCTGGCTTCATCAGACCTATTCATCATCCGACCTGGTTAGCTAATGTGGTCCCCGGTAAAAAGAAAAACGGACAGATTCGGTCTTTGCGTGGATTTCAGAGACTTGAACAAGTGCTGCCCCAAGGACGACTTTCCGCTGCCTAGCATCGACATGTTAGTAGACGCCACTAGCGGACACGGCATGTTTTCCTTCATGGATGGTTACAGCGGCTACAATCAGATAAGCATGTATGAGCACGATGCAAGTAAGACAGCCTTCCGAACCCCTCTTGGCAATTTTTACTATACTGTTATGCCATTCGGTTTAAAGAACGCCGGCGCAACGTATCAACGTGCTATGACGGCAATCTTCCACGACATGATGCATAAACAAGTAGAAGACTATGTAGATGATATCGTGGTCAAGTCAAGGGCTCGAGCGAGATCACACCAGTGTCTTACGGCAAGTTTTTGAGAGGTGTCGAGAATACAAATTGAAGATGAATCCTTTGAAATGCGCTTTCGGCGTCTCTTCGGTAAATTTACGGGATTCCAAGTAATCTGCAGAAGGGATCAAGGTAGACCCGTCCAAGACTCGGGCTATCCTCACAATGCCGCCCCCACAAACGTGAAGGAGCTCCCGAGTTTCATGGGCAAGGTGAACTATATTCGACGTTTTATACCCGGTCTAGCCCAACTTACCGCCTCATTCACCCCTTGTTGAAGAAATGAGCCAGCTTCGTTTGGACCGCAACCCAGCAGGAAGCTTTTCGAAAGATTCAACGAATACTGTCATCTCCAGCCATCATGAAGTCTCCTGCACAAGGGAAGCCGCTATACCTCTACACTGCCTCCAGTGACACCGCCGTAGGGGCTCTACTCGCTCAGGAAGACGACGAGGGAATCGAACGTCCCATATACTATTTCAGCCGAATATTAAGAGATTTGAACTCGGATATCCCAAAGCAGAGAAAGCATGTTTAGCTTTGATCCATTCATTTCGAAGTTTAGGCATTACCTACTATCCAACAAGGTGATACTCGTGTCTAAATCGACCCCGCAAAGTTTTTACTTTCAAAGCTCTGGTCTTGACGGAAGGACAGGCAAGTGGCTTCTCCAAATGTCATAACTGGACATAACATGTACGTCACCTAGAGCTATCAAGGGTCAAGCGTCATGGACTTACTCGCGATTCCCTCGGAGAAGGCACTACAGGGCTCCACGAGGATCTTCTTGGAGAATTTCCAGACATCTCTGTTTCGGAAGAAGAAGTGTGGCTCTTGTATTTTGATGGCTATGCTACCCCTAGCAGTAATGCTGGAGGAGCGGGCGTGGTATTAGTATCTCCAACCGGGGAAGTATTCTCACACTCCTTCAAGCTGGACTTCGAATGCACCAACAACTCAGCAGTATGAAGCCTTCCTCATAGGGTCTGTCAATAGCCAAGCAAGCGAAGTCACTCGTCCGGGAGATAAGAGGTGACTCCAAGTTACTGGTGAATCAGATGAATGGGGTATACGCACTGAAGGAAGTAACGCTAGCTCCATATCGATCGGAAGCACAAAGGTTACTAAACTATTTTGCTGATGCAACCATAACCCATGTCGGTCGCAGCAACAACAAACACGCCGATTGTCTAGCAACACTGGCTTCCAAATTGAAGTTCGAAGGTTTGGAAGAAACCCTGATAGTAAAGAGGAAAACCATAGAATCGACATGGCTCTCACAATACAAAGATACCAAGACCGACGATTGGCGAACTCCGATCATTCAAGAGCTCAACAGCTCACTCTCTCAAGGAAAGGTCAGTCTTAAAACCCTGCAGAACTTCTTCATGCTTCATGGTATGTCAGTATTATCGGAACCCGGACGGTTCCCCTGTCAAGATGTCTTGGGGATGACGAAGCACAACTACAAATGAGTCGTGTTCATAATGAAATTTGTGGACAATCACCGGTGGTAACGCTTTACCGACGACTTCAACGCCCGGGCTATTACCGCCGAGATGGAGACTCAATCCGGACTACTTGAAGTCCCGCTCAAATTGCCAAGCACCGCCACATCAATTGGAAATTTTTAACGTGAACCACACTGGGGACTGGAGAGAGCCATACATTAATTATCTCCGTGACGGAACAACTCCTGCCAATCAAAAGGATGCTATCAAGATAAAGCAAAAGGCCAAGCGGTTCGTATTCCACGACGGGATCCTGTATCGCAAGAGCTTCGGAGGTGATCTACTACGATGCCCGGGCCGGGAAGAAATCCCATCATGCTGAAGGAGACACACGAAGGAGAACATCAAGGGAAGAGGAAACTGTTTCTCCAGATACACGAGAAATACTATTGGCCGACCATGGAGGATGACGCAGCCGCTTTTGTTCAAAGCTGTCACAAATGCCAAATTCATGGGAACCTTGTTCATGCGCCTTCCACCCCTTTGCACTCGATAAGCAGTCCATGGCCATTTTACAGCTGGGGACTGGACACTATCGGGAAAATCAACCCTCCACCATCAAAGCAGCATGAGTACATCATAACTGCGACAGAATACTTCACCAAATGGGTAGAAGCCATTCCCCTGCGAGAGACTACAGGAGCAACAATTGCAGCTTTCATTAAAGAACATATCATTTGTCGTTTTGGTGTGCCTAAGCATATCATCACTGATAATGGCACTCCCTTCGCCAATAAACAGGTACGAGAGTTACTTGAAGAGTATGGCATTAAATAGGTCTTCTCCACCATCTACTATCCTCAAGGGAACGGACAAGCTGAAAGTACCAACAAGACATTGATCCGGATCATCGATCGAACAAGACACGATAATCCTAGGGAATGGCATGACCGATTACCAATGGCGCTATGGGCATACCGAAATTACCCGAAGCTCCATTGGAGTTTCCCCATACTCACTTGTTTACGTAGCGGATGCAATTCTCCCAGCAGAGATCAAAATCCCATCATCCAGGATTGCACGGCGACAACCGGGATCCACCGGAACGAGGTCAAGCCTCTAACTCTAGAGTAGCGGAGTTAGACACTGGATTTCCAGAAGAAACAAAGCGGAAGAACGCTCGGGTGTACAGAATAGAATTTCAGGGCATACAACAAAACTATGAAATCACGTGTTTTCAAAGTGGGAGATTTGGTTTTGAAAATGGCCAAACACATCCAACAAGACATGTCCGCACCAAAATTCTCACCGAAATGGGAAGGTCCTTACACAGTCACCAAGGCTTACAATACTGGCTACTACAAGATCATTAAGGTGGACGGAGGCAAGCTGGAAGCGGTCATCAATGGAAAATGGCTCAAGGCATATCATGATTGACCATTGTCCACTCTGTCTTATGACGCTACAATACAGACATTTATTTTCATTACATGTTTGAATCATCAATTATGGTCAGAGATGCATTAATGAAAAACCCATTTCACCAATCAAAAACCAATGCAATTTATTCCGCAAGGATGTTCAAAAGAAAACTTTTGACATAAACGTCATTAACAAGGAGGGAGTACAGCTGAATACGACTTAGAGGAGGCCATCTAGAAGATTATAGTTCCTTGAGAGCATCATCTCTAGTCTAGCTTGATATATTTCTGTCCTTTTCTTCAAGTCCTGTACTGCCTGCTCTACCTCCTTTGATTTCGCAGCCGAGCCTTCTCCTCTTCCAAGATAGCTTTCGCGCAGAACAACGTTTACGAGGATACCAGCTCGATCAACCTTGATGATATCAAGATGCTTCCGCAACCAGCCCACGTTGAACTCCATGGACTCGCAGGTAGATACCATATTCTCCCAGTTTTCGAGGCTTGATTCGGCAACGTTGCGGATAGAAATATTCTCCATCTCAAAGAATCATGGGAAGAAGGCGGTTTCAGCGGTGACCAAAGCAGATGAACAAAGTCTTAGGACCACATTCCCGGTTGCGATATGGCCGTACTTTCTCCATAACTTTGTGTACAAAGGCACAAACTCCTTCCGCACTAAGAATCCACCGACATCTCGGTAGGCCGGAGGATAAACATTTCATGCGAACATCGAATGAAATACCCGCATTGGGGTATTCATAAGATGATATACCCGGATCAAGATCTTCGAGGTCCACAGGGTAAGCGTGTTTGATTTTTGAAGGAAGAGGACTATTTAAGTCGTCATCATCGATAACCGTCACACATGTTCCTAGGGTATCTCTCGCAAGAATGAGAGGATTATTCACTGATCATTATGAAGAACAAGCAATTGTTCGTAAAAGGAAAAAGAGACGAACCGGTATGATCTTCTTGACTCGGAGAACACGAGCGGGGATTCATCATGAAGCTCGAGGCAGTCGTCGTGCACGTTTAACGGAAGATCCTGGATGGTATGAAGAAGACGATCCACTGGTGTTCGACATGATGAGGAAACAGAGTTTCTGCGAGAAAGCCCAATTGTAAAATCGTAAAAGTGGTTCAAAATCTCTACACCTTCATGTATGCTTAGGAAACCCTAAAACGATTACGGCGCCCGATATATGGGGATTCAACACCGACCAAGTCAGGCTTTCTTTTGAAACCTAATCAAGAATCAGAAGAGCATCTGGATACGAGAGATTCAACCAGCAGTGTGTAAGCACCCACGCCCGGAATCCCAGTAGAAGAAGAATCTTATCCCTAACTCAAACACCTAAGGGAGGAAGCCGGTCCATCAAGGCCTATGGTCACGCACGTATGGAGGATTTCCCATGATTGGTCAGATTCTCTCCAGGTAGATTTCCTTTATATTGTCTTCTTATGTTTGTATATGTTACCATCTCATGCCTACCCCACAATAGTGTAACCATTATGTGCTAGGCAGGGGACTTAATGTTGATGGTGGATTTTCATTTAAGGGCTGAAATTGTAAAAGCAAAAATTATGCGCTAACATCTTGCAAAAGATAAAGCCATTAATAAGTGATGAATACTTCTTCACTTTACTAATTCACCTAGAATAGAGCATGTGGCAACAATCCTAGTATTCTGTGAATCAAATACACAAAATTCATCCAGTTTGGAGCATGTAGCAACAATCCCATGTACCCTGTGAATTTACAGCATTATTAATTAATGCATGACCAGCCTCGTATTTCCTGTACTCATTACCGGTGCGGCATGACGACTGAGTATTGTTCTCAGCAAAGCAACATGAATCTCCAAGCATTAATAATAAAACATGTACGAAATACCCATACAGGCTATAACTCTCGGTGTGTTATACTAGCCCGATTGAGCATATTTTGAATCTGACCGTCCATATCGGTCTCGAAACGATCATGACCATCCAACTTCACCAAAGATGATTGGATGGCCCGGATCGAATCCATAACCCTTAAGCGGTATTGGAGTATTCACTACCGACTCAATGCGGGCCCCACATGGTCGGCCTCCCCAAGAGGGAAGCAACGCCTACCAGTTCGTCTAGCCAAAACAGCATGGACGTGAAACCCTAAACTAGGGTTACGACACATTACATGTGTCGCAAATCAGTCTCAACCATCCATCTTCGCAGGCATAAATGGAGGGTGTAGATGTAGATTCAAAGCGCCCAGAGCATGTCAGCAAAAACACCGTGGGCCCACCTACACACATGAACAATCGGTCAGGACCAACCATGTTTGGTTGTCCCAATTCATGCGTGCAAAACAATGCATGAAGCACGGCCGGCCAAAACCCTAATTAGGGTTTGTATCGATCACGAGCGTCCGTTTTCTCCTGATAGAATGAGGGGCTTAGGAGACAATTGAGCAGGTCCGGAGCATCAACATGATCACCGTGGAACTATCTATCTCCTCACCCGACCGACCAAGGCATACCATGCCCGGTTTCTCCAAAACGCACGCCCAAACTAGTGTGGTCGCGCTTCCCAAATCACAAACCGATCTCGACCACTCAACTTCTCCCGGACAAATTGAGTGGCTTAGATCACGTTTCTATGAGGCAATGAAGTACAGGCGTGAACACCAGCCTACCACCCACACGCCGAATCAATCGGCCAAGACCGACCAAGCTTGGTCGTCTTGGAACGCGCGCCCAAAATTGGCATGATGCGCGGCTTTTGCGGCACCAGATTTCTGTTGAAAATCGATCTCAACCGCTCCTCTTTGCCGGTCAAATTGAGTAGCCATAATCGCACCTTTGTGAGACAGTGAGGTACGGACGTGTACACCGGCATGCCGTCTACACGCATGCCCAGTCAGTCCTTTCCAAAACACCTCCCATGCTTGGTTTCGACCAAGCTGAAGAGTGATGCCTGCACACCTCTTCAAAAGCCCTAAAACTTCATCAACGGTCGTAGATGAGTGTCACAGATCATCTCGTCCGTCCAACTCTACCAGCTTGGTCAAGCATCCCTGGTTAAGAATTAAGAGACCAGCAAGGCGTCACCACAATCACCGTCCACCACTCTTCCACATGGAGTGATCGGTCAAGTCAGGGCATACCTGTATAGCCTCCAAACGATCACTCGAAGATGGCTGGACATGATGCTATTTTAAGATGCTTAAATTCGTGACTTACTCCGGTAAGCCTTAAAAACAGTAATGCTTCATACATGCTGAATGTACTCGATGCAGTACCTGCGTAGAATACACACGATACTTCACAAGTATCGACTTCCTAAATAATTTCGTTATTTAGTCTAGCATTACATGCTACTTTATGTGGGTCCCACGATCCACACACTCGAGACATCAATCATGTCACAAAATGGGGTATTGTTCAGGCGGTTTTACGGCGTGCAAGCGTGCAACGCGCCATCACAAGAACGTGTCGGGGAAGTCATGGACGGTTAGAGATGACAGGAGAAGTGGGCAAGACTGGTCGTGTAACACCAACACACAACTCCACTACTCCACCACTCTACTTCCTCCACTTCCCACGAGAGACGTGAATAAGGCTCAAATGACTTGTATAAATAGGTTCTCCTCCCTATTTCCAAAAACAACAGAACAAGTCAAGACAAGACAGAAACCAAGTGTTAATACAAAACGTATTCAAACACTCAAAGCCTGCGTGCATCAATCGTAAGCTTGCTCACCTTTCTGTTACAAGTCATAAACAAGCCTACACCTTCACAATCTCAACACCTTCTTCGCTTCCCTCCCTAAGATCAACCCCATCTCCTTCACTTTGTGACCGAAGCAAGTCTGGAACAACCATTTCTTGGTTTAGGCCAGAGTTATGCAGTTGATTTCTCGAATCACAAGCTCTCACCGAGCAGTGCATTTGTTTAGGGTTTAGATTCATTCCTCATCCACACACCCTAAATTACCAAATCCGGCAGGAATAGTTTTCACCCATAAACACTATGTAGCTTTGTTTTTTCTTGTAGTTGTGTTTTTTTTTTTTTTTTAGAATTTATTCCTTGGGTATGTAGTTTTTTTTTTCTCTTGTAGTTGTGTTTTTTTTTTTTTTTTGGTGTTTGGATTATTTTCTATGTTGAAATGTACAATTTAGTTTGGGTCATTGTTTAACTAGTCAACCTTTGGTTTTTTCCTTTTTTTTTGTGTTACACCTATGGTCCAGGCCACCCCAACCGACCTAGGTAATTAGTCGAAAAGTAGAAAAATTATTTGGGTATTTTTTAAGAGATCATGATTTATTTTAGTTTGTTATGTTCGGAATGTATATATTAGATTAAAAAGGAAATTAGATAAACATGAAAATATTCATTCCATATCTCATTATACTGCTACAATATCTCATTTTTTAGTAATATGGAAATTGAAATATTCGGTGTAAATACCAAAGAATAGTGATTTAAGATAATGATGGAAAACCTAAAAAATTAGAGTTTTCAAATTAAACGAAGCATAGAAAAAAAACTATCATAGAGTATTAACAGGGATTGTTGATATGAAATTGACGAGAGGATCCAAAAACGTCCTAGACTGACGCGACCATTCGCCAACATGTATATTGGATGTCTATATATATAAGCTTTATACTCGTATTTGCTTGTAGCATTCACAATAAGAAAATCCTAAAAGCTTGTAATTTTTTTTTTTTTTTTTGATAATCTTTCATCGAGATAATAGTGATGGATATGTTGCCTAATTAACTACCGAGATACTTCAAATACTCCAAACTACGAAATCGTTTTAGAAAGCAAATGTGTATGCAAAGAATGGAATACTATCCTTGGGGAGAAAAGAATTGGATTCCTTTTTGGTGTCACACCAAGAATGGGGAAAGATAAAGTTACCCAACTCTTTTATAGAGAGGAAGATTTTAGCCCGATCATAACAGCCAACAATCACGATGCCCCGAATGATGGAACCCATGATGATTGGACTACGTTGCACCCAATAGTTGGATATTGCAATGGTTTGGTCTATTTTTATGTTTCACATCACGACATACAAGATCCTGTATATGTTATGAATCCAGAAACTGGTGAGCACCTACATCTGCCACAACTATGCATCCCAATTTCACCGGATCAAGTACTTTTATGGTATCCACGATACAACGTAATTGGGGGTTTCGGATACTGTCAACGTACCAATGAGTACAAGGTAGTTCGAATTCACATGGATGGTAAAGTCCAAATACACACTTTAGGAGACAAGAGCGGCTGGAGGAACATAGCATGGGAGATTCCTTATACTTTTCGGAGTTCAGGTGTGTACGCACATGGTTGTATTTTTGGATAGATTGTTGTCAGCAAGATATTGGCATAAAATCTTTCAATTTGGACACCGAGACGTTCCATCAACATTTGCCACCCCCGCATCATATTCCTGGGAGTGAATTTTGGATAAATACTTACCCATCACTTGGGATGGTAATGTTCGGAGTTCGAATTTTATTTTACTACATCTATGAGGGAATTGATTGGCCCCGGATAGATTTTTGGGCTCCCATTTCCGAAAAAAATATTCATACATGGGCACCTGGCGGGGAATGGAATTGGAATTATGAGATAAGCATTTTCTTTGAAGAGGATGAATGGCCGACTCATAACCCGATAGCCTTTTGTTTGAGGGTGAAAATGGTTTCTGCTGATTTTGGTAATTTCGGGTGTGTGGGTGAGAAACGAATTTAAACCCTAAAAAATGTACTGCAAGGGAGTACTTTAGATTTGAGAGATCAATCTGTACAAATCCGGCCTAAACCAAGAAATGGCCGTTCCAGACTTGCTTTGGTCACAAAGTGAAGGAGAAGGGTTGGTTTTGGAGAGGGAAGCGAAGAAACTGTTGAGACCAGAATAGTTGATTCTGGAAGAGTAGTTGTTTTACGACTTGTATCAGAAAGTGGGAAGCTCATAGATGGAGAGCTAGAAAATGTTTTCTGAGTGTTGTATGCTCCTGACCTGAACTTGTTGTTCGGTGGAAATAGGTAATGCCTATTTATACAAGTCGAAGTGAAACGTACTCTGGTCTCATTAAGAAATGGAAAATGGGTGAGTAAATGGGAGGAGGTGGTAACCGGTAATGCCTGGAATTGATGTTCCATAAAAGAAAGCGTTTCACCATTACTCCCCGTATTTACTAACCGCCTCATCCTTATGAAACTTTCTTATAACGGGCGCAGTGTACGCCGCACGCTGTAAACCGCCAAACCAATACCCAATGAGCATCCCACAGTTTGTGACATTCGTTGATGTCTCGAGTGTTTTCGTGGAAAACATGTAGCACGTTGTTGTTTTCCGGCGATTTGAGCTTGAGAGACTTGCCGGCTCAGTGGTGACCTTCGACGGTCGAGATTTTGCATCTTAAGAGGAAAGATAGCCGTTGATTATTACAACCCTTCGTTTGGTAGCCAGTGGCATGAAAGCCTGATGAGTATGGCTTTAATATGGCTTAGTTTAGGCGCGACCAAAAGTTAGGGTTTTGGCTTTTTTTAGGCGCGACTAAACTAGGGCCAAAGGTTGCCATGCGTTGGCTGGTAACCTTGGACGACTAAGATCTGCACCTTAGATGAAAAAGTGGCCGTTGATTGTTGCAGGCCTTCGTTTTGGTAACCGCATAGGGAAGTCCGAAATGGTGTGGCGCGGAAAGGTGGTTGGCATGCCATTGGCACATGTGGTATGGTATGCCTTGGCCCGGTTTGGCGTGGCCAAAACTAGGGTTTTGGGCCAAAGGTTACCATGCGTTGTTTGGCGACCTTGGAAGGCTAGGATTTGCATCTAGGATGGAAGGGTTGCCGTTGATCGTCGCACACCTTCGTTTTGGTAGCCGCAAATAGGGAAGGCCGGCATGGCATGGCGCGACAAGGAGGTTGGCATGCCATTGGCACATGTGGCATGCCTTGGTGCGGTTTGGCGTGGCCAAAACTAGGACTTTGGGCCAAAGGTTACCATGTGTTGTTTGGCGACCTTGGACGGCTAGGATTTGCATCTAGGATGGAAAGGTGGTCGTTGATCGTCGCACGCCTTCGTTTTTGTAGCCGCATGGGGAAGGCCGGCATGGTATGGCGCGGCAAGGCGGTTGGCATGTCATTGGAACATGTGGCATGGCATGCCTTGGCGCGGTTTGGCGTGGCCAAAACTAGGGTTTTGGGCCAAAGGTTACCATGCGTTGTTTGGCGACCTTGGACGGCTAGGATTTGCATATAGGATGGAAGGGTGGCTGTTGATTGTCGCACGCCTTCGTTTTGGTAGCCGCAATAGGGAAGGCTTGCATGGCATGGCGCGGCAAGGCGGTTGGCATGCCATTGGCACATGTGGCATGCCTTGGCGTGGACAAAACTAGGGTTTTGGGCCAAAGGTTACCATGCGTTGTTTGGCGACCTTGGACGGATAGGATTTGCATCTAAGATGGAAGGGTGGCCGTTTATCGTAGCACGCCTTCGTTTTGGTAGCCGCATGGGGAAGGCCGGCATGGTGTGGCCAAGGCAAAATGGCGCGGATGGCTTGGCATAGTGGGGCCAAGGGTTTAGCACGGACGGCTTGGCATGGTGGGGCCAAGGCAATGTGCAGTTGGCTTGGCATGGTGGGGCCAAGGGTTTGGCACGGACGTCTTGGCATGGTGGGGACAAGGCAAGGTACGGTTGGCTTGGCATGGTGGGGCCAAGGGTTTGGCATGGACGGCTTGGCATGGTGGGGCCAAGGAAAGGTGCGGTTGGCATGGTGGGGCCAAGGGTTTGGCATGCCATTGGCACATGGTGCGGCTATCATGGTTGGGGACAAGGCAAGGCGCGGTTGGCATGGTGGGGCCAAGGGTTTGGCATGCCATTGGCGCATGGTGCGGCTAACATGGTTGGCATGCCTTGGCGCGGTAGACGCGGCTGGCATGGTTGGCATGCCTTGGCGCATGGTGCGGCTAGCATGGTTGGCATGCCTTGGCGCGGAGATGTGGCTGACATGGTTTGCCATTTGCACAGTGGTGCATCTGGCATGGTTGGCATGGTTTTCCATTGGCACAGTGGTGCGGCTGGCATGATTGGCATGCCTTGGCGCAGTAGCATGAGAATTAGGGTTTGGCATAGATGATGTCGGTCAATGTTAAGGGTTATGCAGTGGAACATGACCCATGTAAAAAAAAAGGTACCCCGGTAATTCTTGCGTAGGCATGCTGATCGATTCAATAAATGTGCTAATGGTCATAGTGACGTCATGTCGGTTATGCGGTTTACGATTTTAACCCTAAGCTAAAAACCACCATCAACATTAAGTCCCAGCTTTAGATCGGAACAGGAGCATCGTTGCGAGGTAAGCATAAGATGGTGACAGGCCAGGACAAAAATCGAAACAACAAGTCGTGAAAAGATGGTCAGGAAGGTCCGACTAACCTTTTTCGAGAGGTAAGGAGAGTTCATGATCCCCGTGTTTGGCAGCCTTGCATAGATTCTATTTGTGGCGTAGACCGTGAAGCGGTGAGATAAAGATCGTCGGCTTAGTCTGGCTATGCATCATCTTGGCTGGGTTAGGTAACATCATGACGCTGGCTCGGCGAGTTGTTGGTGTTGGCGCGGCAAGTCATGGCGTGGTGGGGCCAAGGCATGGTGCGGATGGTGGTGCAAGGCATGACACGGTTTGGTTAGGCAAGCATAGCGCAGACGGCCTGGCCCATTAGCGGCTTGTCTTTGCGGGCATGGTTATCACTTTTTATTACGTGACTCACATAGGAAGTTCTTTCCTTATTCAAAACCCCGCAAGTGTTATGCCCGTAGAAAGGGGGCGTTATTCCTTCCTCATGTCACCTTGTCGGTTTTGTTTTTTCCAAGTCTCGGTGCTGGCGGCAGAGAAGTAACGATGCGGACAAGCGTGTCTTAAACATGTACTTCCACGTTTTCTCACCAAACCCTTATTTACCTCACATGGCCAGGCATTCCCTTATGTTTGCTAGTAGAAAACGGTTTCATTAGAATCTGATATCACGCCTCAATCCGTGGCTAGTAGGAGGCTTTCCTTTTCGGGACGTCATCGCTCTGCTGGTTATAAGAGATGATCTTGAATCCTTCATTTGCACAGGTTGTTATGAAATCGTGTCTATCCTCTATCCTTTCTCTGGTTTTGTAGCGCATAATAGGACCTTCCAATGACAGACATGTCTCCAATTTTTCGGGGAGGAACTTTGGAATCGACGAAAACCAGTCTTCTTCTTATGGGGAGGCGTTGAATAGAATTGAATCTCTGTTTCGTGAAGCTACCGAAATCATTCGGGACATACCTTTGGGGGAAAAATGGGAAGGCGGCGAAGCATCCAGTGCGTTGGGAGGATTTGGTGCAACAAAACCTCCTCACGGCCCACTGTTAGGGCGGGACAGTTTTCTTCTCAGTTGAAACGGCAGAAGGACGAGCTTGTGAAACTTTTAGGGGAAAATCAACGTAGCTCCCCTGTCCAGGACGGTGTCATAACCCTTGATTCTGATGAATCGGGAAATTCTCTTCGAAAGGTCGCTGAGAAGACTTCCGAGGAAGATGATGATGTTGCGATTGATGAAACTGAAACAACTTTTAGAGAAGACGGCGAAACTGTTGTCGGCAGCATTGGAGAAGTCGTGGTGGCATATGTTGGATTGGTTGCTGAGGCATATGTTGGTAAAAAGATGGATGATGTTGCTGCTGAGACGATTTCCGGGTGGGATGCTGAGGCTGCTATTGCTGATGTGGCTTCCGGATGGAACTTTTGCTGCCCGAAAGATTGTTGGGGACAGTGTTTGAAAAATTTCTGACCGAGGCATTGGCAATTCACACATTAGCTTTCTATGACTAGCTTCTTCTTCTACATTGTTTATATTCGTCGCTTAGTTGTTCTGATGTTTTGCAGACTTGTTTTTTCTTTACCTTCCTTGTATTCGCGGCGAAGTTAGGGTTTCTTCAATTTGCATCCTGCTTGCGGTTTCTGTTTTTGAATAAAACTTCTCTTTTTTTTTTTAAAGACCCAAGCCTTCCCTTGGAATGGGTTGGTGTTTTTGGTAATGGTTGGATGGTTAAATGGCTTCTCAATGATTTGGGATTTATTTGGTGTATTTTTCTGAGATTTGGAAATCTTATTCGGAAAAAAATGTATGCCTTTTGAATAAAAACGAAACCCTAAAGAAGAATACAAACGGTGCATTCATCTTGGGGAGATAAAAATATTTTGGGAAGGGAAGGAGGAATTGCTGAAGGAAATACTAAAGGGAGAGTGGCTGGAAGAGGGTAGTACAACGTTTTAAGGATTAAAAAGCTTGAGCCATCGCGAGTGAACTATCACACCTCCCATATTGTCTGTGTTGATGAGCTTGCAATAACCTCCCAAAAAGACGTCTGCCACCAAATATGTCTCGTCTTCTTTTTCCTTGGATGAATCGGTCTGAACAGTTATCTTTACCGTCACCTTCCCAACTTGAAATGAGTTCACTTTGACCACCATATCTCCGATTTGAAACGAGTTCGGGTGTTGTGTAACCGTTTGAATCTTGGTCTCGTCATTTTCGATGGCAGCTTCCAAATTATTTGCAAAGCGTTTGGATGGCCCAGCGCCCCATTCACATCTCTTGACGGCGTCCGCGCCAGTAATCGCGCTGAGTCCCCATGACAGAATAGGGGAAAAAATGACAGGTTGTAGAGAAGATTGTTCGGCTAAACTTACTTGCGTTTGGAATCCATGAGTTAGCGCCAACAGGTCATCTCTAGGTGTCCGGGTTTCATCGGTAACTCGTCGATGCGGCAACAAGTGAGACGGTTTGTTGGAGATTCTTTCGGGCACTGACATCGGTAGAGGGGATGTTCCCAATTTCGCCTTGTTGTCGAGTACCCACAAGTGCCCCAATATCATGTCGTAACCCAGTTCTTTGACAATGTGGAATTTGCTATGCATTATAGCGTCTCCCATCTTGATCTCGAGGTTAATGTAGCCGTACGCGTTCAAGGCTTCCCCTCCCGGGTTCTTAATCACGGAAGGGGAATGGGTAGCCTCTTGTTTCGTAATCCCGCAGCTTTCGAGTCTTGAAAGTAACAATGTTGAAGTCGAACAATGTCGATTAGCGTGTTGTCGAATTCAATACCTCTTAAATAGGACGTGGTCAGCAGTCCCCAGTTGTCCTTTTCGATTCCGCTCGCTGAGAGAGCTTGGGCTCTTGGCGTGGCTTACGTGGAGGGAAAAAGCCGTCTGCCCGACATGACACGATTGAGAGCTGTGAAGATATCTTGGCGCTGCACCTTGGAAAGGTAGAGAATTTCGCATACGTGCTGCATCATGGATCGCACAGTCTCGTGCACGGAGTCCCCAGAGACTCCACAATTCCTCATCGGAAGTGGTTCTCGATGTACTCCCTCTTTTCCTAGTTGAAGTTCCCTGCTTCTATCTTTTCTTTGAAGATATGCTTCAGTATGTTGCAATCACTGGTTGGGTGGTGAACAAATCCGTGGTAGTGGCAGTATTTGGGGTTTGCCATCTCGGCCTCAGTCGGTGGGCGTCTGGGAGATGGTAGTCTAATAACATCATCTTGAATCCATGCTTCTAAGAGATCAATCACCTCCTCAATAGGAAACGGGAAATCCAGGGTATTTCCTTCAGCTTCGTGATGACGCATGGGAGCTTTAGCGGCGGCCTTCCGTGGCGGAGTTGTTCGTCGTGCTGGTGCTTCGCGTTTAGGATGTTGGTCTGCAGCTGGGGCCTTCCTTTTCCTCCCTCGTTTACTACGCTCACAGAGGAGGGACCAGCGTTGTACTGCTTGTTGATGAGACGTCTATTCCCGCGAGTTTCGCACACGTCTTCGGCTCTGGTTGGTTTAGCACTTTCTAATAATACTGGTGCTGTCGTTGTTGATCGCCTGGTAGCCTCATAGAGCTCGGAGATTGTCTGGAAACGCAGGTTCTCTAGCAAGGCGCGGTAAATGGGAGCCATACCATTGATGCATGAATTCACCAGCTATTGCTGGGTCACGTTTGGGTCATGACAGTCTAGTGATCGAACCCTGAATATCTTAACAAAATCATTTGGATGTTCGTTGTCCCGTTGGTACATCCTTTCTAGGTACGATAAGTTAACTTGTTCAGACACAAAGAAGTACTTCTTGTAAAATGCGGTAACCATGCCACCCTAGTTGGGGATGCTGTTTGGCGCGATGCTGTTGTACCATGTGCACGCTCTTCCAGTAAGCGATTTCGAAAACTCCCTCAGACGAAGAACGTGATTGTATTCATGTTCGCCTAGGGACTCCAAGAAGCGAGAGACATGCTCACGTGCATTTCCGGTGCTATCGTACAGGGTGAATTGGGGAGAGGAGTATCCTCTTGGAAGAGGAATTCTTTGTATTTCAGATGGGTAAGGAGGTTGATGCTGATGCATGTCTATTTCATCATTCTTGATTCGATTCCGAAGAAGTTGCTCCAGATCCTCTCGTGTAACAAAATTGGACGGCTGACTTCTTTCCAATGGGGTTCTGACATGAATCTCCTCGTCCGCGAAGACGCGTTCCGCCGAGGTGCTAGTGTTGGGGGCGTTAGAGGCGTTTCTAAACGGCTCTGGAGGGCGTGACTCACGCGGCAACCGCTCTGTCAGGGCTTTGAGAAAGACGAGTACTTCTTTCTGTGTCGAAACCATATCCGTCTGGGCTCTAGCGAGAACCTCCTGCCATTTCATCAAATCAGCGATGGTGATATGGGGTCGGTTTCCTCTGGTTCCTCCGGTTTCTCGTCCTGTTGGTGGGGCAGTTTGAGTCTTAGTGGCGGTTGGAGGCGCCATGCTTGACGAAGCGTTAGGAGCGGTAGCAGCAGCTCTGGCCCTGGTGACCGGTGGCGTAGCGCCTGAAGGAGCACTTTCAGTACTGCCAGGATTATCAAGTTGCGAAGGGACATTAGAGGCGGCAGTGGCTCTGGCCCTAGTGATCGGCGGTGTTACACCTGAAGGAGTGCTTTCGGTGTTCTTGGGCCGATGGTGGCGTAGTGATGTTGTTAGAAGTAGCGTTAACACCAGGGACAGATTCTGCGTTGGTATTCTTGGCAGCTGATCCGGATCTGAGTTCCACCATGTTGGAGTTGTAAGTGAAAGGTGATATCGGCAATTTAGAAATCGATATTGCAACCGAGAGATTGATCTCCCACTGTGGTCGCCAATTGTTTGAGGGTGAAAACGGTTTCTGCTGATTTTGGTAATTTCGGGTGTGTGAGTGAGAAACGAATTTAATCCGTAAACAATGTACTGCAAGGGAGTACTTTAGATTCAAGAGATCAATCTGTACAAATCCGGCCTAAACCAAGAAATGACCGTTCTAGACTTTCTTCGGTCACAAAGTGAAGGAGAAGGGTTGGTTTTGGGGAGGGAAGCGAATAAAGTGTTGAGACCAGAATAATTGATTCTGGAAGAGTAGTTGTTTTACGACTTGAGTGGGAAGCTCACAGATGGAGAGATAGCAAATGTTTTCTGAGTGTTGTATGTTCCTGACCTGAACTTGTTGTTCGGTGGAAATAGGTAATGCCTATTTATACAAGTCGAAGTGAAACGTACTATGGTCTCATTAAGAAATGGAAAACAGGTGAGTAAATGGGAGGAGGTGGTAACCGGTAACACCTGGAATTGATGTTCCATAAAAGAAAGCGTTTCACCATTACTCCCTGTATTTACTAACCGCCTCATCCTTATGACACTTTCTTATAACGGGCGTAATGTACGCCGCACGCTGTAAACCGCCAAACCAATACCCAATGAGCATCCCCAGTTTGTGACATGCGTTGATGTCTCGAGTATTTTCGTGGAAAACATGTAGCACGTTGTTGTTGTCCGTGAGTTGAGCTTGGGAGACTTGCTTAGGCTCGGTGGTGACCTTTGAAGGTCGAGATTTTGCATCTTAAGAGGAAAGATAGTTGTTGATTATTGTAACCCTTCGTTTGGTAGCCAGTGGCATGAAAGCATGATCAGTATGGCTTTAATATAGCTTCGTTTAGGCGCGGCCAAAATTTAGGGTTTTGGCTTTGTTTAGGCGCGACTAAACAAGGACCATAGGTTGCCATGCGTTGGCTGGTAACCTTGGACGTCTAAGATCTGCAGCTTAGATGAATAAGTGGTCGTTGATTGTTGCAGGCCTTCATTTTGGTAGCCGCATAGGGAAGGCCGGTATGGTGTGGCGCGGCAAGGTGGTTGGCATGCTATTGGCACATGTGGTATGGTATGCCTTGGCGCGGTTTGGCGTGGCCAAAACTAGGGTTTTGGGCCAAAGGTTACCATGCGTTGTTTGGCGACCTTGGATGGCTAGGATTTGCATCTAGGATGGAAGGGTGGCCGTTGATCATCGCACGCCTTCGTTTTGGTAGCCGCAATAGGGAAGTCCGGCATGGCATGGCGCGGCAAGGCGGTTGGCATGCCATTGGCACATGTGGCATGCCTTGGTGCGGTTTGGCGTGGCCAAAACTAGGGTTTTGGGCCAAAGGTTACCATGCGTTGTTTGGCGACCTTGGACGGCTAGGATTTGCATCTAGGATGGAAGGGTGGCCGTTGATCGTCGCATGCCTTCATTTTGGTAGTCGTATGGGGAAGGCCGGCATGGTGGGGCCAATGCAAAATGGCGCGGATTGCTTGGCATAGTGGGGCCAAGGGTTTGGCACGGACGGCTTGGCATGGTGGGGCAAAGGCAAGGTGCGGTTGGCTTGGCATGGTGGGGCCAAGGGTTTGTTATGGACGGCTTGGCATGGTGGGGCCAAGGCAATGTGCGGTTGGCTTGGCATGGTGGGGCCAAGGTTTTGGCACGGACGGCTTGGCATGGTGGGGCCAAGGATTTGGCATGCCATTGGCGCATGGTGCGGCTAGCATGGTTGGGGCCAAGGAAAGGTGCGGTTGGCATGGTGGGGCCAAGGGTTTGGCATGCCATTGGCGCATGGTGCGGCTAACATGGTTGGCATGCCTTGGCGCGATAGACACGGCTGGCATGGTTTGCCATTGGTGCGGCTGGCATGGTTGGCATGCCTTGGCGCATGGTGCGGCTAGCATGGTTGGCATGCCTTGGCGCGAAGATGTGGCTGGCATGGTTTGCCATTGGCACAGTGGTGCGGCTGGCATGGTTGGCATGCCTTGGCGCGGAGATGTGGCTGGCATGGTTGGCATGCCTTGGCACGGTAGCATGAGAATTAGGGTTTGGCATAGATGATGTTGGTCAATGTTAAGGGTTCTGCCGTGGAACATGACCCATGTAAAAAAAAAGGTACCCCGGTAATTCTTGCGTAGGCATGTTGATCGATTCAATAAATGTTCTAATGGTCATAGTGACGTCATGTCAGTTGTACAGTTTTACGATTTTAACCCTAAGCTAAAAACCACCATCAAAACCTTTGTAAATAACAAGGAACTCTTATTTTGGCAGAATAGGCGTTTATTGCGTTACATTACACTCACCAGAACTTGAACGGAAATTTGGGGGGCACTACCGTGGGAAACAAGGGTTGCAATTATTCCTCACATGAGGAGCGCTGTCTCGTTGAAGAATTTTGGTGGACAATCGGAAACGTGTACTCATGATGTCCATGCCACTAACACATTCCTAGGATTATCTATGTAGATTTTTTTCTTGCTGTTGTGTTTTTTTTTTTTTTTTTTTTTTTTTTTTGGTATTTGGATTTTTTTCTATACTGAAATGTACAATTTATTCCTTGGGTTATTTATGTTGCTTTTTTTTTTCCTTGTAATTTTTTGTTTTTGTTTTGGTGTTTGGATTTTTTTCTATGTTGAAATGTTTAATTTCGTGCATCAACATGAAAGTTTTGCCGCTAAATGTTGGGTCATCATTGTTTAACTAGCCAACATTTGGTTTTTTCCTTTTTTTGCGTTACACCTATAGTCTAGCCGGCCGGGCCACCCTAACCGACCTAGGTAATTAGTTGAAAAGTAGAAAAATTATTTGGGTATTGCCTAAGAGATCGTATATTAAATTAAAAAGGAAATTAGTTAAATATGAAAATATTCATTCCATATATCTCATGAGATCATAATTTATTTTAGTTTGTTATGTTTGTTATGTATATTAGATTAAAAAGGAAATTAGATAAACATGAAAATATTCATTCCATATCTCATTATATTGCTACAAAATTCGATGTAAATACCAAAGAATATGTGATTTAAGATAATGTTGGAAAACCTAATAAATTAGGGTTTTCCTTAGAAATATATATAAATTACACCAAGCATAGAAAAAATTAACATATAGTATTAAGAGGAAAATGAGTTCTGCTAAGAGGGACTGTAGAGATGAAACTGAAGAGAGGATCCAAAAATGTCATCGACTGATGGCTGGTCCTCGTAAATTGAGGATTATCATTACTGTGGACGGAATAACTACTGTTCCTGGTGTTCCTCTCGACGCTATAATTAGTTACATTGTCGATAGTGTTGACAATGATGATGTTCCTATTTATGCTGATGTTATTCCTCGTGTTCCTCTGGACGCTGTAATCAGTAGCGTTGAGGATGCTGAGGTTCCTGCTTATGCTGATGTTCCTACTGTGAATGATGATGCTCCTGCTTCTATTATTTAAATTATTGATGAAGATCGTCCCGATGTTCCGGATATGGCAGATAATCCAAAAGTTAACAAGCATGATCTTAACAAGCATGTGGAGCCTGATGAAGCAGAAAATGACAAATCTGAGGATGACAAGGCGCCCAAGCCCGCTGGTTGGAGTGATCAAGTTCACCTCAGCATTGCGAGAAGAATTGTTTGAAGATGGGGATGGTTCATTTGATATGTTTTTTTTTTTGATGATATGGTTTGATTTATCGATTTATTTTTGTGGACGCTTTGAAAGTTGTTTTCATTTCTTGTTTCGTTTGCTAATTTTGTCATTTAGATGAAGGTGATGTTTATGAATTCTTTTATTATTTAGGTATTGGAATCATGAAATAAATCAGATAATTATTTTACAAGTTCACAGACTTTACAGAATGCAATATACTCTTGCAAATTTATTTATTTATGAGGTGTGCATTCTTTTGAACGGAGGAAATGTAGAAAAATACAGTTTTTCCCCCCTGTAAACAATAAGAATCAATTTATCACTTTAGGTCTGATCTTATTATCTCCTTGCCAATACTTTTAACAAAAATACGAGTTTGAACAAGTAAAGTGCTATTGAAAGTAAAGTACTGCTATACGACGATGTTAATGATAATGATCTTTGCGTGGAATTGGATGAGAATGAGGAACCAGACTAATCTGACAAAGAACCAGACTCATCTAACAAGTTCTTTGCTTTTTAAACAGGGTTTTTGATGTGTGAACTTTTAGTTTACATATTTTTAAATATAAAGCATTTCGTCTGACCATTTTGTTTTCAGTGGTGGTTGTATTTATTTTTTAAGTACTGCACTAGATGCGAGGCTTTTTCTGTTGATAGATAGGTTGACATTTATGTGATGAATGATTCACGTTGAACTTTTATGTTTTCTGGAAATGATGAACATGAAAATGGATGGGTTATCTTTATTAGCTTATTGTATGATTAGAATAATACGTTTCCTACATAGGTGCCACTAATAATTCATACGTTTCCTCCCTAAACCAAGAATAATACAGGAGACAACCCATCTTAAAATTATTAAGGTAAATATTATTCGAAATAGGAAAGTAATTTTTTTCTATAGCCTCTTCTCGAGTTGGTTAGAGATAGGAAAAAAATTTCGAAAATTTTTGGAAACAATTTTATCATAACTGTCTACGATATATTCTCTCATAAAATAAGGAAACTAACCATATTGGTTACACATCAAAAATTTGGAAATAAAAAAATAAAAACACCAAAAATCTTTTGTTTGGCGGGTGATGAAAATGGATTTTACTAGGCGGGATGATTTCAAAAGGAAAATCAATTCCCACCTGATGGTTTGATTAAATTCCAAAAAGAAAAACAAAGATGAGTTCGATCTACTTTTTCAGTTTTTATTACTCGATTCATTCTCTCTATGAAATCATAATTCTACTACTATCTCTAATCTTTACAAGGAACCTACCTCTTCAGACTCGATCTTTGTTGTTGGTATTATTTCTACAACCCATTATCGAATGAATATTAAATTGATGTTAGATTTTTTGTTCGATCTCATGGAATCAGATGTTAGATCTTATAGGTTTACTAGTTAAAGCATGATTGGGGTTTTTATTCTATCACTTCTTATAGGTTTACTAGTTAAAGCATGAATAGGGTTTTTATTCTATTACTATCTCTAATCTTTACAAGGAATCTACCTCTTTAAACTCGATCTTTGTTGCTGGTAATATTTCTACAACCCATTATCGAATGAATATTAAATTTATGTTAGATTTTTTGTTTGATCTCATGGAATCAGATGTTAGATATGATAGGTTTACTAGTTAAAATATGATTAGGGTTTTTATTCGGCTGTATCAAAGAACAAGTTAATGACAATCACGGGTTATACGATGAGATGTGATTTCATTTTGTTACAATAATAATATTTTAGGCTTAAGTTACATGCATGAACTATTATAATATTTAGGTAAGGATCTTTCTTTCATGTTATTTAGTTAGGCTTTACTAGTTAGTTAGGTTTTACAAAATAAAAAATAAATAAAAAACTTAACGATGCTAATTTTTTTCTAGGGTTTTTGTTATTGTTTGGGTTGGATTTTGATTGAGAGTTAATAACTCTACTTTGATCGACGATGTTGTGTCAATCATATTTATATACAAGGCTTCTCAAGATTTAATCATTTGAGTCTCTGTTACTTGGCGAGCCTGTAACATCTGCATTTTAAGTTGCCACTTTTAATAATACCATGTTGCTGGTTGGCCAATTTGACTATATCTTCAATCTAAAAATGGATAATCATTATCTGGTGCTTTAGTGCTCTTGGCTTTTGTAACAAAAAGTTATATAAGACCGTTTAACCGGTACCTTTCGCTTTGTGGATAACAGAATAATCATGAGGAGATTTTGTGTGTTGCAGTGATGTTTTTGCCTCAAGTTACATGCATCAATGAGTTCATGTTTGTTTTCTTTTCATATAATAGAAAATAGGTGTAACACATGTTGCCTATCCTGTTAGTTTAGCTAATATTTTCCAAAATAAGCTAAAATTCCTAACTGAGATGCACGTACCTACACAGCTTTTGTCATGGGAGAAGATGATGATTACGACCAATGGAGGGAATCAGATGATGAGGTGGATTCTGATGAAGAAACGATGGATTTAGATGAGAGTCATGATGACATTGTACAATCAGATGACGATGATGGTGAAGATATGGTCCACACTGCTAGATTTGAAGAATTAACAGGTAATGTGCGAAACCTTGTACTTATTTGTTTATACTTAAACATCACATGGTTTCATATGTTTCCTTGGTTATTTCCAGAGTCAGAAGATTCTGAAAATGATGATTTAAAGGTGTTAGAATAAAATGAATTGGAAAATGCTCCGAGGAAAGACGACCACAACAAGAAGACTCTACAGAAGTGATCATAAAAGAGAGGGGAATGACAAGAATGTTGAAGCTGCATAGATACTTCTCGAAAAAAAATGCCAAAAGAAGGGATATTGAATTTGACAAAATGTTCCGGCCTATTGATGACCATAGAATTGAATTCAGTAGTTACCTAGGCTATTTGGTCCGTGATATGGTTGGCATAAAACATTTATGTTGGAAGGAAGTCCCTTCAACAACAAAAGAAAATATGTGGGAGAAAATTTTGGTATACATATGCGGTTATCAATTCGTCGTTTTTGTTGTCTAACTGTGAGTCTGTGATTAACATACGTTAGATGTTATTGCAGCTTCATTTTGAGGTGCCCCATGATCTGAAGCGAGTGGTCATTAAGCGTCTACCTGTTCAGCTGCGGGACTTCAGAAGGAAATTGTACAACAATCATGTAAAACCCTTCCTGGAAAGGCCGCACAAACTAAGAACTTTCCCCAAAAAGTATGAAACGGTAATGGACCAAGAAAACTGGGACAATTACCTTAATCATGTACTAACATCGCCTATATTTAAGGTATGGAATACACATTGCTTTTTCTAATTTTTTTTTCGTTCTTATTGTCTATCCCAGCATACAAATGAAATTATTTTTATTTCCTCTGCAAGAAAAATTCGGAGAGGGGAAAAGAGGCAATATCACAATCCAAGTTCCCACATCAGACGGGACGAGGAGGATACTCGGGATTAAAACTAAAATTAGTAAGTTTGTTGTCTTATTTATTATACATTGCACAGTAAAACCGGCCATATCGTATACTTGTTTTGTATGTCGTGTTGCGTGTCTCATATATGCAGAAACTTATAACGGTATAGGGATGTGTCCTCTTACACCAATCTGTAATTTTGTCACATTAGATGCTTTGGAATAAGGTTTTCTGTTTTACACAGTTAATATATGTGTGGATGTAAATCCTTACTTGTTTCTGGTAACTACTAGGTCCAAAGCGGAAATGTTGCCGAAGAAGATCTTGAAGACCGGTGCTTCATGTGGGCTAGAGCACGCGAAAACAAAGACGGAATTGTTCCAGACGAGTTTTTCAGGAAGAAGACATCTGAAGTTGTGAGAAAACAGAAACTTTACAGTCCTCATGTTTTTAACCAAAGTAAGTGCGCAAGGTTTAAATCAGAATTTAACACATTATTTGAACAAGAAGAGAAGCGGAAGATGATTCGAGAGGGAACTCTAACGGTTGGTCATAACGAGGATTCCCTAACAGTTGCGATCGGCCCGGATAAGGGTGGACGTGTCAAGGGGGTTGGCTTTGGAGTGACGGCAACCCTTTACTTTCCAAATGGAAGAAAACCAAGACACTCGAAAGAGAACGATGAACTGCGTGAAAAGCTGAAATCTAAGGAGAAAGAATTAGAGTCTACTAAAAATGCGTACTAGAGATTAACAGATAACTTGTTATCTCAAGAAGTCGACACTGCGAAAATTGTGGGCAACATTATCAGCAAGTCTGGAGGAGAGGTAAGTGAACTGAGTTTTGATTAGATTGTGTAATTTAAAAAAATTGGCGTGACAGATTCGATTTTTCAAACAATGTGTTCAACTACGAATCACGGGATGCAGGACCTAGCAACGCCTCCAATCGATCTAAGAATAACATAGGTCCAGAATCAGTTAAGCAACTTCCAAAAAAAACATGGGAAATCCGGTCCGCAGAAGTCATCTGAAAGCACCAAAGGGTCCACGAAGCGGGACTCTCCTTGTACTAAAATGTCGACCATTTCTACTGAATCCCTGGCGTCTTTAGTATCAAAAAAGAAGTCTTCGTCTCCTCCATCCACTGGGGAATCTCAGAATGTGCCATCTGAAAAAGTTACCATTGATGTATGGTTTTCCAACGCGTTTAAATTTTTAATATTCCATTTACTATCTCTCATGCGCCTTGTGTTTCTGCAGGACATAGGATGCAAACTTTGGTTTGGAGAAAAGGACAACATTGTTGCCGTTGGTAGAGCTTACTCTTAAAAGAAGGTATCTTATAAAATGAAGTCAGGAATGACGGGTGAGGTTACATGCTATAGCGTCCTGGTTAGTGAAGTACTAAATGAAACCATCAAATTACCCTTTGGCACATCTTCTGGGATAAAAACTTTAAAATATGTTGGTGATGCTGAAATTAGTTGGCCATCAAATCAAACCATCTTGGATCAAAAGGTTGGTTGATATGCTTGTTTGCTTTATTAACTCATTTGATATGTTTTTACACAAACCAGTTTTATATATATATCTTGTTTGATATAAGAGACGAATATGTTATCAACTATATGAATCACGGACGTTAGTGTATATTTTAGAGAACCTTATAGAACGAGATATGTGGTTAGGTATTTGATTGTGAGTCAGTTGTGCATTTTGCTTAAATGGTTTCACTGCAAAAAGAAGGTACAACTTTCATTTCAATTTTCTGATGCAGGTAAGTCAACCAAAACATTTGAGGCTGTGAAATCACTGGATCTACTCAACGGAAGCCAATCTCGTATCGCAATATCTGAAAAAGTTCTGAAGGTATGTGTTTTAAACCAGTTACATGATCTTAAGACCATATGAGTCTGAAATATGCTATCAACTATATGAATCACGGACGCTAGGGTGTATTTTGGAGAACCTTGTATATTTGCTACCTATTCAATTCATCAGTGTCTTCGCATTCACGGTATAATTTGGTATATTTGTTACCCGAATATGGAATATTACTCTACTGCTGCAGGTAACTCAACAAAATTCGGGGAAACATACTCTGGATGTGACATCAAAATCTACATCTAATCGGAGCAAATCTGAGATCACGACAACTGCAGCAGTTCATCCGGTATCTGTTTTATTTTTACATGCATTTTAAATCTCAAATTTGCTTTGAAGTTTTCGCTTGAATATGTTCATATGCCATATATTTTCGCAGGGTAGAAAGTGCTACCTTTTTGACGAGCTGTCTAAGGCGAATGTTGTTGCTAGAGGTAGAGCTTTTCTGTTAGCAGGAAAACAATAATTACATGGAAAGGATGGGGTGGAGTTTGATTGCCACAAAATCCTGATTGAGGAAGTAATAAAACCGAATTTCTGTCTATCCGTACGATTTGATGGTATGGAAACATTAGGACAAACTCTTGGAAAAGCGATTCCTTGGCCAAAGTATGGTGTTAAGCTTACCGAGCCTGCTAAGATGGTTAGTTGCTTGGCTTGTTTGATTTGTAAGTCGAATATACATAAACAAGTCTATCAATTATATGAATCACCGATCCAAGTGTAAATTAGAGAACCTAGAAAAATAGTAATATGTGTAACTTTCAAAAGTAACTAATAACTCTTTTAATTTTATGCAGAACCCTACCAGGAATTCACAACCAACTACTTCTCTGCGGAAGTCTCCTTCACGTAGCAACCCTTCTGATGGATCTAAGAAGCAGTCTCCTAATCTTATGCAGAACTCTACCAGTAATTCCCAACCAAATCCTTCAATATTTGTAGAGAAATCGTGCACATCTACGGCAGAACCTTTGGCTAAGACATCTAATGGAGTATGTTTTTTTTTTATTTTTTTTTCTTCGGAAATCTATATTGCTAATTCTAGCATCTTCTTTTTATATGATGTTCATATGCCGTATCTCCACAGAAAGCAAAATACGAATTTTGGAATGGATCTAGGGGAAACGTCGTTGCTAGAGGAAGTATTTTACCTACGCTTCCTAACCAGAAAATACATGGACAAGATCTTCCTAAAAACTGTTATGTTGTCAATATTCAGGAGGTTATAGTTCCATCGTTCGTGTTAACCGAACCAAGTGGTGAGTTTAAGTTATTAGGGGAAGCTAAAGATGGTTTTGTGGCATGGCCGAAAGATAATTGTTCCATCTCTGATGACAAGGTTAGTTTCTTAGCTCTTTTGCTTTGTTAATCAAGTATATAAATTGTTTTACATAAATCGTGTATTCAGTTTGATTAAAGAATAAGTACGAGATATAAATATATTAACACCTAAATGGAACATGAATGCCAGTGTAAATTAGAAAATTGATATTTGGTTACGGATTTTATTATGGGCGTCAGCTGTGAAAAATACCGCGGCCTTCAGTGAAGTTGGCTTTATTACATTGTTGGAAAAATGACTTTTGTCTGTCTCTTGTTGAGAATTCACATGATGCATTGGATTTATAATATGGATTTATAATATATATATATATATAATACATTTAATCTCTTCTCTTCTCTGCAGAAACTCCACAAAGATGGAAAACCTCATAAGCAACTAGAACTAGTTTTAGATTGTGAGAAGAAATTGGACAGTGACCTAAGAACAACAAGCGGCCTTTGCGAGAAGATAAACCTGAATGAGGAGCACCTAGCAGTCAATCCACATTCGGGGAGTCATGCGACCTACGACAAGCTTCCAAAGAAGATTAAAAAGGCGCAGAGAAAGTTATATGTAAAAAGTGTAGATCAGGCATACCAACTTCCAGATGGGAAACATAGGATGACAAGGTTTGCTGCGTCGAGAATATCACAACCTGATCAATTGCTTGAAGAGACACTACCATCAAAAAAGTTGAAGAAAAAGCCGTGATTTTTTGATAAATGCTCTTTAATATTTTCTTTTGCAAACTGTTAGACCAAAGCTCAACATTTTTTACTGTGTTATTAATAATAATATGAATTTTTGGCATATATGAATTTCAGATTTAACCACAATTTATAAAGTATAAGAGAATTTGGATAATGCCAGGTGGATGGTTTAGATGCGTCATATCTGAACGGCTTAGAGGCGTCACACGCGTAATACACACGCTTCGTGATTAATTGGCGTGGCTAAACATAACATAAATACACATTAAGCAGATATAAACTGGCGTGGCTAAATATCATATAAAGCCACGCTATATGGCGTGTCTATAGGTTCTCCGATGAACGGCTCCCAACGTTACATGTGGACGGTCAACGTTACATCTGAATGGTCAATATTGCATCATCTTAAACAAGATCCAATGGTTCCTAATACAGCCACGTGGATGAAGGTAATTGTAAATTGGCGTGGCAAAATATCACATATAGCCACGCTATACGGCGTGTCTATAGGTTCTTCAATGAACGGCTCACAACGTTACATGTGGACGGTGAAGGATGCATATAATTTAACGGTCAATATTGCATCATCTTAAATGAGATCCAACGATTCCTAATACAGCCACGTGGATCAAGGTAATTGAAAATTGGCGTGGCTAAATATCACATATAGCCACGCTCTATGGGGCATGTCTATAGGATATCCAATGAACGGCTCACAACGTTACATGTGGACGGTGAAGGATGCATATAATTGAACGGTCAATATTGCATCATCTTAAATGAGATCCAACTATTCCTAATACGACCACGTGGATCAAGGTAATTAGAAATTGGCGTGGCTAAATATCACATATAGCCACGCTCTATGGGGCGTGTCTATAGGATATCCAATGAACGGCTCATAACGTTACATGTGGATGGTATTCAACGGTTCCTAATACAACCACGTGGATGAAGGTAAGTGAAATTGGCGTGGCTAAAACATAACATATAACCACGTTTAACCTATATGGCGTGTCTATCGGATAACCAAATAGCCACGCCAAAAAGCAATTTGCGTATCTATAGTGAACCAAATAGCCACGCCAAAAAGCAATTTGCGTGTCTATAGTGAATCAAATAGCCACGCCAAAAGCAATTTGCGTGTCTAAAGTGAACCAAATAGCCACGCCAAAAAGCAATTTGCGTGTCTATAGTGAACCAAATAGCCACGCCAAAAAGCAATTTGCGTGTCTATAGTGAACCAAATAGCCACGCCAAAACAATAAATCGTGTGTCTATAGAGTACCAGTACTTAAGTTTTTGGGACACTATATAGCAACGCCTATGGCTCTGGCGTGTCTATTTCATGCAGAAATAAACACGCAAGGCAAGCGTGGCTATAAGCTACCTAAAACCACGCCGTGTTACCTAAAACCATGCAAGCAGAAGCCACACCAAGTCCAAACCAAATTGGCGTGTCAAAACCCCTATGGACACGCCAATTTGGCGTGGCAAAAAGGTCTGTTTGTACTAGTGATTTACCTGCAATTGCAGTACTAATCCATACTCTTCCTACATACACAATCCATTAGTTGCAGACTCTACTCAACACAATCAATTCTATCAAACATCACTGCCAAAACCAAACTCTACAACTCAGCTATAATGTCAGAACTAAAACCCCACAACATCAACATCAACTCATCTCATAATATTCATCAGCAATCATCCATACTGTTTTATCTACCATTATCACTTCCAAAGTTCAGCACTGATGAAACAATGCACATATTATCATTACTACCAAATCTGTACAATCATAACTCACATATGCACTACAAACGAATTCCACTATTTCATCCCTACCCTGCAATGTTCAGCACAACTGCAATTCATACCACCACCAGTTGTATCACAACTCTACCATGTCCACATCAACTTCAGAGATTCTATTCATTCAAACTGAATCCTTACCAACACAATTACTTCAGCTGCAACTCAGTACAATTCTATCAAAGCCTTCTTCAAATCACAATTAGCACCACCACAACCTGTAATCTCCAAACTTCCCAGTCCTGCCACAGTTGTTCTCATACACATACTTGAATTCAACTAAACAACCAATTCCAGCTTTACCCAAATCTTAATTCAATAACCAACAACAAATACTCAATTATACAAAAAGATCAATCTTAAATCACACACAATCTTTCCTACTTCAATTCAAAAGAACCTTGGTTACCTTTTTTTTTAATCCTTCCTGATTTTAAATCAACACTTGGATTAACACCATCATCATCACCAGATCGAACAATCCATCTCTAATCAAACCCCTAGAACATCAAATTCATCCTCTAAAGCTTCAATTTCATCTTCCCTGACTTTGCTTTACAAACCCTAATTCACTGGTTCAATCATCAAACAACACCACATCTTCCATCAATCATCAAATAAGAATAAACCCATCCTCTAACTTCTTCTAATTCATCCTTAATTGAGTCTCGAAATTATTTCAGGAGCCCTAATTTTTTCACAGTTTCATTAACATCTCAATTCTTATTCAAAGCAATACTACCACTTCAAATCAGCAACAACCCTTCATTCTACATCAATTTATTATTGGATTTAACCCATCAATTTCATACGAATCCAAGATCCATCTCAAAACCCTAAATCTGCTACCTAAAACATCAAAACAACTCTCAACTCTGTGTCAACACCAGAAACACCTTTTACTGCATATGATCTTCATCATAGATTGATTCTCTCAATCGAAATCTCTAGTTTGCTCTCAAACACTCGCAGAAGAAGAAGAACAGAGAAGAAAGGAAAAGAGAGAAGAAGAAAGCAGAAAGAGAAGAAGAATAAAAGAATGATTATTCTCTTCGATCCGTTTGGAGATAAGGCCGACGAGAATTGCTAAAGGCACCTGAGAAACGGATAAGGGCAGCCAGGCGGTTAAGATCAAAATGACGATTCTATCCTTCATAATAATATGATGATATCTTCTTCGTCCGGTGTCCGATCGACACGTTCGAGTAGTCCACTCTGCATAACTATTCGAGACCTATCCAACGACACTAGTTTCGTATCTAGATCTTTGTTAGATTAAGTTCTATTAATTAACGTTCGTGCTAAATTAATCAAGTTATTATCGGCTAATTCGTCACTTGACATGGTCTAATAGCGTTGACGAGCTTGAAGGTCTTTACAATAGGACGCGTGTGGGACACCAACACGGTGCGTGTGTAGAAATTTATACTCCGTTTTACTAGTTGGCTAAGCTAGTATATTAGGGAAATTACTAAATTAAATAGTTAATTTTTCTATCGATGGGCTAACTTAACGACATAAAATTTAGTTTTTTCATGTAATTGTGTGATTAATGTATTTGATATAGTATAACAGTAGGATCTTTATATATAAAATTTATTTAATTAATATATACACAAACGTATCTGCGTCCTGGTGATTTTGAATTTTGTCGGTCCCTGTATCGGTGTCCGTGTCGTGTCTCCCAACTTAAAAGTTAGAACTAGACGATTCCATCTGAATGTGTACGAGTACTAGTACTCCCTTAGTTAAGCAATTTTTGGTGAACCAACAACCTCATGTAAGCAAAGTAGTTTTTTTTTTTTGGTGAACCAACAACCTACACAAATACAAACAAAAATAAAAATAATTGTTACTGCTCTTAGCTACACACAAATGTGAGATGCAAGAATGGGAGGAGAAGGTAACCACCAAATATTTGAGTGGTTTTTTTAAGGCATAACTTGTCAAAAAATGAGCCACAACTTTCACTCTTTGTTGAATTCAAATATGACTTCAACAAAGCCTTAACATTGGCTTTAATTTAGTTGATGATTACAAATGAGGAACAAAATAAGGTCATCAGTAGATGTCATTGGCTCATCAACGATCAATTTTCGTTATACAAAAGTATTTTCTCATATTCCTATGGAGGATTACACATTTTTAAGGTAAGAATTCACATTTCAATCAAAATATTTGAAGCTTAAGACATGAATGCAAATATTTTAAATGAAGCAATAAAGTTTCATGGGTAGAAAGATTTATGTAATTGCAGGAAATCCTACAATACACGCCTCACAAGAATTCATAATATCTAACACATATTTAAGATCAATAACCAATCTCTTTATTAATTGAGTTAGAAATTTTACAAGAAGGAAGTGAAATCAAGAATGTTATTGCTACTCTAGACTTTCTCTCTCCTCTAAAATTTCTCTCCACTCTCTAAAAAGATCTCTCCCTTTCATAAGCTTATTCAGCTCTTTATATAGGATATTACATAATGGATAACAGCTAAGTTATCCCTTATTTTCGGATCTGACTTGCGATATTCTCGCAAGTGTACAAATGTAAAACCTCGCAACACTCCTAAATCTCGCTAGGTCTTCACGTTTTTCTCGTGTTCTGGCTGTCGTCATCCGTTGCGTCATTTATATTACTCGTCTGCGATGTCTTCGCAATGTGTCTGTTGATGGTGGTTTTTAGACAAGGGGTAAAATCGTAAAACCCCATGACCTAGTGTTACCCACAACACATTAACTAAGAGCATTTAACTCAGGTGTAAATAATTAATAGGGGTATTTTTTCAAAATACCGTTAGGGTTTTCAACACGAACCCTAATTCCAAAACCAAGCCGCACTCTGCGCACCATGGCAAAGAATGCCAAACCAAGCCGCACTCTGCGCACCATGGCAAAGAATGCCAAACCAAGCCGCACTCGCGCACCATGGCAGAAAATGCCAAACCAAGCCGCACTCTGCGCACCATGGCAAAGCAATGCCAAACCAAGCCGCACTCTGCGCACCATGGCAAAGAATGCCAAACCAAGCCGCACTCTGCGCACCATGGCAACCATGCCAAACCAAGCCGCACTCTGCGCATCATGGCAACCATGCCAAACCAAGCCGCACTCTGCGCGCACCATGGCAGCAATGCCAAACCAAGCCGCACTCTGCGCATCATTGGCAACAATGCCAAACCAAGCCGCACTCTGCGCACCATGGCAACCATGCCAAACCAAGCCGCACTCTCGCACCATGGCAAAGAATGCCAAACCAAGCCGCATATCGCACACCATGGCAACAATGCCAAATCTCCAAGCCGCTATGCCTTTGGCACACGCCAAATATAGCGCCCTAGGCTTGCAAGACTTGCAACTAGGTCAACATGGCCGCACATGCCATTGGCACATGCCAATACGTGCCGCAAGCCATATTCCAAGTCGCTATGCCATTGGCACACGCCAAATATAGCGCCCTAGGCTTGCAAAACTTGCAACTAGGTCAACATGGCCGCACATGCCATTGGCACATGCCAATACGTGCCGCAAGCCATATTCCAAGTCGCTATGCCATTGGCACACGCCAAATATAGCGCCCTAGGCTTGCGAAACTTGCAACTAGGTCAACATGGCCGCACATGCCATTGGCACATGCCAATACGTGCATAAGCCATATTCCAAGTCGCTATGCCATTGGCACACGCCAAATATAGCGCCCTAGGCTTGCAAGACTTGCAACTAGGTCAACATGGCCGCACATGCCATTGGCACATGCCAATACGTGCCGCAAGCCATATTCCAAGTCGCTATGCCATTTGGCACACGCCAAATACAGCGCCCTAGGCTTGCAAGACTTGCAACTAGGTCAACATGGCCGCACATGCCATTGGCACATGCCAATACGTGCCGCAAGCCATATTCCAAGTCGCTATGCCATTGGCACACGCCAAATATAGCGCCCTAGGCTTGCAAAACTTGCAACTAGGTCAACATGGCCTCACATGCCATTGGCACATGCCAATACGTGCCGCAAGCCATATTCCAAGTCGCTATGCCATTGGCACACGCCAAATATAGCGCCCTAGGCTTGCAAGACTTGCAACTAGGTCAACATGGCCGCACATGCCATTGGCACATGCCAATACGTGCCGCAAGCCATATTCCAAGTCGCTATGCCATTTGCACACGCCAAATATAGCGCCCTAGGCTTGCAAAACTTGTAACTAGGTCAACATGGCCGCACATGCCATTGGCACATGCCAACACGTGCCGCAAGCCATATTCCAAGCCGCTATGCCATTGGCACACGCCAAATATAGCGCCCTAGGCTTGCAAGACTTGCAACTAGGTCAACATGGCCGTACGTGCCATTGGCACATGCCAAACACACACGCTGGTAGCCTAACTTGCAAACCGTGCAACCTACCACCAAGGCATTCCGCACATGCCATTGGCACATGCCAAACACACACGCTTGGTAGCCTAACTTGCAAACCGTGTAACCTACCACCAAGGCATTCCCCACATGCCATTGGCACATGCCAAACACACACGCTGGTAGCCTAACTTGCAAACCGTGCAACCTACCACCAAGGCATTCCGCACATGCCATTGGCACATGCCAAACACACACGCCGGTAGCCTAACTTGCAAACCGTGCAACCTACCACCAAGGCATTCCGCACATGCCATTGGCACATGCCAAACACACACGCTGGTAGCCTAACTTGCAAAACCATGCAACCTACCACCAAGGCATTCCTCACATGCCATTGGCACATGCCACACGCGCCATTAGCAGCACCACTTGCACTCAAGGCGCAACCAACGAGATATCAACACAAAACTGGGGGATGCTTCTTTAGGGTTTTGGTTTGGCGGTCACAGCATGCAGCGTACACTACGCTCACAATTAAGAAAGCGTGAATAGGAATAAAGCGGTCAAATAAAAGAGGAAATAATGGTGAAAAACGTTTTCACCCATTAAACCATGCGGTTACCACCTCCTCCCATTATTTCACCCTTTACTCTCTTCCTTCATGAGGCCAGGGTACGTTTCAATCTCGACTTGTATAAATAGGTCTTACCTATTTCCACCAGACAACAAGTCTCGGTCAGGAGAAATATACTACACTTACATTCTCAGAAAGGCAACATTGCAAGCTCTCCAAAAAGCTTTCATCTCTTGCTAGCTTCCTAAGCTTTCACTTTCTGATACAAGTCGAGATACTACTCTCCTCAACACCTTTCTTTGCTTCCCTCCCCAAATCAACCCTTCTCCTCCACTTTGTGACCGAAGCAAGTCCTGAACGGCCATTTCTTGGTTTAGGCCGGACTTGTACAGATTGATCTCTCGAATCTATAAAGTGCTCACGTGCAGCACATTTGTTTAGGGTTTGAACCAGTTTCTCACTCATCTACCGAATTTACCAAAATTGGCAGAAACGATTTTTACCCATAAACAATTGGCGACCACAGCGGGAGGATTGATCTATCGGCTACAATGTCAGACTGTCGATCTCGTTCTTCGACCCGGTTACCAGTTGTAAAAACTACACAAGAAAATTGGGGACTCGCCAAGATGCTTGCCGAGTTATTGGGGACTTGCTGGCGATGCTACCAGCAAAACCGCCTTTTTACATGAAGAGGGGCATGTTCGCAAAAACCTATGAAGTGAGTAAATTCAGACTACGCAAGATATATGATTTGTTTTAGGTTTTTAGTAAAACCATTATACTACCGAGTATTGTGCCTATTGCTAGCACACACTTTCATAAAAGCAATATTCCTTTCTCAAAACATAATCAGAGTTATATTATCAAAACCATTCATCCCAGAAATAATCCAATATCCTCAAAAGCTACCAGCTGTCTACCAAAACTGGTCAAACCTTGAACCAGACATCCAATATGTCTTTCAAAAAAAAAACCTAAATGAAAGTTTAGCAGAGAAACGTTCAAGGAAAATTATCCAACAGAATTCTGCTCTTCTTGGAGAAAGTCAATTTTGCATCTTCGAGAGCCGCTCTCTTCATAGTCAACATCTTGGAAAGCTTTTCGAGTTCCACCTCCTGTCGTGCAATCTCCTCGGCGGAAAGGCTTTCGATTGCCGCATCTTTCAACTTTTGGATCTCAGCAAGGCCTTCGACAAACCACGAAGTGTTGAACTCCTTTTCTACGCACACGTCGCGATGGTGCTCCCAGTCGGCAATAACGTCTTCGAGAAACGGTGTGACCAAATACCTCACGCATATCCTCGATGGAAGATAAAGCCTCTTCCACACGCTTAACCAAATGCAAATCGACTAGTGACTTTCTTGGTTGTGGCCATATGTCCGTATTTCTCCCGGATTCTGGTATACAACGCCTCGTGCTTAGCCTAAGCACGCTTGAAGCCGCCAACCAAAGACATGACCTGGATGAGGAACCAAGTACGGAGGATCAAAAATGGCGCCTGCACCTGGCCTCACAACTCGCAAAGGGTTTTCCTCCATGTCTACGGCAACAATCATCAGAGAATCATCCACCGTTTGAGCCACATCTGTGCCCGGCAATTGGCCAACGTCCATCTCCAAGTCACCAGCGGCGGTCACCAAAGGCAAGCTTTCGTGTGCCTCTACCCCAGAATCATCCTCCGAATCGGATTCCTCCTGCGAACTTGAGTCAGATATTTTCCCAAAAGAGGAAACAAAAGAAGAAAGAAAAGAAGTGCGAAACTCACCAAACCACTTCCCGAAACAGAACCAGTGCTGCCGGAGGAATCACTCTCACTTGTCGAACCCTCTTCTCTCTCTGACTCATCATCGCTACGAGAAGGCTCAATGCTGCTGGAGTTCTTTGAAGAAATTGCCGTCTCCTGGCAACGTGCAAGAGCAGCAAAAGCATTAACACTACCGAAGCCCTGAAGGAAACAAGACACATATTCTCAGCCGAAATTCGCGTGTTTTGAGACAAACCAAAAGGAGGCGACACATACCTGGTTATTGGAAGAACTGAAAGACATAAGAGCCGTGGGAGGATCTTGTGAAACCGTTCGGAACCCGCCAGCACGATTTTTCGTTCTCCGTTCCTTGGCCTGGGGACTTTCCGAATTGCTAGGCGACTTTCGCTTGGGATCTCTCAACATTGGATACTCCTTCGAATCTGCCGGGAAGGTTTGCAACGAATATTTTCTACCACGTTATTCACAAAAGCTCGGATCATGGTAAACTCGTCGCACCAGAACTCATTATAGCCAAAGGTCGTCGAAGTTAATCTTCCCATTTGTAAGAAGGGAAGACGGATGCCCGGCTCGAGGGCACTGGCATTGAGGGCGACACGCAACGAATCCTTTGGAAGCACCGGCTGGTAAGCAAGAGGTACCCCTTGATCGAAACCCATGTGACGAGCAGCACGGTCAATATTGTAAGCAGCTATCTCGAAAGACCCCACGAAGAAAGACGGCATATAACCGGGCAAGCATCTTTGAATAAACATTTTCTCACCAACGCTCAAATCGCCATCAGAAGACAAAGACATGAGCGGAGCAGAAGCAAAAGTGTCAATTTGAGCCACTGACTTATGGACCGGCTCCCATGGACGGAAATTGATTTCGTGCAACTTGTCAAGAAAACTAACCAAGCTCACGCCAACTCTTGGACGCCTTTGTTCACCCATCGAAGAATTCGGAGCCACCCCAACTCACGGAAGCGAAGGCAACGGTTTCGGAGCATACTTCTCAAAGTGCTCCCATAGCCGGACTTGCGAGAAAAGCAACGTGCACATATGAATCCACTTTCATGAAACCATTCGAAACTCGCATGTTCGCAACTAGGTGATCCGGATGCACATACGGGAACCAAGGAACAACTTGCCAATGGGAAGAACTTCACCCTTTGCCAACTTCACACGAATCGCTAACAACTCGGGTCTTATTCCTTTCTTGCCGTGAGCCGTCATCAAAAATGTCTCTAGACAACCTGGAAAGCCAAAAACGCTGCGACATGAAGATCACCGCTTTCTCATTCAGGCTCCAACTCGTCCTAAAACCATTGAGATATCCACCAACCGTAAGGGCACCTCTCATCCTCTTTCTGGCGAGTCCTTCGACTTCGCAATGGAGTCTCTCCGAGCGAAATTCCCCAACTTAGCGGCAAGATCATCCCGCATCTTCACTTCACTTTCGAGATAATTGGATTTTAAGATTCCCGATTCTGGGAAGATTCAAAGAAGAGAGCCACACTCTCCAAGGAGAAAGTTATCTCGCCCCATCTACATATGATTGTATGGGTGTTCGAACACCATCCTGGAGAGGAAAGCAACCAAGCCCGGGATGTCCTTCCTAATCTGGAGATTTCTTCAAGTCTTGACAAGCATCAATGACCTGCGCTCGAGTCAAGTTGGTATTTATACGCTCCTCGCTCACCATGAACTCAACCCATCTGTCAAAAGAACGCAATGGACTTTGACACATCCTGAAGTCAATGTTGGAAGAGGAATATACTCCTTTATGAAGACAGAACCGAATGGTGCTCTCACGCAAAACCGAACGTGTCTTCCTGTCATCCTCACCACCGGTTAGCAAAATGGGCACGAAACCTGGGTGGTTCTTCCGAGCAGGGGCGAGGGCTCTAGTGAAGAATTCATCATCTATGTTCGGCTTGGAATTATGAGCATCCTTCGACGAAGTGAAATTTGGTTCAGGTAACATCCTATCGAATTCCTTCATAACAATTTGGTAATAAGATATCTGCACAAAACAAACGAAGAAAGGCGAAGTTATCTCCCTAACACATAATCGTACCCAAAAAAAAAAAAAAAAAAAAGGGTAGGAGGACGTATTTTCTTCGGGTTCGAGACTATATACGCGGCATTCTATACGGGTACAAGTGTGTCTACGGTATCTTTCTTCGGGTTCAAAAATATATATGGAGCATTTTTCTATTGGTTCGAAACTGCGCGCGTGGTACTTCTCTCAAGAAGCAAAAATCACATATACAATATTTCCTGCGGGTTCGAAGTCATATGAAGCATATACACAATATTCTTCTTCGGGATTCATACAGGGTTCTCTACGGGTTCGAAATACACACGCAGTATTTTCTTCAGGGTTCAAATATTTCTTTCAGAACCGAAAATTCATATATGCAATATTTCCCACGGGTTCAAACAATATATGCAGTATTCCCTTGGTTGCATACGTACAATATTTTCTACAAGAGGAACGCTAAGGAATCACATGCAAGGATTGTGGAAGCGCCTACTCTTAAGGTCTATACCTATGTGAAAAAAAAAAAAAAAAAGAGAGAAGAGTACTCGAAGTCATACCTGGAAGCTGGTTTCTCTTTGCCGCTAGTATGAAAAGAGGAAAGAATAAAGCGCATGAGAGGGAAAAGGGGGGCTATATGTATATATATATATATACATATATAGGCGTGAAAGACTTTGAAATAAGGAAGGATTCCCTTTTCACCAAAATCACGCGTGTAAGAAACGGGCCCACAAAGGGTGCGACTTTTCAATGCCGCCCAAAGTCACGCCTGCAAACACGGTTTCTACACTTTGTGCCGGTCCCACCAGCTAGCACACTCAGTTTCCCAATTCACGCCAACTTCCCAACGTCGCCCCAAGCTGCACCGACCTGCAAGCACACACGGCTTCTACACTTTGCGCCGGTCCCACCAGCTAGCCAACTCAGTTTCCCAACTCACGCCAACTTCCCAACGTCGCCTAAGCCGCATCGGCCCACCAATTATGCCAGACCTCCCGATTTGTGCAAAACTACCGAGAGGCAAGGATTCCAAATCCTATTTATAAAAGGTCGACAAGCCTCTTTCAATTTTCTTTACGGTTTCTTGTTAATAGTTTGTCACCATCTTATGCTTACCTCGCAACAAAGCCCCTGTTCCGAGCTAAGCGGGGGACTTAATGTTGATGGTGGTTTTTAGACAAGGGTAAAATCGTAAAACCCCATGACCTAGTGTTACCCACAACACATTAACTAAGAGCATTTAACTCGGTGTAAATAATTAATAGGGGTATTTTTTCAAAATACCGTTAGGGTTTTCAACACAGAACCCTAATTCCAAAACCAAGCCGCACTCTGCGCACCATGGCAAGCAATGCCAAACCAAGCCGCACTCTGCGCACCATGGCAAAGCAATGCCAAACCAAGCCGCACTCTGCGCACCATGGCAAAGAATGCCAAACCAAGCCGCACTCTGCGCGCACCATGGCAAAGTAATGCCAAACCAAGCCGCACTCTGCGCACCATGGTAGCAATGCCAAACCAAGCCGCACTCTGCGCACCATGGCAACAATGCCAAACCAAGCCGCACTCTGCGCACCATGGCAACCATGCCAAACCAAGCCGCACTCTGCGCATCATGGCAACCATGCCAAACCAAGCCGCACTCTGCGCACCATGGCAAAGCAATGCCAAACCAAGCCGCACTCTGCGCATCATTGGCAACAATGCCAAACCAAGCCGCACTGCGCGCACCATGGCAACCATGCCAAACCAAGCCGCACTCTGCGCACCATGGCAAAGAATGCCAAACCAAGCCGCATACTGCACACCATGGCAACAATGCCAAATCTCCAAGACGCTATGCCTTTGGCACACGCCAAATATAGCGCCCTAGGCTTGCAAGACTTGCAACTAGGTCAACATGGCCGCACATGCCATTGGCACATGCCAATACGTGCCGCAAGCCATATTCCAAGTCGCTATGCCATTGGCACACGCCAAATATAGCGCCCTAGGCTTGCAAAACTTGCAACTAGGTCAACATGGCCGCACATGCCATTGGCACATGCCAATACGTGCCGCAAGCCATATTCCAAGTCGCTATGCCATTGGCACACGCCAAATATAGCGCCCTAGGCTTGCAAAACTTGCAACTAGGTCAACATGGCCGCACATGCCATTGGCACATGCCAATACGTGCCGCAAGCCATATTCCAAGTCGCTATGCCATTGGCACACGCCAAATATAGCACCCTAGGCTTGCAAGACTTGCAACTAGGTCAACATGGCCGCACATGCCATTGGCACATGCCAATACGTGCCGCAAGCCATATTCCAAGTCGCTATGCCATTTGGCACACGCCAAATACAGCGCCTAGGCTTGCAAGACTTGCAACTAGGTCAACATGGCCGCACATGCCATTGGCACATGCCAATACGTGCCGCAAGCCATATTCCAAGTCGCTATGCCATTGGCACATGCCAAATATAGCGCCCTAGGCTTGCAAAACTTGCAACTAGGTCAACATGGCCGCACATGCCATTGGCACATGCCAATACGTGCCGCAAGCCATATTCCAAGTCGCTATGCCATTGGCACACGCCAAATATAGCGCCCTAGGCTTGCAAGACATGCAACTAGGTCAACATGGCCGCACATGCCATTGGCACATGCCAATACGTGCCGCAAGCCATATTCCAAGTCGCTATGCCATTTGCACACGCCAAATATAGCGCCCTAGGCTTGCAAAACTTGCAACTAGGTCAACATGGCCGCACATGCCATTGGCACATGCCAACATGTGCCGCAAGCCATATTCCAAGCCGCTATGCCATTGGCACACGCCAAATATAGCGCCCTAGGCTTGCAAGACTTGCAACTAGGTCAACATGGCCGTACGTGCCATTGGCACATGCCAAACACACACGCTGGTAGCCTAACTTGCAAACCGTGCAACCTACCACCAAGGCATTCCGCACATGCCATTGGCACATGCCAAACACACACGCTGGTAGCCTAACTTGCAAACCGTGCAACCTACCACCAAGGCATTCCGCACATGCCATTGGCACATGCCAAACACACACGCTGGTAGCCTAACTTGCAAACCTTGCAACCTACCACCAAGGCATTCCGCACATGCCATTGGCACATGCCAAACACACACGCCGGTAGCCTAACTTGCAAACCGTGCAACCTACCACCAAGGCATTCCGCACATGCCATTGGCACATGCCAAACACACACGCTGGTAGCCTAACTTGCAAAACCATGCAACCTACCACCAAGGCATTCCGCACATGTCATTGGCACATGCCACACACGCCATTAGCAGCACCACTTGCACTCAAGGCGCAACCAACGAGATATCAACACAAAATCGGGGATGCTTCTTTAGGGTTTTGGTTTGGCGGTCACTGACATGCGAGCGTACACTACGCTCACAATTAAGAAAGCGTGAATAGGAATAAAGCGGTCAAATAAAAGAGGAAATAATGGTGAAAAACGTTTTCACCCATTAAACCATGCGGTTACCACCTCCTCCCATTATTTCACCCTTTACTCTCTTCCTTCATGAGGCCAGTGGTACGTTTCAATCTCGACTTGTATAAATAGGTCTTACCTATTTCCACCGGACAACAAGTCTCGGTCGGAGAAATATACTACACTTACACTCTCGGAAAGGCAACTTTGCAAGCTCTCCAAAAGCTTTCATCTCTTGCAAGCTTCCTAAGCTTTCACTTTACGATACAAGTCGAGATACTACTCTCCTCAACACCTTTCTTTGCTTCCCTCCCCAAATCAACCCTTCTCCTCCACTTTGTGACCGAAGCAAGTCTGGAACGGCCATTTCTTGGTTTAGGCCGGACTTGTACAGATTGATCTCTCGAATCTATAAAGTGCTCACGTGCAGCACATTTGTTTAGGGTTTGAACCAGTTTCTCACTCATCTACCGAATTTACCAAAATCGGCAGAAACGATTTTTACCCATAAACAGTGTCATTTATGGATTTCGCAAGGGCGTTGGTGTTGCGATATTCTGATCCTACATCTTGCCTCTTCTCATGTCTTCTCTGCGAAGGAGAGAATGTCATGAGAACTAATCTTTTCAAAATGCCGCAGTTGTCTATTCCTTTCTGCCGATAAGATTCCGTAAATTAAGCATAACCGTTTACACGTGTTAAATTTTCCCTTTTTCACCGGCACTTTAAATGCTAACCGGTCATCATTTTTTGTCTATTTAAGAAGAGATCCATCGTAAAAATGTCTTCTTTCTTTTACTTCGTCTTCTTCATCTGTAAATCAACTTTTTGTCGTCTGCAACTTTTTCACTGTTCATCTTTTCATAAATCCTCTTCATCTTTCTGCTACTGTTCTCATGGAGCCATCAAGGTTTGTTTATTTTGCTGAAACTGATCTTCTTAAAATTGATTTTCTCTGCTAAAATTATTTTATTTGATGTTGTTCATCTTTAGATAATTCCCATATTGTTTCTGTTTCAGCAAAAACACTTCCAGCACCAAGTTTACAATTCAGAACCCTAATGTTCCCAAGAGTTCGCAGCAAAAATTCGTTGTGAACAAAAGGAAGCCTGCGAATAACAAGGTATTAAGAAACACTTATTCTTTTAATAACAATATTGTTGCCTCTGTTTCTTATATAATTTGTAATTCGCAGGGTGATGCAAATGTCGAGAGCCCCCCCCAAAAAACCTCGCCATCCTAAAAATGTTGAAACAGCTGTTTCATTTCCTTTGTTTAAACTTTCAAAAACACCTCCCTGCGACATCTTCGCAGCGGAATCCCTCTTCTTATTTGCGAAAATGTCGCTGCAGATTCATCCTCGTAACTAATCTTTCTATAAATGAAAATCCCGACAATAACCCCCGTTGCGAATGAAACCTTTTCTTCTTCTACTTTGTCCATGCCTCTTCTCTTAACACCGCCTCAACCCAGTCATTAATCCTCATCAAATCTCGTCTTCCGATGACATACCTATGGCGAAAGATGATTCAACTCTCCCATCTTCTGCCATCATCGCTTCATCATCTGAATCTCTCCCTTTTACTAAAGAAAATTTAGAAGGGATGAATATTGCTTTCAAGGTTTTATCCGCTCTTCTCGATGATGTCAAGAAAGCTTCCACTGATCCTATCAAATTTGGTGTTTGCGAGGTTGTAAGTAAATATTTTGGCTCTAATAGAATGGTTTCGCAAACATCTTTGGAGAAGGAAATTGAAGCTTTGAAAAATAACCTCCAAGCTATGACCTTGAAATGTGACACTCTTCATCTTGAGAATCAAAAGCTTCAAAACGTTTCGCTGGATCGTGATAATCTTCGCAGGAAGAATGAGGAACTAAAAGGTGATTTTTTTTTTTATTTTTTATTTTTTTTTGAAATTTCTACTCCACTTTTAAGCTCTAAACCAGAAACGAAAAAATGGAGATATATCAATCTGAATCCGTCGCCGAGGAAGCCCGCATGGATAGGGATGCTTGGATGGATCAATATAACCAATTAGATAATCTTCATATGTATTCTGTTGATCAAATAGATAACCTTACCAAGGAGAATGCTCAATTAGTCCAAAAGCAAAATTTACTAAGTAATGAATTGTCTCGCCTCTCTTACTTTTTGACTAAAGCTAATCTGGAGTTGGAAACTTTATCAGATGAGAATCAAACCCTATCTCAGGAGAAACGAGTTCTTTTGAATAAGGTGGCGATCTCTTCGCAAGAACTTAGCATTTGCCAAAAAGTATGCATTGATCAAGAACGATCTCTCCGCTCATTGAGAAATAAACTCAAAGAAATGTAAGAATCATCTTACGGAGAGAGATAAACTTATTCAAGGTAGAATAGCTTTAAGCATAAAAACAAGTCAACTCAAGGATCAATATTCCAAGTTAGAAGAATCCTATTCCTCTCTTGCGAAGCAAAACACCTTACTTATTTCTAATGAGAGAAATTTACGATCTCGGTTGAAAGGCTTGGTTGGTGATAAGTTTGACAATGCCATGGATCACTTGGAGAACAGTTGCCTGTCTTTAACTCAATATCTTATCTTGCAAAAGGAAGGTAGTCATGAAATTTTACTGCCTCGACCATTTTTCCTTTGTTAAGTCTTTTTACTATCTCTTCCTTGCGAATCTTTCGCCTATATGATTTTCTTTATTCTTTGTTTTTGCAGAATCTGAGAAAGATCTTCGCTCCTCCGTTTCTACTTTGGAATCTAACTATGCCAAGATTCGTAAAGAAAATGCATTACTTGCCACTTCTCTTGCTCGCTCTCGCGATCGGGCAGAAAGAAAACTTGATTATTTCTCTTACTCCAAAGATATCCAAAGTAGGAATCATCAGAAGGAACTTCTTCGACAAGTTCATCTTAGGGCTGAAGTTATTGTGAATGAAATTTTATTATCCAGATCTCTTTCCCCTGTATCCATCGAGCCTTTGGAAGTAGATGATGATGAAGTCCCTGGTACTCCGGACAGCGATTATTATTATGAAAGTGGCGAATATTTCGCAAACGAAAAAGAAATTCTTCCAAATGATGAAGGTGTTGATAATAATCCAAATGGGGGAGAAATTGAAACAACCCAAAATGAAGGAAGAACTGGCGAAGCTGGGAAAGCTGGCGAGATCGAGAAAGCTAGCGATAGTGAAAAAAATTAATGAAGAATGTCCATTATCTCCTTCTTGCGAAAAAAGTTGATGTTGAGAGTTGAACTTCTTTTGTAATTTTATTTGTTTGAACCTCTTCACCTACACAACTTCTTGCATATGATGTATTTCAGTCCTCTCTGAGGTACACTTACTTTTTTTTTTTTTTTTTATTATTGTGTTTATTTGCGAGAAAGATAATGTCTATTGTTGAACAATTCCCATACTGCCTCTCATTATCTTTCTTGTGATGGATGACCTGCATAAATGATAATTAGTTTTTATAAATCTTTTATTAAATCATGTGGTCTTATTTTTCCTTCCTAGTTAAAGGTCTTATTGTGCCACCCCTTGTCATTGCGACAAAATCGCAGGACGTCTTTACACTTTCATGTAATGACCCCTTGATCTTGCCTTATCATTTCTTTAGTTTTGTTGCCTCTGTAGGATAGTTTTGTTGCGACAATATGACAGGCCTAAAAATCCTTGCGAAAATAAAGCCCCATGACATTGCCGTCTTGCGACGAAATCGTAGGACGTCCTTACACTTTCATGTACTGACCCATTGATCTCGTCTTATCTTTATTTTTTGTATTATTGCCTCTTCAGGATTGTCGCACAAATATGACAAGTCTAAATTTTCTTGCGAAAATAAAGCCTCATGACATTTGCGTCTTAAGACACTTATCAGCTCCCTAGTGGAGGGTGCCGCCCTTATCATCTCCCTGGTTGTCCCTTCAAGGAGGCGTACTTCTGCCATACAAGGCTAGCTCCCCCCATCCGGTCTTAACAACAACTAGTTGTTTTCGAAGCCTCTTATCCCTTTTGCCTATAGGGCTTATGGTTACGAGACTGCACCCTAAGTGGAGTTTTCTTCGGGCCGAGTACAGCATATGCCGAGACTTGCCAAGAATGTCCAAGACACTTCAAATGCCCTAGGCACTCTTGGCTCAACCGTGTACCTCGGCGCCTTGGTCATATGCTGACTCCTTAGAAGAGACCCTCGGTCGTCCAACCTAAGTCTTAAGCTTAGATTGAAAATCCAAGGTATCTCCCCTGGATGGGCTTTATTGACCCCAATTCTCCATGACTCAGGTTCCAGGGGCGGTGTAACCTTTTCCCTGAGCCATGTTAATAGGTACCCCCTTTTATGACGTACTTTAGGTCTTACATTTGCCTCTTGAGAAATTTTGATTTCGCGAACTAGGGTGTACGCCATAGCAGGTTTGCCCCTTTCTGATATGTCATTGATTTTTGATTATCTCTTGTTATTTTCTGTGCGAGATTTTCGCATGTTCTTTCTTTATTTTGTGCAATCTCGCAATAATTCTTTCGCAAAATTTTCATATAAATTCATTTCGCTTCAATCATACATTACTTCGCAGTCTAATATTTTCCCACAATCTTTTACGGGTAATATCTCTTCAAGTATAACCTATTCCATGGTCTATCCATTCTGTGGCCCACATCTTTACCCTCAGGATCCATCAATCTATATGCCCCTGTTCCAACTATCTCCTTAATGATATAAGGTCCATCCCATTTTTTCGCAAGCTTGCCCCCACTTTCTCGCTGATATACTGGTATTTCTCTCAGTACCAAATCACCTGGTTGAAATTCGCGTGTCTTAACATGTTTATTATATTCTCTGGCTAATCTTCGTTGGTAATTCTCCATATACTGTAGAGCTCTTTCTCTTTTTTCTTCTAATTCATCTAGTTTGATTAAAATATTACCCGCACTAAGATTTTTCTCCCAAGCTTCTTTCTTTGTTGTTGTAATAATAACTTTTGTTAGTAGTACATCCTCAACTCCATATGTTAAACAGAAAGGTGACATTCCCGTAGCTTCTCGCCTGGTTATATTGTAAGCCCATACTGCATTATGCACTTGTTCACACCATGCTCTATTATGTCCTTCTAATTTCTTCTTCAATATATCTGCGATTGTTTTATTTGTTGCTTCTGCCTGTCCATTGGCCTGAGGGTACGATGGAGTTGAATTTCCACATTTTATCTTAAATGCATTAAGTAACAGTTCTATATTCTGTCCCTCAAATTGTTTCCCATTGTCGGACACCAACTGTGCAGGGATTCCAAATCTGCAGATGATATTCTCAAATATGAATGTAAAAACATCTTTATCGCGAATATGTTGTACTGCCTTTACTTCAGCCCATTTTGTGAAATAGTCTGTAGCGACAATCAGATATCTTCTCTGCCCCGTTCCTGGCAAAAATGGTCCCATAATGTCTAAACCCTATTTTCCAAAAGGCCATACACTTGTTGAAGATGTTAATGGTGCTCCTGGTGCATGTATTTCTTTCCGTGTCTTTGACAGTCTTCGCAACGCCTTGATATTTGCTTCGCATCCTCGTGCATAAATGGCCAGTAATAACCTTGCATCTTCGCTTTGTATGCCAAAGATCTTCCACCACTTTGTGATTGCCAAGATCCCCACTATGTAACATTTTTAGTACTTCTTCTCCTTCTTTTCGTGTTAAACATCCGAGTGAAGGTCCATTAAAAGATCTCCTGTGACAATATCCCATCCCTTAGTTCATAATTTGTTGCACGGCTTTTTAATTTGTGCGCCTCAATCTATTTCTTGTTGTTTCTCCTCTTTTCGGGTATGCATGAAGTTCTGCTCTCCAATCTTCAATACTAGGTATTTGTTCTCCATCTTCTATTATCATTACATCTACCTCTTCTTCTTCTTCTTTATTGATTGATGGTGATAAAAGTGTTTGTATCTTTATGCATCTCGCAGCTGGGTCCGTCATCATACTTGAGATAAAAGCAAAGGCATCTGCGAGTCTGTTATCTTTTCTTGATATATGTCTCCATTTAATTTTTGGGATTCTCGCTGATAATTCCTCAACAAGTTTTTTATATTTCTTTATGGATGACTCATTTGTAGTGTATTCTCCTTTTGTTTGACAAATGACTAGTTGCGAGTCGCTAGTAATTCTTACATTTTCCAACTTCATTTCTATTGCGAATTTTAGGGCATGTATCACATCCTCATATTCTGTCTCATTATTGGTGGATGCAAACTCCAATCTGAAGGGAAAAGCCATTTTGTTGCCCTCTGGCGAAATCAAAACAATTCCAACTCCATTACCTTACCCATTTGATGATCCATCTACCAATATTTCCCATCTATTTGGCTCTGTTAACAGATCTCTTGGATTCCCATGTTCTTCTTCTATATCCATCATTTCTTCCACTGCTTCATCATCTTCTAAAGGAAATTCTGCTAAGAAGTCTGCAACAACTTGCGATTTTGGTGAAGATAGTATTTCATATTTGATTTTGAAATGTCATATCTGTGCATTCCATATCTCGACTCTTCCTGATGTTTTTGAATTTTTCATTACTGACTCGATTGGTATTTTTGTCAGTACCCTTATTTCATGCGCCTGAAAGTATATTCGAAGTTTAAATGATGCATAAACTAATGCCAAAATTAGTTTTTCAATCTTTGAATAATTTTTCTCTGCTGCATTGAATGTTTTGCTGATGTAATAGATTGGTTTTTCAACTCCTGCATCTACTCGTAATAACACAGCACTTAATGCATGCGAAGTTGTCGCAAGATAGATTAATAATTCTTCTTCCGGTTCTGCCTTTTGCGAAATAGATATGTTCATCAGATGTTCTTTTATTCCTTGAAAAGCTTTCTCGCAATCGTCTGTCCATCTAAACTTCGTCCCCTTTTTGAGTATATTGAAGAAATGCTTACACTTATCTGATGATCGCGAAATGAATCTTCCCAACTAAGCTAAGAGTCCATTTAACTTTTGTACATCTTTTACCGTCGCCGGTGTTGGCATGTCGCGAACTGCTTGTACTTTCTGTGGATCAACTTGTATTCCTTCTTTGGATACAATATAACCTAAAAAATTTCCTGATGCCACCCCAAAAATACATTTTTCTGGATTTACCTTGATGTTAAAATATCTCATTTGCTCAAAAATTTCTCTCAGATCTTGGACATGATTTTTTGCTTCTTTACTTTTTATTAGCATATCATCTACATATACTTCCAATGTTTTGTGTATCCACTTCGCAAATACCTTTTCTACCATCCTTTGGTATGTTTCTCCAGCATTTCGCAAACCAAATGACATTTTTGTGTAACAATATAATCCTTTGGGAGCGAAAAAAGCAGTATGCTCCTGATCTTCTTCAGCGAGAGGAATTTGATTGTACCATTTATATCCGTCTAGAGAAGATATTCTATCATTTCCTGCTGCTGATTCGACCATTTGTGGAATATCCTAAGAGTGGAAAACTATCCTTCGGACAAGCTTTATTCAAATCAGTAAAATCTATACAAATTCTTATCCCTTTTTTCTTCTTTGGTACTACGACCATGTTTGCTATCCACTCTGGATATTTTGCTTGTCTTATAATCCCTGCATCAAGCATCTTCTGCACTCTTCTTCTATTTGAGGATGATACATTGTCGCGATTTTTCTGATTCTTTGTTTGAATGGCCTTATATTTTTGTCAATTTCCAATCTGTGGCATGCCACAGATGGGTCTATCCCCGGCACCTCATCCATGTTCCATGCGAAAATATCCTTAAATTCTCGCAACAGACCAATAGTTTTTTCTTCTTCATCTGCTTCCATCTTGGTTCCAATTTTTAGTATTTTTGGTTCTTCTTCGGTCCCAACATTCACTTCCTTCGTTGGTTCTGCCGCAGTGTAACAGGCCTTAGGTTCTCCCATAGGTGTAGGTTCTTTTATCTCCTTCGCAAGCTCAGTTCCTTCTTCCCAAATTTCGCTAGGTATCCCTTTTCCTTCCTCCGCTCTTATCATATAAGCTCTAAATTCCTCTTCTTTCTTTGCTTCCTTCGCCAATTTTCTGCGATCTTTTCGCTTCTTTGCACGTCCTTCATATTGTTTTACTTCAATTTGATAGCATAATTTCGCTTTATCAGTTTCCCCTTTAATTTCACCAATCCCACTTGGCATAGGAAATTTAACGCATTGGTGTAATGTTGATGCTACGGCTTTAATTGCATGAATCCATGGCCTTCCCAACAGCATGTTGTATGGTGATTCCATATCCACTACGCATAATGCCGTTTGTGTCTCAATATCTCCCACCAAAATTCGCACCTCTATTTCTCCTTTTGGTTTTGTTATAGATTCACCAAAGCCATGAATATGATAAGTTGAAGGAGACATCTCTTCATCTTTGTATCCCATTCTTCCATAATTTTTGGTGATTTTTCTTTTTCTTTTTATTTCCGTGTGGTTACTGTGATTACCAAAGGAGAAGTGTGGTTTAAACTTTCTCTTGATATCTCTGCTGCTGTGAATGTAATCTTCTGTTTTTCCCATTCTTTCATAGGTGATGCTTTCTCCGTTGTTACGATTTTCTTTCCTTCAAAATCTCGTTTATGTATTCTCCCTCTAATATTTTCATGAAATTCATTAATCATTGTTTTTGTAATCAAACTACATTCCAACTTTCTATTACGTTCCTTGATTTTGATTTTCTCTTCTTTAACCAATTTATCAATCATCTTCTTAATTTGAACAATTTTAACAACAATCTCCAATCTTTAATCTTCAGTCCCTGTTTCTAGCGCCATATGTAATTGCAGGAAATCCTACAATACACACCTCACAAGAATTCATAATATCTAACACATATTTAAGATCAATAACCAATCTCTTTATTAATTGAGTTAGAAATTTTACAAGAAGGAAGTGAAATCAAGAATGTTATTGCTACTCTAGACTTTCTCTCTCCTCTAAAATTTCTCTCCACTCTCTAAAAAGATCTCTCCCTTTCATAAGCTTATTCAGCTCTTTATATAGGATATTACATAATGGATGACAGCTAAGTTATCCCTTATTTTAGGATCTGACTTGCGACATTCTCGCAAGTGTACAAATGTAAAACCTCGCAACACTCCTAAATCTCGCTAGGTCTTCACGTTTTTCTCGTGTTCTGGCTGTCGTCATCCGTTGCGTCATTTATATTACTCGTCTGCGATGTCTTCGCAATGTGTCGTTTATGGATTTCGCAAGGGCGTTGGTGTTGCGATATTCTGATCCTACAATTTCAACTAACCCTAAAAACCACAGACCAAGATACGGTAATACAGTCAAAGCTAGAGTTGATGTGGACCAAATATCTCTCTTTGTCAACCGAAATGACGTTGGAGTCTTCTCCCAACTTCTGATTTGACTCATCTGGTGTATCAATGGGCCTCCAACCCAACATTCATGTATCAACTAGAAGATCCAGTTAATATTTTCCTTGTGAGATGAAAATTCCTTCTTTTGATCAGGCCACTTAGAATGCAATTTGTTTAATCAATATGGCGTTTGCTATTATCCTAATACTGATCATTGCATTTGTTACCAGTGGTGTTATCTTTCTTGAAGATCAAGATTCCCAGCGTTAGCTTTTATGGTGTTTCAAATTCCCTTGGATGAGCAGTATTCAGAACCGATCCAAGAAGCTATATCTCAACCCAGTAAAGAAAATCAATCTCAGTAATTTCCGCCAATTTGGAAATTCAAATTTAAAAATCCAAAATTCAAATGATAGCTACAAAAAGGTAATAGTTTCTTTTTTTTTCCTCGTGCTGGCGTACCCATCCAGAACAATTTACACAAAAAACTTAGGAAATTGTGGAGAAAATATATGTGTCGATTACAATTAAAGATATGACTATTCCCAATTAGGAAACCTTAATTCATCTCTATACAATATCAACCAAAAAAATAGAGGCATCTCTTTATGAAAAAAGATGTGAAAAGAGAATCTGATCAAGCTAATGGATAATCAAAATTTAACCAACTGAAGTTTCTCTTTTATCCAATAGACTGAAAAAAAAAACAGTTTTGGAGCAGAGGAACAATGAAATTATTGAACTTGGAGACATAGACATCCACAATGAAGATGAAGCTGATATGGAAATAACCATAATAAAAAAATCATAATTGAAGGAATTTCGGACAAAATTGTGGAAAAGCACTTAAACTTCACATGGCCTTTTATCCCAGAGGAAGAGGTCAAGGTTTTTGAACTTGATCAGAACATCACGATTTTCAAGTTTCAAGATTGGGAGATGCTGAATAATGTGTTTGAGGAACGTCCAAAGAGAATTAATGGACGTTTGGTTATTTTGCATGATCACTGCAATTAAGCAGAAGTTATTGTCAACAATTAAGAAGATCTACTAGATCTAGTCCTAAAGATAAAATATGTTATGCTAGGATATTTAATATTCTAACGTCTATTGAAAACTCAGGTTCTGCTAGATGTTATCAAAACAAAAATAATGCTGAAGTTGGGTAACTAGGAGTTTAGATTGGTTGGTCTCGTTTACACAAAGTTGCAGGTTTACTTTTGTAGCGTCTTACTTCATTGAGTATTCAAAACTGGACTAGGTCCCGAGGTTTTTCTACAAGATTGTAGTTTTCCTCGTTAACAATACTCTGGTGTGTGCTTTACTTTATTTACGCATTATGATTATTGTCTTATTATAATTAAAGTATTTGCACTTAATTCAACACTTTAGTTTTGATCTTAATAGTTAGTAAAAATGCAGGGGATACCAAATACACCCAACTTAATGATCCTTGACAATTTGTATACATAGTTAATCTTGGTCCTATGGTTGCTAATCTAGCAGCTAGATTAGCAGTCAATGCCAGCCCAGCGCTGTTTAGTTCAGCGCCCAGCGTTGTTTGGTTCAGCGCTTTAAATCTCAGTCGTCATATCAAAAAATAAATCGCCCAACGCTGAACCGTTCAGCGAAAAGGTAGTTTTTTTTTAGCGCTGAACCATTCAGCGCTTCAATCTCGCTGCTAGTTCAACTGCGAGCACATGCTAGGAGAGAGAACTAGTGTTAACAAATAGACCACATTTTTTTTTGAACTGCAACACTTTTCTTATAATCTAGCATCTTAATCTACCCCATAAGATTTAGTCTTAATATTTCAACCTCTACTCAATCAGTATTTATATAGACACACGACCCATGAACCTGAAGTAGAGTACTTGGACGGTCTCAAAAATCAATATCCAAGATCAATCTATTCGTATCCAAATAATTCAATTGGAATTCTACCAGGCGATTAAAATTTTTATCTATCTTTCAAGATACGAATTCTACAAGAAACTAGTCTCATAATCAATTACATTTAATATGACGTATCTAGTTAGATTGAATATGTACAAACCTGTGTAAATCCAATTATAAAGATAAACAATATAATGCGGAAAAGGAAAAACACAAGACACCAGAAAATTTGTTAACGAGGAAAATGCAATAGCAGAAAAACCTTGGGACCTCGTCTAGATTGAATACCACACTGTATTAAGCCGCTACAGTCACTAGCCTACTATCAAACCTCGGACTGGAATATAGTTGAGACGGAATCCACCCTTCAAGCGATTCATTTACAATCACACTCCTTACGTCTCTTAAACCTCGTAAGGTTCTACGCACTTGATTCCCTTAGGTGGCGTCCTTTACAACTTAAAAGTTGTTTCAGCCGAAGTGAAGACTTTTGATACCGATCTGCCTCTAATAGATAAGCATATTTGATTTCTGTTTAGATCAAAGATTAAGGTGTGGAAATCTGTTTGCAATAGACAAGCTATCAAACCTCACAAATCCAAAACTTACGACTCCCGAAAAGTAGCCTAGATTCTTAACCACCTCTCAAGAACAATCGTCGAAATATCAACTAAGATCAGTTTTTAGATATCTATCTTGAGGAATCACAAAATATGAGACGAAGAAAACTTTGCGATTACTATCTATCTTGCCTGAAAAAGATTACGAAAACCTCGATAACATAAAAGCAAGATCGGGATACACGAACTATCAAGGTAAAGATAGTTAGACCTGGCTTCATGACGAATCTCCAAGCGAAGTCTTTTTAGTCGTAGACCTAAAAGGTCAATAAAGGCGACTCTAGAGTCAACCAGGACACAAAGTGTTAGGGATTAGTTTTCCCAGTTTGCAGAGATACTCTATTTATAGTTTTCAAAAACCAGGGTTAGCTTAGATTCCAAGTTAAAATAACTTGAGAATCAAGCAAATAATTAGGCCGTCAAACTACAATAGAAGACTATGCACATAGGTTCGGTTATTGAACCGTGTATAATGACTGTTCAGTTTGGCAAGTTATCCAAAGAACTTAAAGCTATTTGATGTTCATTTAAACACCTAAAAAATTAATCATGATTCACACACATAAGTGTTTAAGTGATCAATGAAGTCTTAGAAGTGTTTAAGAGAATTGTAGCAATTAATGCTAAACATATTATAATAATAAATCTTTAAACATTTGTTAAACATTATCGGGATAGTTGGTACAACTGTTTTCCAACAGTATGGCTTGTTCACGAGTCAGGGTGCTATGGTTCATGAACCGGGTTCGCCAACCCTACTAGACTACCGAAATCAGTTGACCATGGTTCGTGAATCGGGTTCACCAACTGCTATACAATCAGTTGGATAAAATCAGTTCACCACGATTCGCCAACCGGGTTTGTGAACTATTCCCAAATAAACTTGTGGTTTGCAAACTGGTTCGCCAACCTTCTTGTATTTTTATATCCCAGATATCTATGGTTTGCGAACTGGTTCGCCAACCTACCCTGAGTAGAAATTTCAGTAAGTTCATATTTCTCTCTTATGATGTTTGAAACATTCCCAAGTGATATAATCATTTGCATGGGAAATTTTCAATTGATCCACAAATTAATTCATAGAATTTATATTGTTAATTAAGGACCTTTGAATATCTAATCGCTAAATCATATTTTAAAATTTTTCATAAGACAAACTTGACTCGAAACATCTTCTTTGTAAATTTATTATAAGTCATACGACATAGTCTCAATAGATAGAATGATGGTATAGTGAGTAAAATGTAATGGTTAGGTCTTCACATACCTGGTACAGAAGTTCTCCAAATGTCTTCGTCGATCTTCAGTCTTCAAGGGTGATCTCTGATACTCAACTACATTTCTAACCTATCCTAAAGTTGACTTAGTAGACTAGAAATCAAGATATAGTTTTGATCACCTTACATTGACAACAAGCTTGAGATAGCAAAACTTGTGGGTTCAACCGAGCAATTATCTAACAGTGAGGTTCGATTTCGATACCTATTATATATACCCAGTTTTACCTTGTTGAGATGTAACCTCATTGACAGTACTTGTCTGAATTAGATTACGCAAGGTGTGTCTTATATAGGTTGATCTAAAAAGATTATGGTGTATTTGGTACCCATGTCTTTTAATTTAATTTTAATTATCAAAGCTTATATACCTTGGTTGTTAACAATTTTTTATCTGTAGTGGTAAATTTTGAATCATAGCAACATTTTAAAAGGTTTTTTCGACTTTGGATCTTACTAAGTGACCATTAATGCCACAAGCTGCCCTTTTCTTAATAAACGAAGAAGTGGGTGCTGATATCATGCTTTACCATTGTACTATAGCAATATCGACAATACTATATGGTTCGAACAATGTCTAATGCCCTTTGTATATTCCCGATAAACAATAACCGACGAAAACCTAGTTGACCATTACATTATTGTTATTTTTCCAAAACAAATTCATTTAGTTAATATCGTCAAATTTCGATAATTGTGATAAACATTGTAGTATATCAATGGTTATAAATTGGTCTCAAAACGAACATTTCTAGAGAATTTGGTTGTACGATCGTTATAAAAAGAAAACCTCATATACCTTAAAAATGTCATTTATTGGGAGTTTCTAGTATATTTTGGGTCTTGTTAACTTGTATACCCGTATACATGTTAAGGTTCACTAAAACAACAATTTTTTGCATTGGAAACAAGATTTGTTTGTTTTATTGCATTAAAATCAATAATTATTTGCATTGGGAACAAGATTTGTTGTTTTTAGTGCAAGAAAAACCAATTTCTAGTAGAATAAGACAAAAAAACACAATTTCCAAAAAAATAAAATAATTTTATTAAACCTTAACATGTATACGTGTATACAAGTTAACAAAAGCCATATATTTTTAATAGTTCCACTTCAAGCAGGACCTGAAAACAATACCAATATTGTTCGAGTTTATTAACAGTCTTTTGGTTAAATAGGCCCTAGATTTGAATTCCTGGGTCATATAGACAAGCAAACTATGCCAACCTTTCAAATAGGCATATATTCAAATTTATGGTTCATATAGCCATTGTGTCCATTCTGCCCAGGTTTGAAACAAATATCTAGTGGCTAAGTTACTAATATGACCCTGCTAAGAAACTGTATTTATGCCGGAAATTTTTTGAAAGCTCGTTAAAAACGCATCTTGTTTCTTCGGTCACAGGGGAAAAGAAGAACACGAGCTCCAATCCATTGAAGAGATTTTTAAAGATTGGAGATCATCGTCGTTGTAGTTAGGGATCGAATTAAAACACGAGCTCCTCACATACACTAAAGTAAGTTTGATTTCTAGGTTTTATATTTTGATTTTGATTAAACCAGGATATGCTGTTTGATTTTAATTTTGATTCTAAGTTTGATCTACTCGTTGATTCGTTTTGATTTCTAGTGTATGATCTTATTCATCTCATTATGATTTGATTTCTGTTTGAATTTTATTTCTAATACCAAATTATGATTTGGCGTCGTTTTTGTTCGTAGTTTTATGAATCTAGGTTTTCTGAACACTTCTGAATCTAAACATATCCTGGTTTGTATACCAAATTAAGTTGGTTTCAATTGTTAACTATATATGCAGTGACAATCTTATTCTCAATTGTTCAATTTTTGTATGTTGTTGCTCTTCAATTCTCTTACGGTTGTTATTGAATTATGTTGATTTCAGATGGATTTCGAAATCACTTGTGTAGTAATCCACTCTACTGATTCACATGCTTGCAAGCTTAATAAGGATTCAACTGTTGAATGCTTGAAATCTAATGTTTGTTCTAGATGGAAGCATTTATCACCAGGTTCAATTGAGTTTATATGTGATGGAGGTGATGGAAAGAGTATGGTAGTTGATACAAATAAGAAGCTTCAGTCGATGGTTTCATTGTGTTTTGTGCAGCAACATAATTGTTTGATTCTCAATCTTCAAGTTGTTAAAGAAACACCGATGATGCATTTGCTTTTATCGGAAGATCCAGATCCACTAGAGTTAATGGTTCCCAATAACGCTCTGGCCTCTTGTGACACTGCAATATCTACTAAAGGCTCACCTGATGTACCTGCTAATGCTTGTCGTATGCTGCCTGTTGTTGAAGAAACACCAGTGATGCATTTGCTTTTATCGGAAGATCCTCTAGAATTGACGGTTTCCAGTAATGCTCTGGCCTCTTGTGCCACAACAGTATCTACTAAAAGCTTTCCTGATGTACCTGCTAATGCTTGTGGTATGAGACCTGCTGTACCTGCTAATGCTTGTGGTATGAGACCTGTTGTACCTGCTAAAGCTGTCATCTCTCGTGGCAGACCTGCTGAAAGAGCTATTAGTCGTGGTTCTTCATCTGATAACCGTGCCTACAATGGATTGGTAGAGTCTAAGAAAGCTAGCAAGTCAGATGAGTGGAAATTTGCTATAACTGGGGTTGGCCAAGAGTTCAGGGGTGGACGTGATGAAGCTCGCCTTGTAGTAGAAAAGTATAATCACGTTTTTGGTCGAAAGATTCACGTTGTGAAAAGTAGTGAGACGAGATATACGGTGGAGTGTCTTTATAAAACAGATGGTTGCGACTGGAGATTTCACGCGTCGTCAAAGACTTCAGGTGAGAAGAATAATTTTGTACTTCGAATCTACAATGGAGAGCATACTTGTTGTGCCGGTTATAGGGATGAAACTAAAGATGCTCCTGTTACACGTGCCCTTGTCAAGAATTTGATATTTGAACAAATAAGAAAGAATCCCAACAAGAAACCTCGCGATTTCATCGCTGATCTCAAGGGTGATTATAACTTAAATGTGAGTTATGATCAAGCTCATGCTGGTAAGGAAGAATGTTTAAGAGAAATGTATGGGAAGGAGGCTGATTCTTATAATGAGTTGCAGTGGTTCTGTGATGCCGTGAAAGAAACTAACCCCGGTAGCGTAGCTGATTTGGTTTTGGATGATGCAACAAACCAATTTAAGAGCTTATTCCTAGCCTTTGAAGCTTGCATATTCGACTTCGAGTATTGTCGACCGGTGATCTTTTTGGATGCAACTTTCTTAACCGGCAAGTTCAAGGGATGCCTTATGTCAGCTACCGGGAAAAATGCTAATCAAGGTTTGTTTTAAGCTTTATTGATATCATAATTCATATCATCTGTTTTTATATCCTTGTGCCTGGACATGTGTTTGTATCTTTGTTTTTATATCCTTGTCAGTTTTTTCACCAGATGCACTCAGGTGCAACTTGTGTTTATATATTTGTGTTAGTTTTTTTACAAGATGCACTCAGTTGCAACCTGTACATTTTTCCAAAGAAATCATGGCTGTGTGTGTATGTGTGTGCTTTTTAGGAATTTATCCTTTGGCTTATGCTATCGTCTCCAAGGAAACTGATAATTGGCTTTGGTTCTTGGAAAAGTTAAAGTCTATATTGAAGACTTCTCGCCCGTTAACATTCATCACGGATCGCCATGATGGCCTTGTTTATGGTATTCCCAAAGTCTTCCCTCAGTGCCACCATGGTTTTTGTTTTCAACACTTGAGGAACAACGTTCGTACACAGATTAGGAAGAAGAAGGAGGATTATCATACTACAATGGAATGTTTCACTCGGTGTTTCTATTCATCAACCATTCAAGGGTTTGATGAAAATATGGCTAAGTTGAAGGAGGCGGGTTGCGATGCTCTTCATGAATTCTTGAGTGATCTCCCTTTAGAATGCTGGTCAACAGCACATTGTAAAGGTCAGTAGATTTGGAGATATGTGTTCAAATATTGTCAATCGTTCAACAATTGGGTCACTGATGCGAGGAGTTTTCCTGTTGCTGCTTTAGTGAATGAGATTCGTATCAAGATCATGGACCAGATGAATAAGAGACGACTGAAAGGTGCGATATATTCAGGGTTTGTCTGTCCAAATATTGAAAAAAGAATTGAAAAGTCTATTCATGAAGGTGGCAATTTGACAATTACCAAGTCTGGCGACCTTATTTTTGAAGTACAAGGTGAACATTCATTTGTCGTTGATCTGAATAAGTGGTACTGCAGCTGTAACAAGTGGTTTACCGATCAGTTTCCCTGTGATCATGCCATTCAATGTATGATTTCATCTAAACTCTCTGTCTATGAGTTTCTGAATCCGTTTTTCAGCATAAGTTTCTTTAGGGCTTCGTATTCGCAGTCTATCAACCCCCTTCCAAGTCATACAAGGGTTGCTGCAGGAGATATGGTTATTCCACCTGATGTAACTGAGAAGAAACGGGGTAGGCGGCGGAAGAAAAGGATTCCCAACACTGGTTCTATCTTCACGAGAGCTATTCGGTGCGGAACTGCCATACTAAGGCCAGACACAATAGAACCACATGTCCTCATCCTCCTGCCAAGAAGCCTCGCCTTCTCACTGCTGCTTGAGAGCAATATCCTACTTTCTTATCTCTTACTTTCTATATTTTCATTAAGGAACTGTCTTACTTTCTTATCAATTCAGACACAATGATATTCCATTTGTTCTTTAATTCATGCACATTGATATTCCATTGTTCTTTATAATCATTGATATGAATTCTAATGTAGTTTTTTTATGATTGCGAGAAGCTTCTTCAGTCATTATATGTGTTTTGTAAGTTATTTTTGTACTTTGCAGGAAGTTGGCTATCTGTCAGGATTTTTTGGTTTTTGCTGAGTTGCACCTGGGTGCATAATGCACGGTCTGACATGAAAATACTTTTCTGTCAGGATTTTTTGGTTTTTGCTGAGTTGCACCTGGGTGCATAATGCACAGTCTGACATGAAAATACTTTTCTGTTAAGATTTTTTGGTTTTTGCTGAGTTGCACCTGGGTGCATATTGAGCAAAACCTGACAAGATTCACAATTTACAAACCTGAAAAGATTCATCATTTACAAACCTGACAATATTCACAATATTAAAGTGCTAATTATCTGCCAAAAAAATCCAAAATTTTACTTGACATAAGAATCCATTAATAAGCATATTTCTTCACCCATTCATAAGAAACAATTAATCATAGTTTAAGTCTTACAGAACTCAAATAAACAAATGTCTAACAAGATATAAAGAACACTTCGAACCTAACTAAACAAAGATTTCTAGTCTTCTTTCTTCCAAAGAACTTCCTTCATCTTGGATAATTTCATACACAATTTGTACCCTTTCTGTCCCCACCTTCTCCATTACAGTTTCTTGGCTTGGAAATTCAAACCCACTTTTAATCACCCAATCCATGAAATAAAGGACATACACTCCTAATCATCACTCTTTGCAATACCATCAACTCTTGAGTTAAAGAAAATTTCGTTGATACTATAGATGGATAGGTAAATTAATGAAAAACAAATAAGAACCACGTACCTTTCTTTTTGTTGTGGACATCCATTTGGGTGCAGCTCCACCTTGACCTTGTTCACATCCACTTCCATTGGAGTATAAAATTTGGAAAGCACCTTGTTCACTCTTCTTGCCATAATCTCAGCATCTTGAAGACATATGCTTCATGTAAACTCGACAAGTGAATTGTATTGCCGCCAAGTAGGATCTTGGAAGTCAAAGTGAAGAAGTGTGAAGTGTTCTTTATAATCAGGCTTTTCTGGAATTGAACAATGATGGTTCATTGGAATCAGTAAGTGATCCACTTTCTTGATATCCAAATTCTTAAGTACATCATCTATCGTCTTACTTGTCTCCAATGATTCATCATCTATGGTTACATTGAACTGAAGACACAAGATCAGTAGTCAGTGAAATCAACGATAAAGTTTCAACTAACCTGTACACAACATGCACCCAGGTGCATTTAAGTTTAAAAAAATGTATCCATTTATGCACCCAGGTGCATCTTAGTTTATGTAAATATGAAAACCAAATTTGCACACAGGTGCATCAGAGCTAATCTAAGTTCCATTGGGCAAACAATTGCTAACAGTTTTCACATACTACAACTAAGCACTGTCAACTAAGGTTATAGCAATATGGAAAACAATTAGGGGTATTTGTACAAAATTAAGGATACAGAAATAAATTTACCCATGCAAGTGTCTTTGAGAAAACGGTTAGGGAGACTTCTATCCGAATCGGCTTGGTTCTTTCAAACTTACGCCTCCACTTATGCATCTTGAACTCGATGATTTCATTTGCCAACGATCTGGTTGAACAACATATGTTGTATGTATTCTCCCGTAATGAAAATTCGTAAGTACCTTCCAAGCACTTCCACACGTAGTCGCTTCACCATCATTTTGCCATTCAAATCGTTAGTCCCAATTTAAACTTAACAAAAATATATGCGTAAAACCATATAAAATAAAAACATGTTATCAAAAGGATTCGCATACCATAACTTTGCGGACTTGTAGTACTCTTTGATCAACTTTACTTCATTCTCGTTTCGTCGCTTGAGTTGAGTAATCATGCCACAATATGTTTCTCTTCGTCAACCTCTTCATCTTTTCTTCGTCTTCTGCTTTTTCAGTTCACCATCAGAACGAAACCGTCAAAATTTTTCTTCTTCCTTGTAACATAAGTGTGCTTCACATTTCTCACAATGGAATCCATCTCTTTCACCGTAGCTAAAGGTGCGAATTTATAGGTTCCTCGACTACAGGTACTTCGTCTTCTTTGGTTCTTCTGGCTCAAGATCCACTTGGATATTTTCGACTACCTAGGTTCTTCTGAGTGTAACCACTTTGTTCATCTCTTGAGTCAAGTTCAGATTGAAACTCGGAGGGGTGTAAATAACAATTGGAAGTGGAGAACCGCCAGGAAGTGGTGTTCGCGGGCCCTGATTTTCTCTCAACATTTCTATCCGACTCTTCAATGCTTCAATTTCACCATTCAAATCCAAAATTATCTTGTCCTTTACTTTAACCTCATTTTTCAACTCTTGTACTTCAGCTTTCAAAGTTTGAACCTCACTTTGTTCAAAGTGACCAAGCTTCTTTTCATCATCAGTAAAAGCAACCACAAATTCCTGACTAACCTGTTCGTAACATTGCACCCAGGTGCATCTTAGTTTATATAACTGGAAACTAATTTTGCACCCAGGTGCATCTAAGTTTACATGAAAATCAAATTTAAAAAAAATGTTTCACCCAGGTGCATCTAGGCTTATAACAAGATTGAAAAAAAAACTTTGAACAAAGTGAGGTTTTTACAAAGTGTAAAGCTAACATATAAAAAGTAGTTGTTGTCTTACCTGTTCTTTAGAAAGACTATCCAACATGCCTTCAAGTTCGGATGATCCGTCATACAAGTTCCACCTAGCGAACCTTGGTAAGTTGTCGGTGTTTGGTTTCCTTTTGATGTTTCTAACATGTTCAAGAAACCAAAGCTGCAACAATGAAAAGAATATTACCTATCAAGTTAGGTAGAAGAAACTAATAGCAAATAAAATAGTACTTATAATGAAGAATGTTGCTGAGAAACTCACCGGAAGATACACGGTACAACCAGTCACAGTGTTCGTTTTACTTTTATTTCTTGATACCGAAGCAATGCTTTCCATCAGATGCTCGTGGATTTCGTCAGGCCATGATATCTTATTCATTGCATCGACTGACTGCACACAATTCAGATACTTATAGTGAATGTACGTGGCGTTGCAGTTGGTAAAAAACAATGTGCAAAACATGTATAACACCAAAAGCTTTACGAAATCTTCTTCTTTGCCTTCCTGTTCAGCAACACGCTTTATTCCTTCATAGATGCGTTTTTTCTCAAGTTTCACTTCACTTTTCTTCTTCTTCTCTGGCTTCATGTTCTGATCTTCTTGTTCAACATTCTTCTTCTTTTGCTTCTTCTTCTTCTTAGGTTCTTCAGTTTCATCTTCTTCAATATCTTCTTCAACTAGGAAATACTCCTTGTAAAACTCAGAATCTTTAAGAGTAGGATCATCCTTTGGCCCATACCTTTCTCTATCCGCTTTACTCATCTTGAATCTCTTCATTAAAAATATGACGGCAAGTTCATCTGCACTTGTCTCTAAAGTTTCACCAGCAATGTTAAAAGTATTATCTTTAACAAATCTACTAATGATGTAATCTAAAACTTTAGGTGCTTTCCAAAATTCTGTCTTATCCAGTTCTTTGAGTGCAAGAATCATAGGCCCAAATTCAGTCTTCATCAACACTTCCTGCTGCTTTGATGTTATTGTCAATGAATTTAGTACAGTCATTGTGGGTAACAAACTTGATCGAAACGTTTTATTTACTTCCTTTGTACTGACTGGATTTTCCACTCGCTGATTTGCGATATCCACATTGACATTCACATCGTGCTTGTTCTTCGTTCTTAATTCGGCAGTCTTCCTCCTTCCTTTGCTTCCTACAATAGAAAACAACAAAATGTATTCAAGATCAAAACCAAATAGCCAAATTTACTAAAGATACACCCAGGTGCAACATGAAAACCAAGCAAAACATATCCAAATTTACCCAATACCAGTATCAGAGTTCTATGCAACAAGCAAACCAACAATAAACAATATTACTCAGGATGCACCCAGGTGCATCTGAGTTCTATGCAACAAGCAAACCAACAATAGACAATATTACTCAGGATGCACCCAGGTGCATCTGAGTTCTCTGCAACATTAAAATCAAACATAGCCAATTTTACTCAGGATGCACCCAGGTGCATCTGAGTTCTATGCAACAAGCAAACCAACAATAGACAATATTACTCAGGATGCACCTGGGTGCATCTGAGTTCTATGCAACATTAAAATCAAACATAGCCAATTTTAATCAGGATGCACCCAGGTGCATCTGAGTTCTATGCAACAAGCAAACCAAACATAGACAATTTTACTCAGGATGCACCTGGGTGCATCTCAGTTCTATGCAACATTAAAACCAAACATAGCCAATTTTACTCAGGACGCACCCAGGTGCATCTGAGTTCACTGAAACATGAAAACCAAACATGCAGTTTCAGATTTCAATTAAAAAAAAAACAAAAAAAAAATCAACCAATTGATACACCCAAAGTTTCATTTGAAAATAGATACCCAATTCAAAAACATAATTTCAAAATAGATACCTAATGATCACCTGATTTACCATTTCCTAATTCAGAAATCAAAAAATAAAAATTAGGGTTAGGAGCTTACGAGTTCTAGGTCCTTCGCTGTTCATCTTGTGAAATTGATGAAATAAACAACCTCTTTGAGCTTTACGGAATAATTGAACTGAAAAATTAGACTTCCAAGATCTGAAAAACAGATTTAGGTCATTTTTGATGCTTGTCTTGGTGTTGACGTTGATGATGGAGAATAACAAGAAGAAGAAGATGTTGATGAAGACGGTGGTGGTGTTTGTTTTCCCGGAGAAAAGAAGATGATGGTGGTGGAGAGATTTGTTCACTGTCGATTGGTTTTGGGCGAGAGAAGTTATGTTATAGAAAGAAGACGATGGGTTGATATGAACGAGGTGAAGAGGAAGGGTAAGACGGTCTCTTTAGTTGTATGTCTTTTTAACCCAGACACATACTTTAGCAGTCCATTGCTACCAGCCTTTAGGGGCCTATGGTCATATGACCCATTTTCCGGTTTATTAAAGTAAAAAAAAAAAAAAAAAAAATAATTACAAGAATTATAAGGAGGACTCGAAAACCCCCACCCCATAGACCATAAAGGTAATAGAAACAACTCCAGAGCACCAAAAGGCCCCTAATTTTCTCAATCTGTGGCTAAAATCGCCTCTTCCCACTAGCCTTCCCTGGTGTTTGGGAATCCCGGCAGGAAGACTTCGAAGACGGGCAATGGTTAACCGTTCTCAAAAAGTGAAAAACGAACAATGGTTAGCCGTTTTCCAAGGAACGACTAACGCTTATCCGTTTGGTGAGATAAAAACCGGACAACCATCTTCCGTTTCTTGACCTTTTATCTCTGATTTTCTTCGCTCCCTTTGATCAAATCTTCTGTGACCATAAACACAGTGAGTTCATTCCAACCCTAGTTTCATTTACCTAATTTTACTTCTTCCCCTTCTCTCTCAGAATTGTTGGTTTTTCACTTTTTCAGAATTGCTGATTTTTTAATGGCAAATGAATGAACAAGGTACACAGTTAGAGCACAGAAAGGTTACAAATTCACAAGAATATGTCATCCCAAATATGAATAATTCAAAGCATACTAGATACATTCAAAAACTTGGAAATGTAAAAATACCAATAGAGTTTAGGTTAGAGTTTTACCTCAATCATCTAGATCACTGCATCCAAATCAGTACACCATAAAACAGAATCAACCTAATAAAACAATACATCAGAAATATTTTATCAAAATTAACTTAGATCCATTTCAAGTTATTATATAAATCGACCTTATTAGCCCTAATTCTATAAAAATCCCCACAATTTTGTAAAACTTAAACACATTGTCAAAATGAAAGAGGAATAGGAAGATAATATGATTTAACATACCGTTTCACGACTGAAAATGGTGGTACTGATGTCTGATGATTGTTGTTAGAAAGGAAGAGGAAGAGAAGCCGGTGGTGAGGTTTTAGTCTTTTAGACTTCGGTGGTGGAGGTCTGCTTGTGGTTGTCCAGTCGACTTCGAGCAGAAGAGAAACCCATTCCTGAAACGGGCAATGGTTGCATGGGTCATCATCGGAAGTTGACTGGTCAAGACAGGGGAACGAATATGATTATCCATTTCATAGTTTTTTAAGAAAAGACCAGCCATTCGTTGTTTTTTTCATTAAAAACGGACACTCATTACCCGTTTACAATATAAATAGGGAATTACCTCTAGAGCTAGGCCTTCTCAGGCTGATGTGTACAGGCATTTGGGAAAAGTTTGGGCATCTCCATAAGACACGATCTTAGTTATTTAAAGAATTACCAACCGAACAATAAATGTTGATATTGTACAAGTGTACAAACTACAAAGTTTGCGCTTCCAAGAAAAGAAAAGAAACAAAGTAAATAAGAAACTCAAAATATCCAGTGATACTATATTTTTTTTCTTTTAAAATAGAACAATCGTTTTCTAAATAGTCAATTTCCTAGACTCGAGAAAATTCTTCATTTTAGGCTCGCACGATGATATATATTCCAGAAACGACTTGAAGTCGGTATCCTTGTAAAGCTTTGGGTTTTCTTCGTCAATGAGTTTTGGTGAGGGTCGAATCATACTGTCCAAAGGTAGGCTGTGCAATGACGCGACAGATATCCTGTCCCGTAAAGAATTGACAAAAACCCTATGCAAAACACTCTTGTATCTTCCATTACTAAAAATCTGTTCCATCCATACAAAAAACAAAAACAAAGAACTAAATCAAACTAGTCCAATATTAGTTTCGACGAATTATATGATTCGAGTTTGAAGTAATTTTAAGTTTTAGTTCATTAATTACCTCAAGATGATCACCGATATTGACCACAAAAGAACCCGCGATCGGTTCAATAGTAACCCATTTGTCTTGGTGTTGTATTTGAAGTCCTTGAGCATCGTCTTGAAGCAGTAATGTCAGAAAACCATAGTCGGAATGCGGTGGCATACCAAGGGTTAGATTAGGTTCAGGGCATGCAGGATAGCAGTTCATGACTATGAGCTGGCTCCCATCTTCGAATTGCTTTAAAACGTCATCTTCATTCTTGTCATTAGCATCGTTATCATTTGTCCGCCTAGTACCGTCCATGTCGTCACTAACCAACCCTAAGGTTTCTAGAATAGCTTCCATGAGCTTTATGTACAAACTATTTGTTTGTCTTGAGTAAGAATGCACTGTCGACCTGTTTAAGATGTGATGATATAATTTATTAAACTTCATTTCGAGTCACAAGAGAACTAGTTAACAACTGTTTAACTTTACAGCTGCTTATCAGTAGGCAAACCTGAATTCAAGAGGAGAAGAAGGCCACTGAGGAAGAACATCTGATAAAGGCTTGCACATGAGTTTCAAGAAGTCTCTCCAACAGAAAACACCATCTTTGTTTTGATTAAAACTAGTTCCGTATCGAACAGGTTCACGCATATCAGCTGACATATATTTTGACTTCTCTTCCAAAGGAAGGTCGAAAAATTGTTGACTAACGCTTATCATCTCACGTAAAATATCTTGAGAAATACCATGGTTTATAACCTACAAAAAAAAACGTACTCCATTGTTATTTGTTGAGTTTGAGCTCTTAATACAGAATTTAGCTAAACGTTTTAAAACCTACCTGAAAGAAGCCATAGTTTTCGCAAGCTTCTTTGAGTGATATAAGAACTTGGGGTCTTTCAGATCCTTGCAATTTGTCGAAATCTATGATTGGCAACTTTAGATCAAGATTTGTTGTATTATGTTGGTCTAGTCCAGCAACTTCTAAAACGGGACGTTCGTTAACCGGCAAGACATACTTGTCAGGAACTTTAGTAATCCCATTGTTGCATACATGAATAACTCCTTTCTGGTAATCTAGCTCTAGTAATTCCGGATCTGTTTTGCTCGCCAAATCCATTGCCGTGGTTTTCATGTGTGTGTGCTCGAGAGAGATGGAACTTAAGTGCAATGTCTACCAAAAATCAGGGAAAAAAATGGTGAAAGCAATAGAGGCCCGTAAATGCATGTAACTAATGAGAGATGAGATTTTGTGGTGATGAAGTAGCATTATTTGGGAGGTCCTTTTTATAGTAGGCTTCCAGCTACTAAGAGTATGGGTTGAAAATTTTGACCAAGGTTATTATAAAATTAGAAACTCGAGACCACATATTTAGAAAATTAGTCATACAAGTATAAGCATAGTATTACTTATTAGCAATATTACTCCTCCTGAACAACTAGAAGGTGCTTAACTCTGCGTACGCGTACGACATAGCTACTACCTTTCGAAGCAGAGAGTACATACTGGAAGCTGAGAATACCGCGAATAAGCTCCTCCCAAATGCATGACATAATCAACTCCAGTTTTGCTACTTGACCTATTCAGCTTACGAATCTATTATCGTCCGACGACTCCGGCCAAAGATAAAAACTTCCGAGTACCGTCGCGTCAACTAGCATATAGTGCACATAACATCACTATGTGCATCGAAACAACAATAGCATCAGCATGAAAATGAATACATTGTATTTTATGATTGTAAGTCCTATTATTTTTCACACCCATACAAAAATTACTGACTGAAAAGTTTTATCCGCCCACTGATCAACCTTACTGATGACTGATCTAAGAGTTTCTCACCCCTATTCTTCTCCCATTGATCTTGGCTGAATCCCATAATGTTGGAGGCATGTTAACTATTTTAATTAGCCGCCCTAATTTTAATTATGTTCTGTTTTTAATTTTTAATCATGCACCTCTTTACACTGTATACCTATAAGCTCGGCTTTGCCCATAATATTTGACCCTGTAGATCGTCTTGACTCTTGCTTTTCCAAGTACGGGATCAGTGGAGTATCAGAGAATCTTCCACAGTAACCGCTGTCAACTCAGTCTTAAAAACCGATTTCCGAGTCCAACTATGACGAGCTCGGTCTAAAAAACGTCTGGTCCCATCTCTACTTGAAATCAGTCAAGAATTTTGATCTTTCCATTTGGAAAATATGTAAATCTTCGTTCCAAAAAAAAAAAAAAAAAAAAAAATCTTCGATCCAGGTCACCGTTGATTGGACTCTCGGACGACTTCCAAACGTATTTGACTACATTTTTCAACTTAAAAGATTTCAAGTCCACAATTCAATCAGCGGGTTTTGATTGAAATCTGAACGTGTCCGGTGATCTAACGACCAATGTTCCCCACCCATTTGTTTTTTCCGTCTCCCGACTCTTGTCCATACTAGTAGACTAGTAGTTTTTGGTTTATGTAATGTAACTGAAATGACAAAGTAATTTGAGTTCCAAGAACCAAACTCAAAAAAGCATTTCACATTGAACCCAAATATGTGTTTAGATTTCATATTTGAAGTCAGCAGATCAAGTGTATCCAATCTATGAGCATACCAAACTACAAACCATTTGATGATTTGGGCTCCAAAACTTACATACCTCAAATTCTATTCTGTTTAAAAAAAAAAAAAAAAAAGGCAAATGGTTGATTCTGAAATTATCTCAAATTCTTTACAAAAATTAAATAAAAAGGAAAATCATACATCTTTATAAATTACAATGAATCAAGAAGACAGTAGTGGTTCGGCACTTGAAGGGTTCTTTTGCGTTCCTTTCAGAAACGACAGAAGCCAATAAACAAACCCAGCAGAGAAGAAACTAATGAACCAGGCATTATTGTAAATGACCATAAATGCTTTAGGTACCGAATGTATAACTTCAACCTTATGCAAGAATCCAGGTATCACAGGCAAAATACCAACGATTAGTGCAGCCGTTGCTGCTAGATTGTATCCACCAGTGTAGTAATAAGTACCAAGAGGATTGGCCGAATACAAAGCATTGATGTTTAACTTGGTACGACGAAGAATGTAGTAATCGGCCAGTATTATGCCTCCAATCGGACCTAATAAAGCTGAATATCCAACGAGCCAAGTGTACACGAAACTCTCACTCGATTTAAGAAGTCTCCATGGCTGACAAACAATGCCTAGAAGTGCAGTTAAGAGCGCTCCTCTTCTAAATGTGAAAATGGAGGGACTAAGATTAACTAAAACGTTTGCAGGTGCGACAACATTGGCGGCGATATTGGTGGTAATCGTAGCAAGACTGATACCAACAATAGCTAGAATCATAGTAACAACACCTCCAATTCTCCCAAGAAGTTCAATTGGATTGGAGATTACATGACCAAATATTACACTGGTAGAACAGGTGACTGCAAGGCCAACAAAAGTGAATGCTCCCATGAAAATCGGGAGTCCCGCCTGACCGAGAATTTGATCGGTCTGTGATTTCGCATAGCGGGTGAAATCCGGTATATTTAGTGCCAGAGGTGCCCAAAAACTTATATTTGCAGTTAGAGAAGGAAAAAAAAGAGCCCAAAACTGAGAACTGGATAAACTTGAAGATAATGAGAACATATGGCTAAAACTACCTGCATTGATATATGCCCAAACGAGTAACGCAGAAGTTAATCCTATCAATATTGGAGCTGAATATTTTTCAAGTTGTCGAATTCCATCCATTCCTCTCCAAACAATTCCTAACTGAGCTAACCAGAACACAATAAAACAAGAGAATTCAAGTGGAGAAGTACCAAGCCATGGTAAGGATTTCGCGAATGCAGATAACTTGACTGATTCCGGCAACAGAAGAAAAATTGCTTCACCACCAATCCAGGTTTCAATACCATACCAACCACAACCAACTAAAGCTCGAAGAAGGGTCGGTATATGAGCACCATGGATTCCAAACGCCGATCTAGCAAGTACGGGAAATGAGATACCGTAACGAGTACCTGGATCGCCCGTAAGAACTAAAGGGACTAACAGAATGATATTGGCTGCGACAACAGTTGCGATTCCTTGCCACCATGACATTCCAAGGTCAACTAAACTTCCTGCTAAGTAATAAGCAGGAACACCTACTACTAATCCTATCCAAAGACTTGCCATTTCCCAGCCAGAAAATGTTCTTTGATCTTGTGTTGTTGGTTTAAGATCATTGTTGATAGGACCTGAATCTGGATCAAATTCGTTGATTTCATTAGATCCAACTTCTTGGTCAGAGTTTTTTGATGCCATAACAACTGAAAAAGAAGAAAAATTCCTATATGTTTTGTGAGATAAGAGATGATGTGGGGCACTAGCAATTGACTTGCTAGCCGTGTATAATTGAGAGAAGTGAGGTTTTAAATTTGATGATGATTTTTGTAGGTGTGCAGATGAAAGGGAGATTTGAGGTTGATGAAGATGAAGGGTTAAACATTTGGACACCATGATTCCAAAGATTCAGTTCAGAATAACTTGGAATCTGGGATGGCATACACTAGACTGAGAAACTCTTTTTGTTTTCTTTTGCTGAGAGTGATGTGTGAAGGAGAAGAATATATACCAACTGATATGAGAGGTTGAGCTTTTGTGACTTGTTTCTATTTGATCGTTGGAGCTAATGTTGACAAAATTTTAAGAAGTTTCACGGTGGTTATAATTTAAAAATGCATTATGTACTGGATTACTATAATATTAGCTGAAGCACCCAAATCAACGAGATCTCGCATTAGATAATAGTTTAGATGTGTATGTAACATGCACATACCACCCCATGGGCACATGTGACATCGTCCATCACCAAGGGGTTCCTGTGTTTTTTTCTAAAATCAAATCGAAGATTCATTAAAAGAACTAACTAGGGGAGTTAGCAACCCTTACAATTGATTGAGCAGAGCCACCAAATGTTCGAACGACCGGAGATTTCCTGACATTTGATTTATCTACTTCTATAGCTTGAACCATACAAAATGGGGAATCTTTCACCCAATTACAAAAGGTTCTAAAAGATTTGGCTTCCTTTGCTAAAAGATCAGTCACATTGTTTGTCGTCCTAGATACGAAGAAAAAACCCAGAAAGATGAACAAAACCTAATTTAATATTTCACTTCCTCCATGGTAGCCTGATTTTGCCAAGAGATATGAGATGACGTCTCATTTAAGTAGTCAAAAAGATTCTTGCAATCCCCTTCAATACTGAAATCGGAGGCATCTAACTCCTTTGCCCATTTTGCCGCTTATAGCATTCCTAATGCTTCTGCTTCTTCTGGAGATGTTGCTGAAATGGGTCATGCTCTTCCTTGTTCAAAAGTACCTGCATCATTTCTAAGGATTAAAGAAAAACCTTAGTCAGAGGACGGATGATTTTAAGGGGGTTCATGTGTTGGTACTACCGAAAATGGATGATTTTAGAATTATCACAAGGCCAAACAATGGATGTGAAAACGCGGGGGTGCCAAAATACACCACAACTTTTTTCTTAGAAAATCTGTATGGACAAACTCAATACAACTCCGAGAATTAAACTGGATGACACGCACAAATCGAGAATGGTCCAAATTTTTGTAACCTAGCAAACAAAAAAATCCGAGAATTAAACTCAATCAAGGAATAGTATCTAGAGTTATATCTCTCTGTCTCTTGCGATTAGAACATTTATAGAATCAAATCTGTGAACCTAATCACAAAGAGATTACTTAGATGGTACCAAAGACCAATGTCCAAGAATCAATCAATTCATATCTAACAAACTAGGTCGGATGTATCTACTATGATTGATTAACGCACAACCTGTGACATTTCAATTATAAAGATAACCAATATAATGCGGAAAAAGAAATAACATAGACACCAGAAGTTTTGTTAACGAGGAAACCTCAAATGCAGAAAACCCCCGGGACCTAGTCCAGATTGAATACCAAATTGTATTAAGTCACTACAGACAGTAGTCTACTACTAATTAACTTCGGACTGGAATTTAGTTGAGCCCTAAAAGGTATCCCACCGATTAAGGTACAGTCGCGCTCCTTACGCCCTTTGAATCCCAACAGGACTTCGCGCAATTGATTCCCTTAGCTGACGTACACCAACTAAAAGTTGCTTCAACTCAATTGAAGACTTTGAACCAATATGCCTCCTACATATTAATCATATATATGATTTCCTTTTACAATCAAATAGTTTGATCAAAGGTGATGGAAATCGATAGCAATAGACAAAGTCTAGCTAACCTCAAATCCGGACTTATGCAACCCAAAATGCAGCCTAGATTATTATTCACCTCACAACTATAAAACATGTGGAATCAACAAAGTTTGAGACGAAGAGAACTTTGATGATTTCTATCTATCTTGATTAAGTAAACAGCTCAACAATCGATCAAAATCAGGATACTCGAGTTATCAAGGAAAGATAAATGGACCTGGCTTCACAAATCCCTATGAAGTCATTGTATTGCTAAACCCTAAAAGGGTTAGGAAAATGACGACTCTAAATACAACTAGGATACACCAAAAAGTAGTGTCGGGAGTCAAAGATCCCAGTTGCTTGAAGTTGCACTTTTATAGACATCAAAAGCATGGTTTGCTCTAGGTTTAACATAAGAGAGCTTTGGAACCAAGCAATCAATATCCACCGTTAGATGAATCTTTGAATCTGATTTACATAAACAAGATATACACTCCAGTTAGGTGAAATCATAATTGAACCGTGAACAAAGACTATATTCAACATGGTTAGCAGAAACTAGGCGATCTGAACTGGAAAGATTAATACTCATTTTCATGAACATTTGAGACATTATCCTTGAGTCACAATCATGTGATCAAATAAGTCTAGTGTTTTAGAGAATTAATCAAATGCTAATTATCTCGTAAAAATTAATTTAATCGCACTTAAAGATAATCGACAAGGTTAGTAAATGCACAAAGTACAAATATCATAGCCGTTCGTGACTCAGGTCAGTTAGAGTACGTATAGCGGTTTGTAAACATTTAACCAAACAAAGTTCTGGAGTTAACAAAACTATTTAGGTATGCGTACCGTTTTGGAAACCTTAAGACTATGACCGGTTCCAGAGTTCACAGAATTATTTTGGTTTGTGTATCGGTATGGGTACTAAACCGAGTTTGGGAAAACATAACTATGTTGGTACGTGTACCGGTTTGGATACTAATCCCGGTTCCGTAACCACAGTTCCAAAATGGTTTGCATACGAGTATGCGTACCGATCCGGTTCACGAGTTAAACAGATTTTTCACATGATGTGCATAAGAATATGCTTACCACGAATTTGTAAGTCGATATATAGCTACTCCGCTACGTGTATGAGTACATGTGATACGGGCTCAGACTTATAACAGTTTTCCCAGTTTGTAAGACTGATAACACTGTCTTGTATCTAAATCTATAGTAGTTTTATATTTCTCTCTAAATCGATTCGAAACATTCCCGAATAACATCAATGACATATACAATAGAGCCTCTCTATATTAATACTCCTGGGCATCCACAAAATTATTAATATAGAGAGGTACCCATAGAAAATGTAAAAATTTAAGTTCAATGTATGTGCAATGTATTTGTAGTTGTATTTAGATGATGTATATACATTTTTATAGTTCCAATATACAAGTGCATGTATATATCTAGGAATTTGTAAGGTTATTAGGGATTTTCTTATGTTTTCTACCGCTATATATAGTGGTATGTGTAGTAGAAAATTATTCATCAATTTTTAGTTTTCTTCTCAACTAATCAAAATTTCATCTAAAGTTAAGAAAAGAACTCATATGAGTGATAAAATTCGTGAGGAGTTATGTGAAAAGAAAAAATCGCATCCAAATTGGACGCAAAAAGATCTTGCTAAGTGATTAAAAGATACTCATGATATTAAGGTGTCACATGGAGCAATATCACTTGCGCTTAATAAGCGTTCAGTCAACCACCAAGAAGATTCATCTGTAAATCCAAACGCAAAACGTTACAAATCATTAAAGTACTCACTAATGGAGTTTGCACTCGATGAATGGTTTTTAGGCCATCAACAACACGTTAATCTTAGTGGTGATTTACTAAAAGAAAAGGGAAACTATTTTTTAAAGCAACTTTATCCAGATGGAACATCATTTGAATTCTCAAATGGATGGTTGGAAAATTTCAAGCAACGACATTCAATTCAATCTTTTCGTCGTTTTAGGGAGAGTGGTTCTGTTGATATGGATAAAATTGAAGCTAGTTTTCCCTCGATAAGAGAAGACTGGAAAAATGGGATTGGAAGGACATTTACAACATGGATGAAACTGGTTTATTTTATCAAATGCAAGCAGATAACTCTCTCGCAACAAAGCAGTTAGAGGGGCGGAAGCAAAACAAGGAGAGAATCACGGTCGTTATTTATTGCAATGGTGATGGCTCTGATAAACTTCCACTTTGGGTCATTGGAAAATTTCCTAATCCAAGATGCTTTAAAAATGTTAACCGTGATAATCTTAATTGTACTTATCGAGAAAATTCAAATGCATGGATGAGATCCCTATTTTTTTTGCAGAATAGCTAAAGTGGTTCGATAATCGTTTGCAGAGAAATGTCTTGCTTTTGATGGATAATTTTTCCCCCAATGGAAAAAAGGAGAATCTCCCACCTCTTCATCATGCAACTATTATGTTTTCGCCACCAAATAGCACTTCCAAAATTCAACCATGTGATGCGGGCATCATTAGAAATTTTAAAGGTTATTATTGTCATTGTTTTAATCGTCTACTTTTGAGAAGGATTGAAGACCATGTTTTGGAACTAGAAAAAATATATATATCCTAGATGGAATTGTAAATGCAGCCATTGCATGGTCAATGGATGCGAAGCCACGCATAATCGAAAATTTCTTTAAACATTGCAATATTCGCACTCCTAGTGCGGATGAATTACCCATTGCAAATGAAATACATGAGGAGAATCAAAGAGTAATTAAGGAATTGAGTGACCAGATCAATCAACTTCACTACACTAATCGAATGGATATGGATACTTTCCTTAATCACCCAAATGAGCAACAAGTCGTGCATACTTTGACCGAAGAAGAAATTGTTGTTGGAATTAGAAATGAAGCGAAAGGAGATAATCCCGAGGATGATAGCACTGAAATACCTAAAGTTTCATGCCAAGAAGCTTTGAACATGCTCGACAAGTTGGAAATATTTTGGCTTCAACAAGAAGGTGTCTATGTTGATGAGATACAACGCATCCGAAAGTTAAAAGATGTTGTAGTAATCCAAAAAATTACTTCTTCTTCTCAAAAAACTACAGTAAAACTTTGATAAATTAATAGCCTTGGGACCCAAGAAAATTATTAATTTAGCGAAATTATTAATTTATCGAGTTAAAATTTGGCTTATATAAGCTTATTTGTGACTAGAGAATTTTATTATTTTAGCGAAGTAATTAATTAGCGAGGATTAATTTATCGAAATTCTACCGTATAAATAAGTATTTTGTTTAATCATAAATTTAACGTAACTAAACATATACTCTTTAATATAATATTGATTATTATTATTTGGAGGTAAATTCTTTAAGGTGGAACAGGAAAAAAATCATCAGGTTATTACTATTTCCCACTGGTCCAAGTTGGGACCATAATTTTTTATTAATATGTAGAGGTTATTAATGTATGGAGGTTCTACGGTATCACTGTTCCAGGATATTTTCGAATGATAATAAAACTTGAATCATGATTTTGATTCCGAACAATAAATTTTCCTTAACCGAAATTTATCAAGTATGAACAAATGTTCATTAAGCTTAGTCATTTTATTTCGAGAATTAATTATCAAGATAAACTTGAATCGAAATTCTTGTATATGCATAATAGTCTAATTAGTTATGCGACATCCTCTCAATGATAGAAAAGTGAATATAACTTGAGAAATAGGTGGTTCAGTCTTCACTTACCTTTTGTTGATGAAGTTCTCCAAAATATTCGGTTGATCTTCGCCTTCAAACGGTACAACGCAATGATAACTACCGTGATCCACTGTTTCTCAACTACATTTTATCCTAGTCCGAGACTTAACTAATTGTAGACTAGAAATCAAGATATAGTTTTGACAACTAAATTTGACAACAAGCTTGAGATAGCAACACTTGTGAGTTCGACCGAGCAATTCTCTAACCTGGTGCGATGGAGTAACGATGATGTAACTGGTTTCTAGTATTATACAAACTATTGTTGAGTGTTGATGTTGGTTATCTGATTATTGTTATTGTTGACAGTTTTTTTTTTTTTTTTTTTTTTGAAAAGATGATTATTGATACTGATTATCCAATAATTTTTTTATTTTGGCCAAACTCCCTATCCAGCTTAAAAAGAAAACAAAAATAAAGAGGGACCAATCGAATGGGCATAAATCCAAACATCCAAGGAGCGAAAAGAGGAGAAAATTAAATCAAATATACTAAGGACAGATCGTTGTTGTCTTCCGTATCGCAGAACCTAAGAAATCTGGAGTCGAGTGCCACCAAAAATGAGTGTGTGCCCTCGCCCCTCACTTCGCTAAAAGGTCAAGACAAATTTTCCTTTCCTGTAAATAAGTGAGTATCTAAACTGGACCGTGCTAAAGAATTATAAGAAAATCTCCCAATGGAACCTGGAACGCAATGACACCGGATTTTTGTTGCCAATCGCAAGTTAAATATTCACGTAATCAAAATCGAATCAAATATGCCTCATATTATACTCTTGAGCAGTCTAAAAAATATTACTCACCCGAAAATTCAGTTGTTGACGAGGTATCAATCCCAAAATGTGTAGCACACAGACACTGCTAAAACATTACTTTTTTGAACCCATTGACATCAGTTGTAAAATTTAGTTTCCAAAACATATTCTTTATTTGGTTTAATAAAGTCAGCTTCAGACTAGATTAGGAGTAGGTAGTAGAGTAAAGAATCATAGTTATCCTTGAAGACCGAAGATTAAATACTACACAAAGACATATATGGAGAACTTCTCTAAAAGTTAGTAACTGAGGCTTGATTCTTTTGAAACTTTTTTTTTATTATCGAGACAAAGTGCAGTTCTTGGAACAATTCTTATGATGGTAAGTATACTTTTGTATATACACCCGAAGAGAATTTGACATAAGATTCTAGTGAGACCATTGACCTTGAAAAGGCTAGATTCACTCAACCCCGTTGTTTGACGAAGAAGTTATGAGTGAAATAATAATGTTGCAAAGTGTTGCTAAATATTGATTTCGTGGCTAGGAAATAGTACAAGAACTTTCAGAAACAGTTCGCGAACTACAACCTCAAATACGTGACTTAATGTTTATTTTATTCCAGTTTTTGAAATTTCCTTTCCTATACAAGGTGGCTTGAATTTTGAGCAACCTAGACTTGATTATTCACAAGAAAAAGAGGTTTCATATAGTTACACAAGTTCTCATTGGAAAATTTTGCATGTGCTGTGTTTTCAATATATTTGTTCATCAGGAACGAGAGTGATATTTTGAAGATTTTATTTGGGGGACCATAAGGCACATGTAGTCTATCTTTTTCATTGACAGTTCTGGAACCTGTATCTAGTTGATTAGAATAATCCTTGTCTATTCTAAGGTCCTTATATTCTACTCTAAGGTCATTCAAGGATTGTTTAACAAAAACCCTAGATTTGATAGATCACGATATCTATAAATTATTTCTAAATGATCTTGTGAGGAAATAATTAATTAAGTTATGGAACGTATAAATTCTAATTTTTGTGGAGAATTTTTTTTTAAAGAGAATTAACGTTCTGCTAAAATATTTAGACAAGTATCTTCTAAATTTAGAGAATTAGCTTACTACTAGAAGATTTACAAAAGAAATTCCTAAAGAGAATCGGTTTTCTGCTAGGAGTTTCACAGGTGCATGAATACAACTGAAGCAGGGTACTACATCTAGTCTGAAATATGGTACTCCCTCCGTCCCACTAATAGATTACCTATTCATTTTTAAATTGCATCCCACTAATATGTGACCTATATCATCAAATAAGTGATATTTCTAAAACTACCCTTTTAATTGGTTATTGTGGGTATGATGTGTATAATTTGATAGCCACGTTTATATTCGTTACATAGGTGTTTTAAAATACTTTTTTATGGTATAAAGATTACGGATATACGTAATATAGTTTGAGATATAAATCATATCTAAAGTTTATATAGTGGTCTACACATACAAAGGAATTTTTCAACATCTTCAGGTGATAAACAGAGAGAGAGATTCGAATTACAAGGTGGAGAATAATAGTTGCAGGGGAAGAAGATAAGAATTACTCAAAGAACAAAGTAGTTAAAGATAACAAAAGAGAGAGAGACTTTGTTCTGCTAATAATTCATGAGTATCCAATGGAGTATTGGAAAGAATTAAATACACATGGTTCACTTGAAAAACTATAAGGTCACCTGGAATCTAACTAACGACAGCTTGGGTGGCCCTTGAGAGTGTATGTCATGACTAGGGTTATGACAAATACCTCATACTCCGCGGGATTCTTGACCTCAAGAATCAACTTAGGAAAGCTCTGTTGCATAAGAGCAGTATCCTCCCATGTAGGTTCAGCGGCTATGGAGTGTGCCCAATGAACCAAAACTTGATGAACCAGCTGCCTGCTCTTCCTGATAATACGAGAATCGATTAACTATAATGGCTGAACCTTCAAGCTTCCATTAGAATCCAGAGTAGGTAAAGTAGTCTGAGGAAGAGATCCAAGTCCCAGTTTTGGTTTAAGTTGAGAAACATGGAAGACTGGGTGGAATTTAGAGCCATGAGGAAGATGTAGTTTGTATGCCACTGTACCAATCTTAGTAATCACCTGATATGGCCCAAAGAAATTTGCTGACAGCTTTAAATTTTTGAGCAACTGTACTGAAGTTTGTCTGTAAGGCTGGAGCCTGAGATAAACCCAATCACCTACATCAAAAGACCTCTCAGTTCTTTTTTTTATCTTCTTGTTGTTTAATCTTGTGTTGGGATTCTTCCAAAGTAGACTTAGGAACAACTCCCATAGCTTGTCTTTGTTGCAGATAATCTTCAGTAATAGGGTTGGTAGCAGAATGATGAGAAAAAAAACCAAACTGTGGTGGAGAATACTCATAAAAAGCTTGGAAATGAGTGGGTTTAATACTGGTGTGGTGATTAGTATTAAACCACCATTCTGCAAGAGCTAACCATCTGACCCATTTAGTTAGCATATAACTGGTCATACATCTTAGATAAGACTCCAAACAAGTGTTGACCCTTTCATTCTGGCCATCAGATTGTGGATGATAGGTTGTACTTATATGCAGAGAAGTGCCCACTTTAGTAAACAATTCTTGCCAAAAACACCTTAGGAAAATCTTTCTCTGTCAGAAACTATGGACTTGGGAAAGCTATACAGCTTGAAGATGTGATCCATGAACATCTTAGATATAAAAGAAGCAGTAAAAGGATGGCTAAGATCTATGAAATGACTGAATTTGGTGAAGCTATCAACCACCACTTGTATGACTTTTATGCCTTCAGATTTAGGCAACCCACTGATTAAATCCATGCTAATGTATTGCCATGCTTGGCCAGGAATTGGTAATGGCTTGTAAGAGACCAAATTGGCAAGGAATTGGTCCCCTTATGTTGTTGACAAATGTCACATTCTTCAATGAACTGAAATAATTCTTTTTTCATGCCCACCTAATAAAAAAATAAAACTTATCCTTTTGGTAACTAGCCCGAGTGCCAGAATGACCACCAATAGAAGAAGAGTGAAGTGCAGTCATAACTTGTTGTCTTAAGCTACTACCAGAACCAATATAAATTTTATTCTTGTATATAAGAATACTATGTGAATATGAATAACGTGGTTGAGCTGTAGGACTTACCATCAATTTTGGAATTAAAGAAGTGGCCAAAGAGTCTGCGGCATAGCTCTTAACAACTTCTTCTAGCCAAAATGGTTGTACATTTGAGATCAAGTGACAACTAACCTGTGGCATTATAGAAATAACATCAACAACCTTGTTCCCACAACCCTTCCTATAGACTACATCATAGTCATAACCCAATAACTTGGAGAGCCAACTCTGTTATAGCATAGAGTGAAGTCTTTGCTCCATAAAGAATTTAAGACTCTTGTGGTCAGTAAAAATGGTGAAGTGATTGTCCAATAAATATGGCCTTCATTTGTTTACTGCTAATTAGCTCCTTCTCATAAGCTGATTCAGCTGAAAACCTTGGACCTAATCCTTTACTAAAGTAAGCTATTGGTTTCTTCTCTTGCATGAGCATTGCCAGTACTCCCACATCACAAGCATAAGTTTCAATGTCATAGGGCTTGGATAAATCTGGCAAACTCAAGACTGGGGTATAAGTAACAGCTACTTTGAGTTGGTCAAAAGCAGACTGAGCAGCTGAATTCCATCCAAAACAGTTCTTCTTCAATAGATCAGTTAGTGGCTTGCAAATGATACCATAATTCTCAACAAACTTTCTATAATACCCAATGAGACCCAAGAAGACCCTAACTCCTTCAATGAATTTGGAGGTGGACATTTAAGCATACAATCAATCTTTGTAGGATCAGCATCCACTCCCTCCCCACTGATAATGTGTCCTAAGTACTCAATTTGAGGTTGCCCAAAAGTACACTTGCTGATCTTGGCAAATAAGGAATGTTGTTGTAGAATGGAAAGAGCAATCCTCAAGTGGTGTAGATGAAAAGTCATGTCAGGACTGTAGATTAATATATCATCAAAGAAGACCAAGATAAATTTCCTCAAATAAGGTGCAAAAACATCATTCATCAAGGCTTGAAAATATGTTGGGGCATTAGTTAGCCCAAAAGGCATAACCAAAAATTCATAGTGACCCATATTAAACTCTCTGAGATTCTCAAAGCCTCATTCTCTTTTGGAAAGACTATTTCTGAAAAAAGATATAGTGTGCAAGATTTTCAGATCGTTACCATCCAGATACGAGTCTAAGAAACATGAAATTAGCTAAATGTTAGAGCACTGCTCGGTCGAACTCGCAAGCGTTTCTATCTCAAGCTTGTTGTCAAGTTTAGTTGCCAAAACTATAATTCTTGATTTCTAGTCTACTTATAGCTAAGTCTCGGATTAGGATAGAAAGTGTAGTTGAGCATTAGACTTCACGACGTTCATCGATTGAAGACGAAGAACTACTAAGGGGAGCTTTTGGAAATTCATCAACAAAAGGTATGTGGAGAGTTGAACACATATGTCACTCAAAAGTTTATCTACTTTATCTCCTATTTGAGACAAAAGTCGTATAGCTATATAGACTTCAATTATACACATTTGATATTTCGAAATTGAGTTTAACTTTAAACTTACATATTTCTCGAAATATGTGTTGGTAAGCTTTCGCTTTAATCAAGTTCATCTTATATTCTTGACGAAAGTCAAAATATGATCATGTGAAAATCGCCTGGTAACATCTTACATGATTTTTTGTGAGACGGTCATTTGATGTAGACTCGGAATGTTTCGTATTGATCATTCGATCACTTGAAAATTGCTTTGAAGCTAATAGTTTGTGTGAGATAGCTATTGTTGTCTTCCAAGAATGTTTCAATGGTTGAAATGAGAGTTTAGAACAATTGGTCACTACATCAAATTCCCGGATTAGTAACACAAATTCGTAACGGCTTTGTGGCCGTTACAAAATTCCCGTTACAAATGGCCGTTACGAAAAATTCGTAACAGGATGAAGCCGTTACAAATTTAAAAAAAAATCGCAACAAGCCCTAGCCGTTACGAATTTTTTTTCAGGCGTGCCATTCACACGCTTGGTCATACTTGGGGCGTAACACCTGCAGTTTGTGCGTGTGCCATTCACACGGGTGCTATTGTTTTTCCACCCAAGATGCGTAATGCTAGAGGATATCTCCTACCATGCGTAAGGGTTTTCTCCTGCCTTGGTGAATCTAGATTTTCATTTTTTTTTCTCTTTCTCTTTTCTGCTTCTCCTGCTCCTGCTTCTTCTCTTTTCTATTCAATCGATTAGCCGAGAAACCATCACAGAAACCTCTCCTCTTCTCAATCATCTTCAATAATCTTCAATCATCGATCTGTGTAAGTGTTCAACATCATAAGTTTTTCAATTTCTAGGGTTTCATCTGTTTTTCAATCGTCTGCCTTTTTAGGGTTTCATCTTTTTTTTTCCTCTGATACGATTGGTTAATCTAATACGAATTTGTTTCATATGTGAATCGATTTTAGTCTTTCTTTTTCAATCATTTATTAAATCTACATTACTATTTGTTTTTCTGATTTCAGGGTTTGAAGTACGGAAGAACTTTGAAGAACTGGGTCTTGGAAGGTTTGATGAAGCGAATAGAAAACTAGGGTTTCCGTTTTTTATTTTAGGTATGATTTTGATGTTTCCGGGGCTGAATTTTTTGTGTCTCTTGATTCAATTCTTAGTGTTTTTTTTTTTTTTTTTTTTGGTGATTATCAAACTGGGGGTTTTGAATTTTCATGGTCTTTACTTTGAAAACCCCAATTTTGGCCCATTTTAGTTTAATCAGAGTGTGGTCTAATTATGATGTTCAATCTTTCATCTCTATTGATCCTATTCATAGATATGTCGTATGTTACTCCTCTCTCTTTTCATTTTTAGATTCGTCAATTTTTCTCATAATTTCGGTATTTTTCATTGCATTGATTTTAGTGTTTGTATGTAAAGGAATTAAGATGTCTGTGTTTCTTAGATTTTTTGTCTAATCTTTACATGTCTGTACGTCATATCTTGACAAGATTAGAGGCAGGAGCAAAGACATGTCAAGGAATTAAGATGTCGGTATTTTCTTTTTCGTTTCTATTTTTATTCCTCCCATGCTTCATACTGTTTCTTAGAGTAACAACAATACTAGAGTCCTCACAGTACTCTTTTTGCCGTACTGTTTGAATACCAAATATTGTATTCTTATTTCTTATCATGTGCAATGAAACTTAAGTCTCTTAGTAAATTTTGGAAAACTGAAACGAGTTGTCGGAAAATAAACCTATTGGAACCTTATTCTTTTGCTGTCATCTTGTAGCGATTTTTTTCACTTTCGGTTGACATTGGCTAAAGATTATTAGTGGTATTCAATCCCGTTGTGGCTTTCCATACACTTGTATGAGTGATATCTAGCATCCTTTCAGCATATTTTGTGACCTCAAATGTCTTTATTCTAGAGACATGATACCAAGTTCTTTTATGATGCATTGTTGTATGTTGTTCTCTCTTCATTCTGTTGGGTTATTATTAATTCAAGTCTCTTAATAGAACTGCTGCTAATGGGAATGCGAATGGGAGCCATGGTGGTGGCGATAGTCCAAATGATTAAGATAGAAAGAGGTCTAGGCGTCCATAGCAGACAAAGAGTTTCAAGGCAGAAATAAGTTTTGTTATGGAGATCCCGATGCATGCCATAGCAAATGCCTTGTGTGGTCAAGAAAATGAGAAATCACAAGAAGCTCTTAGAGTTATAGATATAGTCTTGCCATAGCATGCAGCAAGACAGTAAGTGAATCTTTTTATCTAGATTTGAAATGGTTTTGTGTTTGCTATACAAGTTCTGATGCTTGCTTAATTGTAGGGGTTGTCTACTTGTGGCCAGTCATTCTTCCATAGTGAGCCACAGAACTTTGTTGATTTGGGTGGTGGAGTCCTTAGATGTACAGGGTTTCATTCCAGTTTTAGGACCACTCAAGGTGGATTATCTCTGAATATTGGTAAGCTTTCCTTATTCTCTTAGCGCTGCAAATTAATGATTAATTATTTGGCATCATATTTTAATCACTCTGAATTTATCATAGATGCGATCACTACCATGATAATAAGGCCAGGACCTATAATTGGTTTTTTATTGACCAAAATGTGAATCATCCATACCAAATTAACCAAATTTACTACAGATGTGTCCGACATCTTCCCCATTCGTACTAGAGAGCATGGGATTAGTCTACAAAAAATTGGTGCAAATGTGCTTGTATATTTTTTTGATCCTTGTAAATAGTTATTGTTATCTTCCTATTCACGGTCTCAGGCTAATTTTGTTCATTGCAGTCTGGAGGAGATCCAGTTGTCCTTTCTATTGTTGATTTCATCAACTCTGCACAGGCACTATGTAGTAAATCCGGGATGAAATATTTTTTTGTTGTATGTTGTGTAAATCCTCATTCAATCAGTAAGAATACTTAGGATTATTTGGTAATGAGGCATGGTAGATAATTATCCCCTTGGTGAAATAATACAATTAAAAATGGTTACACTTTAGTTTATGAGAAAACTGCCACCAATCAGCAAAGTAGAGACTTTTTACCACAATCATGCTTTTGTCCTGTGCTATACTTTTTGTAGCAGAGATACATGTCACCTTGATGGACTGGTATGTTTAAACTGTTAAGCTTCGTTTTTTCAGAAACATCCTACGAATCAGTAATATTGAGACTTATTTGCGATTTGCAGCAATCAATATTTTTCCCTGAAATTATACTTTCTTTAGCAGATGTATGTATTGCGTTGATTTTCAAAGTGTATCATTCTAGGTTGTCATTAGTTTCTAGCAATTTTATAATCTGTCGTGCACCACTTTTTCTGGTCATGTAACTCTTGTTGCTTTTGTTCTGTTGAGTAGTTTGGGTGTAACTCTTTGATGGATATATAGTGTTTGAATAAATCATATGCTCATTCTTAACAGTTTTCTTTTCTAATCTGGAATTAGATGATATTGTCTCCATGAATTTATGTCTTCTGACTTCATCCTTGCGGCGCCTTTGTTTATTTTCAGATGAAATTAGACAAGGAACAGAAAATCCTGTCAATTCGTGATCGTGGTATAAGAATGACAAAGGAAGATCTTATTAAGGACTTCAAAACTAATACAAAAACTGCAACTTCTGGTATTTTTTGTACATATGGGGCTTCTTATATACATTTACCTCCCTGTTTTAATTTGATGGTGAATAACTATGGGTGATATTGGTTTCTATACATATAGCCTTTGTGGAGAAAATGTAGACAGTTGGCGACTTTAATTTAATTGGGCAGTTTGGAGTTGGGTTTTACTGTCTATCTTCTTTCCGATTATGTCGAAGTCATTAGCAAGCATAATGATCACAAACAGTAGGTGTATTATTACATTACTGCATTTGCTAGATATTTTTCATGATCTTTGTTAAAACTATGTCAAGTCTAATCTTGTAATACTGGCTTCAGGTACATATGGTAGTCTAAGGCTGATGAAAAGTTTTTATTATTTCTGAGGATGAATGGAGTGAACCACTAGGACGAGGAACTGTAGGTTGCATCTAAGCTGGGGAGTTTTGGAGGAAGATAAACTTGAAGTGAGCACTTGAATTTTATGTATAATTTTGTTGGGTATTTACTTTCCATCCCCTTAGCGTGCCAACGAAGGGATCTGTATATCCATGTTGGCTGGCCTCTATATCGAAGATATGGGCATGCATTTGAGGTAATGTGCTGCGAAGAAACTCTCATGTTGGGTCTTTAGTCTTTACTCTCTATTTACTGCTCTAGTTTAATCTGAAATTTTATTGTTTACCAGGCATTCAAGTTGGTTGTGGCTGATCCTGATACCAATCCAAGCTTGCAATGAAGCAATAGATATCCACAAGGATAAACCGGTAGTAAAGGAGGCACCAAAAGCAGTGAGTATTAACTTTCTTGAAATCAATCTTAAAACCTAGTGCAACATATACCGTAAGAGCTATGTAACATGTGGTTGTGTAAACACTTTTATTCATTTTAGTAAACAACTATGGAGTATGAATTATGAAACTGAATTTGAATGCTAGTGAGCAAGCACGATGACAACTTGCCCATCATAGAGTGAATGTAAAAAAGTGTTTAGTTACTTGTCAGAATTTGATACTTAACAGAATTTTTTTTGGTACTTAGAAGAATTTGTATTCTTTCTTAATAGAACTGAATGAATGTTGATGTAAATTGATTGAAGCAATTATTGTTGAATGTGGATGGATTGAAAGGTTTGTATAGGGGAGTATTTGGAATTCCGGTTTCCAGCAGAAAATGTATTGCCGGTCAATATTGCCCTGGTCAAAATTTATTTTGACCAATTTTGATCAGGTCACGGTTGACCGGCAGTAATTTTTTTGCTGTTACAAAAAAGTTCGTAACGGCTCTGAGCTGTTACAACAGCCCTGTTGCAAAAAAAAATTCGTAACGGCCCTGAGCTGTTACCACGTGGAAAATTCGTAACGGCTCAAGCCTGTTACGAGGGCCGTTACAAAAAAAAAATCGTAACGGCCACAAAGCCTTTACAAAAAAATGTAACACCCACTTTTGCAACAGGCGAGGCCGTTACAACCCGTTTTTGTAACGGCCTGGTTCTGTTTCTAATCCCATAATTTGGTGTAGTGGGTTATAAGCATAGTGTGCGTACTTGCATATATGTAATCCATGTCCGGGAACTATGGTATGCATACCCGTATGTGTACTAGTTAGTTTGAGGAAGTCCGGGAACCTGGTATGCGTACAGGTACGCGTACTGGCGTAAGGTTCAGGTCCGGGAATTTTTGCTGAGTTTGGATGGTATGCGTACATGTTCGCATACTAGCGAAACCCAAACTTGTTCCGACCATTTAGGTAAGCGTACCCGTATGCATACCTAAGTGGATAATTTCTAAAATCGGTTGTTCATGAATTAATACATTTATATATTTAGGAATGCAATCTTTTGCAAACCGTGGCTATAATGTTCATGACTTGATTAATGTGAATCAAAATCGATTTTGCTTCAATTATATCTTGTATATGATCGTTGTCGTATGCGTCAAAAATAAATTACTTTCTCACTACTCAAAATATATAATATAGCAAGGGTAAGAAGGATTGTTCCCACAGAGAGGTCTTGGGTTGTCAATATGTTTCGGTTTCCTATATAAAACAATGGGGGGATTTTTCTGATTTTTATAAAGTAAACTAAAATAAAAGCAAATAAAGAAAAGTAACCAAATCAAACAAGGAAAGATATTGGTTAAGGATTTCATTTTCAGTCACAAACATGTTCTTGTCTTAATAAATATAATTGATATTTAATCTCTCATTTTCAAAGGCCCTAGGATACCTTGATCGCAAGAATATCCCGTTAATTTCCTCTCGTCATCAACAAAACAATTAAAAGATGTGAATATGAATTTTATCTAAGAGAACAACCTAACGTGTAAAAGCACTAATCAAGTTTAATTCCCTAGATGCATTAAGTTCTATGAAATCAGGCCAATCAAAGCAATCGAACGTGTAAAAGCATTAATCCGATTTAACAAAGGTCATAAATCACTTGTGATTACTAGTGTAGTTGCAGGAAATCCCACAACACACCCCTTATAATATTTTCTTGATCTAAATCTATTTCATAATCAAAATAAAGATTAAAGTGCTAAAATTGTAAAGATGGACACAAGGATTTTTTACATGGCTCGATCATTGTGATCTACATCCATGGTTCTTCACTAGTGATTGTTGTAATTACATGAGTTTACATTTAGAATCTCCATTAATGAGTATTTGGAGCTCTCTAGATCTAGTTTTTGGGGAAAAAGATGATAAAGAAATTAAATCTCTCTCTCTCTCTTACAAAAAATGTGTCTCCCTTTCTCTATCCTGCCTTTCTCTTTATATAGGTGTTTACATAGTGGATGAAAGCTCACACATAGTGGAGTATAACTCATATTGTCTCATGCTCCCGCTACGTTCTCTCTGACTCTGCTACCTTCTCGCAGGCTCTGCTACCTTCTCGCAGGATCTGTTACATTCTCGCAAGCTAAGGAAATGAATGCATCTCGCATACTAACAAATGTGTTGTGCGATATTTTGATCCTACATTTTGCCTCTTTTTTCTTGAATATTGCTTGAAAAGCAATCTTTAAGAAAAAATCCATTATTGTAGTAGTCTTTGATCTTTGTTGTTGAAGGAACGAGCGAAAGAATATTGGTCTTGAAAAGTACGTACTTGCCTCTATTCTTTTGTAAAGTTCCGAAACTCTGAGAAGTATATATGAAGTATCATTTCTTGAAGTATGCGAAGTATGAAGTATCCTTGAAGAAGTATAAGAAGCATTGCGAACTAATCATGCGAAATTATTACTCCATTGTTGGTGAGGATTCTTGTTATTTTCGATCGAGCGTCTTCTTTGGAAATGATTCTGGCCAAAAAGATAAAGAACATAAAATGTTTTCTTGGTAATCCATAGTTGCCTCTGTTCTTTATCTATGAGGGTAGAATCCTTGAGAAAGTGTTGAATGAGCGAGTTGTTTCTTCATTCTTATCTTGCCTCTGTCTCATGTTTTGTGCGAAATGATTGAGCGAAATAATCACATCCTTCTTTGGAGAAATAATTGTGCGAAATAAGTATGCGAAATAATCACATCCTTCTTTGGCGAAATAATTGTGCGAAATAAGTATGAGAAATAATCACATTCTTCTTTGGTGATGTCCTCTTGTTTATCCTGTCTAAGCTTTTATCATGCGATATTACTCCGTAAAGTTTTGTAAAATACTTGTGCGAATATAATGCTTATGTTATGAAATGTGTATGCGATGTTTATGCCATGAAATGCTTATGCAATGCTTTCATGATGCGAGTGTGATGCTTATCTATTACAATGTATAGCTAATGTTTGTGTTACTTAGCTCATTTTGCCACGTTTAAATTGATGTAGCTTTAAATTGCTTCCATTCTTCATTTCTCCGGCTTTGTCTTTAGTATATGCATTCCTCTTTGCGTATTTATTGTTTCTCGCAAGTTCTTACTTGTGCTTCATCTTTCCTTATTCCTACACTATTAGTATCGCATAATAATATGATCATAATATCAAATGTGTGTCATTTTCGCTGCCTCAGTTTCATTTCCATGTACATGTTCGCAAGCTTATTTGCTATCATATAATCATTTTCGCAAGCTTATCTTGTTCGCAAGCTTATCATTTCCACAAGCTTATTTGCTTACTTTCGCAAGCTTATCTTGTTCGCAAGCTTATCATTTTCGCAAGATTATTTGCTTACTTTCTTATGTGGTCTTATTTTGCCTTCCTAGTTAAAGGTCTTATTTTGCCACTCTTTGTATTTGCGACAAAATCGCAGGCCGTCTTTACACTTTCATGTAATGACCCATTGATCTTGTCTTATCTTTTTCTAGTATTATTGCCTCTGCAGGATATTTTCATGCGACAATATGACAGGCCTAAATATTCTTGCGAACGTAAAGCCCCATGACATTGCCGTCTTGCGACGAAATCGCAGGACGTCTTTACACTTTCGTGCACCGACCCATTGATCTCGTCTTATCTTTTTCTAGTATTATTGCCTCTGCAGGATCATTGCACAAATATGACAAGTCTTAATACTCCCGTAAGTAAAAAGCCTCATGACATTTGCGTCTTTGACACTTATCAGCTCCCTAATGGAGGGTGCCGCCCTTATCATCCCCCTGGTTGCCCGTTCAAGGAGGCGTACCTCTACCATACAAGGTTGGCTCCTCCCATCCAGTCTTAACAACAACCAGTTGATCGTGTGTCAATCCGTCAAAAATAATTTCACTTTCTTACTCACTAAATTTAAATGAAGTACAAAGTAAGGAAGAGTTCGTATCCACGGAGAGGCAATTGTTGTTATGCGATTTTCAGTTTCTAAGGTAACCAAGGGGGGATGTTTGTTGTTTAAGCGAAATACTAAAGTAAAAATAAAATAGAGCAAAGCAAATACTTGGAATAATCAATAAGGAGAAGATATTGGTCACGGGATAGTATCATTCACAAACATGTATTTTCATCAATGATTAGAATTGGTAATTTAATCTCTCATCTACTAAAAGTCCTAGGATACCTTGATCGCAAGAATAACCCGCTAATTCCCTGATTTCATCACAACCACATTAAAAGATGCATATGTGAATTCTTCCTAGAAAGTAATCTAAAGTGTAAAAGCACAATTAGATTTAACTCCCTAAAAGCAATAAGTTCTATGGAATAAGACTAATCAATGCAAACGAATGTGTAAAAGCACTAAACGTTTTAACAAAAGTTATGATTCACTTATGACTAGTAGGATATATCACTACAAGCACTACCCACAATTATGCTACTTAGAATCAGGGATAAACATTTTTTTCGTATTGAAAACCCTAATATAGCTCTAGAGATGAATGTAAATCGGATTGATTCCGGACTCAACCAAACAAACTATCAAATCATGTAACACTATTAATTGTGAATCACAAACAATAAAATATTGAGACAAAACTAATTCATTGAATCATATAACATATTGAGAAATCAACTTTATCCCATAACCAATAATATGTTTAGCTACTCATAGCTATGGAGTTCATCATAATAATATTAATTGAAAAGAAGAAGAAGATGAACAAAAGCAAACCCTAGAAGCGTAAACAAAACGGCTCTCCAAAGTTCCAAGAATAAAATATATCATAAGTTGTAGGAGACTTTCCCTTTTATAGCTTTTCTCCAACTTCTAAAATTAGGTCTAGTCTTCAAAGTCCATTAGATGAAAATCCACCAAGCCCATAAGAGGGAGAAACCCATGTAGAAAATATGTCCCAAAAGTGGTCGCCGGAAATCTGGTATTGTGGCCGGAAATTGGCCGGAAGAGTCGCCGGAAAATAGCTCTGGTGACCGGCAAAGTCCGCCCGGTCAACAGGTCAACTCGGGTCAACTAGTCAGCTCGGTGGGTCAACTCGGTCAAGCACCGAGTCAGGTGTCAGATGACTCAACTCAGAGTCATACCTGAGTCAGGGTGGAGTCAGATGAAATCAGGTCTGACTGGTCTGACTAGGCTTGACATGAGCCATTGCAGGTCTAATCTGTGCTGCACAATCCTTGTGCATCACCATCTCCTTAGCCAGCCATCTTGGCTGTGCATCATTCCCTGCAAATCCTGCTCCAACAGCCCACAACATCTCTTGCCTCATATCCCATTCATCTTCTAGCTCAGCTGCAATACTTGAGCACTGCACTTGCCAAGTCTGAGTCATGCCCTGTAACAATTCCATCTTCTTGTTAACAATACCACCAACCCTTGTACTCACTGCACCAGCATACAATTTTGAGTCATCTCCCTGTCACATTATAATCTGTATTCAAAGTTGCAGCTCCATAACCTCCAGACCCAGCTGCTCCATTCAATCCTGAGTGTCTCAACTCCATATGCTCCACCTTCCAGTCCTGCATCTGAGTCATAGACAATCACCACTCTGTCAGCTCACATTGCTATCTGACTCTCCACCAGTTCCAAGCCTCAAGCAATCACTTGTTCCATTAATCTTCTCAGCTTCTCACATCAACAGCTCAGCTCAATGCCATTCTCAACTCGCAACAAGGCCTCCAACAATTCCTCTTTGCAAGTTTCTCTCAACCAACACAAACCCATTGCAGGCAACAGCACCAACTCACATCTATAATCACCCATTTCATGCACCTGCAGGTCAAACTCTTCACTGCCATTGGCAACACATAATTCCATTCAGGTATAGTCATCCACAGCATCTCTTCCCATTGCAGACCATTTTGCTCAGTGCAACTTCATAACCACCATCACACCCAGACTCCCTTCAAACACCACCAGAAACACCAGACCATCTCCATTGCATTCCCCTGAGCAGCACCACTGAATTGCACAACCACTTCCCTGTAATTCAACACCATCACAATCCACCATTCACAATCAAACATCCAATGCCCAGTTCCAGTATATCTTCCCTGCCAACAAACCACAGTCCAGGCCATCACTAGTTGCTTTACCTGGCACTTTCTTCTTGCAATGCCACCAGCAATTCTTCTCAGTCCTCAGCCAATAACTCAAATTCCAGTATCACCACCACCAACACATCCCTTGTACAAACTCCATACTCGCCTAGCACCAAATTTGCATACCCATCTGATGCTCACTGCATCATCTCTGGCAGCTACAACATGCCCTTCACCTCAGTCACCACAATTGTCTTCATGGCATCCATTTCCAGCCAACACAACTCATTGCCACCATCTCACTGCTGCATAGCAACAACTCACCATTGCCATACAGCCCTGCAGCTGCACATTGTCAAACACCAGCCGCAACCATAGCCACTACTGCAGCTCCATAATAGCATCATCAATACCCAGCTGCAACTGCAACAACTTCAAATGTCACAAGCCAGCTTCACTTCCATTGTAGCCACCATCTGAAGCTCTAGTCACAACAGCATCCACCTTCTCAAGCTTCAATGTCAACAGAACCACTTCTAACTCCTCTTCAACTCCAAAATCAAAAGAAACCCATTCATCAACACCACAAATACCCTTTCGATTTTTATCCCTAGTTCTATTGACAGTACAGCAACAGCTATAATTCTCCCTCATCTTGTGTTCTTGACCAACACAAACCAGATCTGCTCTCAATCCCGCCGTAAATCCTCATCAGAACCTCAACCAGCTCAACCATGGCATAACAGCAACACCAGCATCTCCAAAATCATCTCGACTCACTTCTTTGTTCTTCTCAATTGATTCGAATCCTCCAACACACATCTCAACTTTCAATCTCAGTAAACCCTAACTTAATCCCTTTTTTTCTTCGAATCGACACACTACCAACTCTTCTACGCAACCTGAGTTGATCGGTTGATTTCTCCATCACCTCATTTCACTGATTTTCAGAACATATTTGCCGCCGTATTTCTTCCTTCTCTGAACTCTTGAAGGGTAATAAGAAGAAGAAGAACATTTCTCTTGTTTTCAGGGTCTAGTAATGATGAGAATTACTAAAAGCACCCACTGTTGGATATGAGCCACCTCGAATAATTTGGCTTGTCAATTTCAGAAAACCGACAGCCCTTTGCTTTCTTGTTCAACCGTTCTTTTCGCTCTAGATGAGTGATTTCTCCTTCTTTTGCTCCAAATGACTCAATTGCACCTGATTAGCTCAAAAGCACACATAAGATACACAATTCACACGAAAAATAGCAAAGAAAGCATAAACTCTATATAGCAAATACGGTGTATTCTACACCTATCAGATTCCCCCACACTTAGACTTTTCTAGTCCTCGAGCAAATCAAACAAAACAATAAAATACAACAACTCCGTATCGTCGAGGCTACGGTCACTTTTAGCATAAATAACAATCCTTTAAACCCCTAGGTGTCCCTAGTGGACGAGTTATAGTCTCGTGAGGGTTTACTAGAGATATACCCACAAAACCTATTTCCAACTTACTAGTTCTCCGTAATGATAGTATCCAACGCGCTAAGAAGACATAGAGATTCTGCACACTAGTCATAAGAAGTTAGACACATAAATGAACACAATCTCATTCTTAAAAGTTGAGAGAGAGATAACCATCCCTTCTCGACATAAATTCGGGTTCGGAGTGATCGAAAGTCTCGACTCTGCCTCACAAGAAAGGGTTTTATGATATTGCTCTCAATAATAAACAGCTTTTTATGGGTCACACATGTGTCCAGGTAGGAATGAAGAGAGAATCCCGCGACACGTTGAATGGTAGGAAGGCATAACCCTCCGAAATATTTTGAAAACCCACATCTTTTATCATTTTTGAAAACCCATTTTTCTGACGATCTCTTCGAAAGGAAATCAACCACTTAACGAAGGTGGGAATATGCTTACTTACCTCGTATCCGTTCGGCGTGCAGCTAGCACCACTCTCACAGCATCCATAGAAACGTCTTCGGTCTTCTATCGGTGTCTTCATCTTCGTCTTCGGTCTTCAACTCTTGATGATAACTCTCGAACTTCGTAGAATCTTGACAATATGATTCTTTCCTCTAATTTCTTGTCGCTTGAAACTTCATTATAGATATTCCTTCTTTCCATAGGCTTTATTGAAAGAATACAAAAATAAAAACGAACTATACATACCCAAAATAAATTTTTTTTTTTCTCTTTTTTTTGGAATAAGAAATAAAACAAATACAAAATAAAAATAAAACAAAATAATAAAAACTATTAACAAACCTAAAAATTTTCTCTTGTCTTTTTTTTTTTATTTTTTTTTTTTTATTTTTTTTGAGACAAGAAAAAGAAACACAAACAGAAAATACAAATAAAAATGCAAGTACAAAGGCCATGGTGTAAGTACTTTACCGCTTGATTCTTCACAACTTATATGTCTTGATATCATAAACTTCTCGAACTCTCATCTTTGATAATTTTCACTCTTGTACAATAGTCTTCAACTTATAAAAATTCCGCTCCTTGTTTTGTTGCTTTACTCAAATCTGAAATCTGCTCAATTCTGTACCGTTGCTTGTAAACCTTGAACGTCTTCAACTTTCCTTCAAATTCGTGATGCTCCTCTTGTTGATGATGATGGTGTTTCTATGGACCTGTTGGTGTAGAGAGAGATAAGGTGGATGGTGCTAACTGCGAACAAGATTACAAGTGGTATGTAAGTTAGCAATTCGATGTCACCATCATGGTTGATAAAAATAGCACTCAAGAGATCAAAATAGTGCTTCTATGGTGGGAAGTTGGGCAGCTCACCATTCTGCCCGGAATTTACGTATGGTGACACACACTCTAAAAACACAAATTTAGACAGGTACAAAGAATTGAAGGTTGGTGCCTCACATTATGTAACATGGGTAGTCTCCACTATAGGGGATCACTACTCTAATACCGAATTCAGTTTGCACCTTATTTGCCACTGGCATGGTTAAATCCAACTTTAACTCTCATACAATTAAGAAACCCGATCATGTTCTCTGTCATCTCTAAGTTCAGTCACTATTATGAGATTCTCGATGTAATCTTAGCTGTAGTAGCGGGATTTCCCACACTACACCCCTCACTATATTTTGTAGATCTAAATCATATTAATCACCTAAATTTTAAATATAAGTGCTAGAAATTTAAATAGACACATAAGATTTTTTTACGTGGTTCGATCAATGTGATCTACATCCACGATTCTTCACTATGATTGTTGAGATTACATTTGAATTACATTGAGAATCTCCATTAATGGATATTTTCTAGAGCTCTAGATCTAATTATTTGGGGAAGAAGATGATAAAGAAAATAAAATTTTTCCCTCTCTAAATTGTCTAACCTCTCTCAAGTGTATCCCCCCTTTTCTCTCTCCTGATCTCCTCTTTATATAGGTGTTTACATAATGGATGACAGCTCACATACAGCTCATATTCTCGCGAGCCTTTTAATGATTTCGCAGGCTCTCGCTACCTTCTCTCGAGACATTCTCGCGGCCCCTTTAATGATTTCGTAGGCTCTCGCTACCTTCTCTCGAGACACTCTCTCGAGTCTTGCTACCTTCTCTCGAGACACTCTCTCGAGTCTTGCTACCTTCTCTCGAGACACTCTCTCGAGTCCTGCTACCTTCTCTCGAGACACTCTTCATACCTTTTCTCGTATTTCTGCTGGTGTCGTCTGTTACGTTATTTTTGATGTTAGTCTGATGACGGTTTCGCGATGTTGCTAATGACAATATCGCGAGTACGTTGTTGTTGCGATATTTCGATCCTACATCTTGCCTCTTTTTTCTTGAATATTGCTTGAAGAGCGATCTTTAAGAAAAATCATTGTTGTAGTATCTTTGATATTTGTTCTTTGAAGGAACGAGCGAAAGAATACTGGACTTGAAAAGTACGTACTTGCCTCTATTCTTTTGCGAAGTTCCGAAGCTTTGCGAAGTGAATAAGAAGTATTATCTCTTGAAGTATGCGAAGTATGAAGTATCCTTGAAGAAGTATAAGAAGTACTCGATCCTCGAAATATATAAGAAGTATGAAGTATCCTTTGAGAAGTATAAGAAGTACTTAATCCTCGAAATATATAAGAAGTATTGCGAATCCATTATGCGAAACTCTCGCTCCATGTTCTTTGCCTCATGCTATGCTCTATTCTTTTGCGAAGTTCTGAAGCTTTGCGAAGTGAATAAGAAGTATTGCCTCTGTTCATGGAAGTTATTATTCCATTTTTGGCGAGGATTCTTGTTGTTCATTGATGAATATCTTCTTTGGAAGTGATTCTTGCCGAGAAGATAAAGAACATAAAATGTTTTCTTGGTTATCCATAGTTGCCTCTGTTCTTTATTTATGAGGGTAGAATCCTTAAGAAATGTCGAATGAGCGAGTTGTGTCTTCATTTTCATGTTGCCTCTGTTTCGTGTTTTGTACTCATGCGATAGTATAATCTCTCCAAGTTGCTTATCTTATCTTGTAAAATAATCACATTCTCATGAGATGCTTAATAATTCTTTGAAGTCTTGAATATCTCTGTGAAATTCTGAATAATATCTTGAGAGATTCTAAATAATATTGCTGAGAGATTTTAAATAACACTCTTGAGAGATTATGAATATCACTGCTGCGAGATTCTGAAATATCTTTCTTTGGACACAATGCTTGTGTAATGATTATGTTATGAAATGTGTATGCGATGTTTATGCCATGAAATGCTTATGCGATGCTTTCATGATGCAAGTATGATGCAAGTATGATGCTTGTATGATGAGAATGCTTATCTACTGCAATGTATAGCTAATGTTTGTGTTACTTAGCTCCTTTTACCGCTCTAAAATTGATGTAGCTTTAAATCGCTTCCATTCTTCATTTCTCGATTTTGTCTCTAGTATATGCATTCCTCTTTGCGTAGTTGTTGTTCCTCGCGAATTCTTTTGCTTGTGCTTCATTCTTCTTATTCCTGCACTATTAGTATCGCATAATAATATGATCATAATATCAAGTATGTGGCATTTGCATTGCCTCAGTCTCATTATTATATACGCGTTCGCGAGTTTATCATTTAATCATTTTCTCAAGCTCACAAGCTTATCATGTAATCTTTTTTGCGATAAAAGAACTGTATTACCTTCATCCAAATTGTTTATGTTGAACTTTGTCATTGCGACAAGATCGCAGGACGTCTTTACATTTTCACGTAATGACCCATTGATCTTGCCTTATCATTTTTGTGTGGACTTCCAAGTTAGACCTCCCTAATTAGAGGTCCTCCCCTGCCACCTTTCATCGCGACAAAATCGCGGGACGTCTTTACACTTGCATGTAAAGACCCATTGATCTTGCCTTATCATTTTTCAAGTATTTTTGCCTCTCGCAGGATGTTTTAGTTGCGACAATATGACAGGCCTAAATATCCTTGCGAACATGGAGCCCCATGACATTGCCGTCTTGCGACGAAATCGCAGGACGTCCGTACACTTTCGTGTAAAGACCCATTGATCTCGTCTTACCCTCGCGTTAGTATTATTGCCTCTTCAGGATCATTGCACAAATGTGACAAGCCTAAGTCTCCTTGCGAAAACAAAGCCTCATGACATTTGCGTCTGTTTTGACACCCCCCCTAACGGAGAGCGTCGCCCTTATCATCTCCCCGGTTGCCCCTTCAAGGAGGCGAAACATCGGCCATACAAGACTAGCTCCTCCCATCCGGTCTTAACAACAACCGTTGTTTTCGCAGCCCTTATCCCTTATACCTATAGGGTTTATGGTTACAAGGCTGCACCCTAAGTGGAGTTTTCTTCGGGCGAGTGCAACATATGCCAAGACTTACCAAGAATGGCCGGGGTAGGTTCATCCATCCCGGCACTCTGCAGCTCAACCGTGTACCTCGGCGCCTTGAGCATACACTCGACTCCTAAGAAGAGACCCTCGGTCGCCCAACCAGGTATAACCTACATATATAGTTGGGAATCCAAGGTACCTCTTCCTGATAGGCTTTCATGGGCCCCAAATTTCCATGACTCGGGCTTCGGGAGCGGTGTAACCTTCCCCGAGCCATGTCGAGAGATACCCCCTTATATGACGCACTTTAGGTCTTACATTTGCCTCTTTACGAAATGTTATTCGCGAACTAGGGTGTACGCCATAAAGGTTCGTCCCATTCACTCACTCAATCATTTTTGTCAATTCAATCATTCATTTCTGATTTTCTCTTCTCATTATCTTTGCGAAATTATCGCATGTCTTCATTCTTTCATTCATTCTTTCATTCATTCCTTCATTCATTCCTTCATTTCTGTCACTTCCTTTACTCATTCTTTCGTTTCTGTCATTTCATTCATTCTCATAATATCATATCATTTGAAGTAAAGTAAATATTCAAGAAGAATATATAAATTAATCTGCAAGATTTTTCTCAAAATTTTGAAATCTTTAAGATCTTTGTAATTTAGAAATCTTTAAAAACTTAGTAATTCTTTATAATTTTGAACTCTTTGAAATCTTGAAATCTTTGTAATTAACCTTTTATCAAATTAAAAATCTTTTTTTTTTATGTAAAAGTAAAATGTTCAAAGAAAGTGGTACTTAGCTTTTATGTGATTCGTTGTTGTTGTTGTTGTCTCTTGCGAAGTATATGATTTGCTTATGTTAGCATCCTTGAAATGTATAAATGTCGCACAAAATATAATTATCTCGCAAAAAAGAAGTGTGAGAAATGAGATTTGAACCCTTGACCTGCCTCTTGCATATTCTCGCACCATACCAACTGTTCTAACCCTCTCTTGCGAAATTAATTTGCGAGATAATCATCAACTTTCTTCTTTGCGAGCTAAGCAAAGTCTGTGCGAAATTTCGCATAACAAAAATAAGTGTGCGAGAGCAAGAATTGATCCTGCGACCTTCTGCTCACATTCATGCCTCCCCGACCAACTGTGCTAGCCATGCCTCTGCGAAGTGTTTCATGAGATAATCACCTACTTTCTTCTTGCGAGATATTGTTGCGGAAAATCCATGCAAAAATGGACGTTCAATGGGACTTGAACTCGCGACCATGAACTCATTAACCTCGCAGGTGACCAATTGTGCTTGCCTCTTGTTTGCGAAAGAATGAAACAACCTTGCGAAATTATCCATTTTTTTTCCCTTCTTTGCGAAGCAAAAATTCTTTGCGAGGTGGGAGATTCGAACCGCGACCTTAAGCTCCTCTTGTTCGCTCGTGACCAATTGTGCTACTCCTCCTGTGCGAAAGGATCGTAGAATGCTAATACATGACTTATATTCACCCTTTGATATTCAAGGAAAAAGATGACAAAAATTCTTCGCGAAGGGTAAGACTCGAACTCGCGACCTTATGTTTATACTCTTCGCCAGTGACCAATTGTGCTAGCTCTTTGTTTGTGAAAGAAACACACAATACTATAACTTTATTCACTTCTTCGCTCTCGGAAGTTCAAAAATATGTAAAAGGTGGGATTCGAACTCGCAACCCCAAGCTTATTCTCTTCGCGAATGACCATCTGGGCTACTTGCTGCTTGCGAAGGAAACACACAATGCTATAGCTTTATTCCATTTTTTCCCCTCTTGAAAGTTCAAAAATATTTGAAAAAAATATGACTGTGGCGAGATTTGATCTTGCGACATCAAGCTTCTTCGCTCCAACTCAAACCATCTGTGCGAGCTTCTTTTTGTGATAAAATTCACAGCGTTTTGTTCTTATCCTTTTCTTCGTTCTTCCTTTATTTCCTTCAACAATTTTCCTTTTGATTTTTCTCCTGAACATGAAATTCTTTCATTCAAACTTTAATTTTCTTCCTTGAATTTCACCACGGCAACTAATTTTTTCTCTTCTTCTTTTCAATTACTGATGATGTTTACTCCCTGAAAATGTGATTTCTCCCATAAAACTTCCATTTTTGAACCTAAATTTTATAGATCTAAATAAAAAGTATGAACAGTAACTAATTTTCATGGAAATTTCTCTTATAGTTTATAGATCCAATTGAATTCATCACCAACAGTAGCCGTTTTTTCTAAACTTTCTTGAACCAACAAGATTAGGTCCCTGTTTCTAGCGCATATGTAGTAGCGGGATTTCCCACACTACACCCCTCACTATATTTTGTAGATCTAAATCATATTAATCACCTAAATTTTAAATATAAGTGCTAGAAATTTAAATAGACACATAAGATTTTTTACGTGGTTCGATCAATGTGATCTACATCCACGATTCTTCACTATGATTGTTGAGATTACATTTGAATTACATTGAGAATCTCCATTAATGGATATTTTCTAGAGCTCTAGATCTAATTATTTGGGGAAGAAGATGATAAAGAAAATAAAATTTTTCCCTCTCTAAATTGTCTAACCTCTCTCAAGTGTATCCCCCCTTTTCTCTCTCCTGATCTCCTCTTTATATAGGTGTTTACATAATGGATGACAGCTCACATACAGCTCATATTCTCGCGAGCCTTTTAATGATTTCGCAGGCTCTCGCTACCTTCTCTCGAGACATTCTCGCGGCCCCTTTAATGATTTCGTAGGCTCTCGCTACCTTCTCTCGAGACACTCTCTCGAGTCTTGCTACCTTCTCTCGAGACACTCTCTCGAGTCTTGCTACCTTCTCTCGAGACACTCTCTCGAGTCCTCGCTACCTTCTCTCGAGACACTCTTCATACCTTTTCTCGTATTTACTGCTGGTGTCGTCACATTACGTTATTTTTGATGTTAGTCTGCGACGGTTTCGCAGTGTTGCTAATGACAATATCGCGAGTACGTTGTTGTTGCGATATTCTGATCCTACATTAGCGACATGTATACTATGTGACTCTAAACTAACCATAAGAGTTTTCTTATTCACTAGTTTTCACAAAAGTTGAAAATTCAAAAAGTTACAACACAAACCACTCCCCCACACTTAAACTTTACATTGTCCTCAATGTAATTGAATCGTCCAAAGTAAGTCAAGGTGGGAAATCCTAACAAGAAATCAGCAAAAAAACAAGACAAGAAAAACTAAAAACAAGACAAGAAATAAATACAAGACAAGAAATACTCATCCTTTGGGTTGCCTCCCAATTAGCGCTTGGTTTAAAGTCGTCACCCGACTATCTCCTTGCTTTCTATGACTCCTCCAGGGGAGTACATCCACAAAGTTAACTCCTTCCACCACTTCGGAAGTGAAATTCTCATAATATGGTTTCAACCTATGCCCATTAACTTTAAGTTCTTTCCCGTAGCTATGCTACTCTAATTTCCACCGCACCATGAGAAAACACATTAGTAACAATAAAAGGTCTGATCCATCGTGACCTTAATTTACCCGGAAATAAATGCAAGCGAGAATTAAACAAAAGCACTTCCTGCCCAATGCAAAATTGTTTTCTAGAAATCATGTTATCATGAAATGCTTTCGTCTTTTCCTTATAAATTCGCGAACTTTCAAATGCGTCATTGCGAAGCTCCTCTAGCTCTTGGAGTTGTAACTTCCTTTGCTTTCCAGCCCCATCCATCTCCATGTTGCATTGTTTAATAGCCCAAAACGCCTTATGCTCAATTTCCACGGGTAAGTGACAAGGTTTACCATACACAAGCCTAAAGGGAGACATCCCGATAGGTGTTTTATATGCGGTTCTATACGCCCATAAAGCATCATTAAGTCGCATGCTCCAATCCTTCCTTGTTGGGTTCACCGTCTTTTCGAGAATAGATTTCACCTCCCGGTTAGACACCTCGGCTTGTCCATTTGTTTGGGGATGATAAGGTGTTGCAATCTTGTGCGACACATTGTAATTCGTCAACAAGCTTTGTAAAATCCTGTTTTTGAAGTGAGAACCTCCATCGCTAATTATGGCTCTTGGAATTCCAAACCTTGCAAAAATATGAGCTTGCACAAAATCTGAAACCACTTTAGAATCATTAGTTGGGGTGGCTTTAGCTTCCACCCATTTCGAGACATAATCAACCGCAAGTAAGATATAAAAATTCCCATGGGAGTTGACAAAAGGCCCCATAAAATCAATACCCCATACATCAAAAACTTCAATAAATTGAATAAAAGTTTATGGCATTTGATTTCGGGCACCTAGATTGCCGTTTCTTTGGCACCTATCACAAGTTGTACAAAATATATGTGCATCCTTAAACAAAGTTGGCCAATAAAAACCACTTTCAAGTACCTTGTGAGCGGTTCTCTTACTCCCAAAATGTCCTCCGCAAGCATAAGAGTGACAAAAAGACAAGATAGAGTTAAATTCAGATTCGGGAACGCACCTTCGTATTACTTGGTCACTACCATGTTTCTACAAGTATGGATCATCCCATATGTATTGGTTACCTAACCTCTTAAGTTTGTCCCTCTCAGCACGAGACAAGTTCTTTGGGATTTGTTTAGAAACTAAGTAATTGACAATATCGGCATACCATGGTTCTCCAAAGGCAATTGAGAATAGTTGCTCATCCGGGAAACTTTCACGCAACGGGATAGTCTCCTTGTCCACAGCAAGTCGGCTCAAGTGATCCGCAACGGTGTTCTCAATTCCTTTCTTGTCTTTGATTTCAATATCAAACTCTTGCAAGAGTAAAATCCACCGTATGAGCCTCGGTTTCGCCTCTTTCTTTGTAAGCAAGTACTTAGGCGCTGCATGATCAGAAAAAACAACAACTTTTGTACCAATTAGATAAGAGCGAAACTTCTCTAAAGCAAAAACAATGGCTAATAACTCTTTTTCAGTGGTTGTGTAGTTTTGTTGGGCCTCATTTAACGTTCTAGAAGCATAATAAATAGCATGAGGAAGCTTCCCCACATGTTGCCCAAGCACCGCACCAACCGCATAGTCACTTGCATCACACATGAGCTCAAAAGGTTTGCTCCAATCCGGTGGTTTAATGATAGGGGCTGAAATCAAAAGTTCTTTCAAACGATTGAATGCCGCCATACATTTTTCATCAAAGTTAAAAACCACATCTTTTTGCAATAAGTTACAAAGTGGTGATGCTATCTTGGAAAAGTCCTTTATGAATCTACGATAGAAAAGAACGTATCTCCCTCACCGTAGTGGGAGGGGTTAGAGCACGAATAAGGTCTATCTTAGATTTATCGACTTCCAAGCCTTTAGAAGATATTATATGGCCTAAAACTATGCCATGAGTTACCATGAAATGGCACTTCTCCCAATTTAGCATCAGATTTGTTTCAACACATCGTTCAAGGATTAGAGACAAATTGTTCAAGCAAAGGTCAAATGAATCACCAAAGACACTAAAGTCATCCATGAACACTTCTATTATGTTTTCAACATATTCCGAAAAGATACTCACCATACACCTTTAAAAGGTAGCTGGAGCATTGCATAAGCCAAAAGGCATCCTTCTATAAGCAAAAGTACCAAAAGGACAAGTGAAAGTGGTTTTCTCTTGGTCCTCCGGCGCTATCACAATCTGATTATAACCTGAATAGCCATCAAGAAAGCAATAATAAGAGTGTCCAGCTAAACGTTCAAGCATTTGATCAATAAAAGGCAATGGAAAATGATCTTTTCTAGTAGTAGCATTCAATTTCCTGTAATCAATACAAACCCTCCAACCGGTTTGCACACGAGTTGGGACAAGTTCATTCTCATCATTCTCCACCACTGTCACACCTGATTTCTTTGGTACTACTTGTACCGGGCTTACCCACTTACTATCGGATATGGGGTAGATAACACCCACTTCCAAAAGCTTGAGTATCTCCTTTTTCACAACTTCCATCATGGGAGGATTCAAACGACGTTGCGCTTCCCTAGTAGGCTTTGCATCATCCTCCAAACGAATTTTGTGCATACAAACGGCAAGGCTTATACCCTTGATATCGGCAATTGTCCATCCTATGGCCGTCTTGTACTTCCTTAGCACCCTTAGAAGTTTTTGCTCCTGTAAATCATTAAGCTCATTAGAAACAATCACCGGTAACTCTTCATTATCACCCAAGTACAAGTACTTTAGGTGGTCGGGAAGAGGTTTCAATTCTAACTTTGGAGATTTAACAATTGAAGGTACAAGCTTTTCATCACTGCATGGTAAAGAAATAAAAGAGATATTATGAGTTTCCGGGCATCCTTGTAGTGAATTAAGATCACCAAGGGCTTCCTTGACTTCATTACCACACTCTACACCATTATCCATGGATGTAGTTAACACGGTTTCCAAAGCATCATCACCGTTTAATTCAAACATTTGTTGTGCCAATGTATCCATAACATCAATGGAGAAACAAGAGTGGACATCACTAGGATATCTCATCGTCTCGAAAATGTTGAAACGTATTGTTTCTCCATCAAACTCCATAGTTAGCGTTCCCTTGTCCACATCAATTATGGTTTTCGCCGTTTTCATGAAGGGACGCCCAAGTAGCAATGGAAGAGACGAGTCCGGTGAACCTTCATCCATCTTTAACACACAAAAGTCAGCTGGAAATACAAGTTGATTAACCTGCACAAGAACATCCTCAACAATACCCATTGGGTAGACATTAGAGCGATCGGCTAATTGCAATACAATTTCAGCCTTTTTGAGAGGACCAAGTTTGGGGAGAATCCTCATTTTTCTCCTCCAAAACAGGTTCCTTTGGTGTGTCTGATGTGACTCAATAATGTTGTAGAAAGTGGTAGTAAGGTTGTCGTTCACTCGGACTTGATGAAATTGATCTTAGGATTTAATAAAGAAAAATAATAAAAATACAGAATATATACAATTTATGTCACAAGACGGAGAGAGTTACTGGGATTCAGGATTCCGCCAAACTCATAACAAAAGGTTCAAATATTAATTCTTTTAACAATATAGCTCAACAAATAAAAACATGGACTCTTATTTTTGCCAAAGTTGATTCTCAAAATATTAGTTATAAATCGTAAGCATGGGACATCAAACATTTAAGCAAGCATGACCCATCTAATAAAATAATAACTAATTTTATCAAATCATAATTCAATTTTTAATCAGTGCAAAAGTCATAAAAAGAATTAATTAAAATTACCCATGTATGAAGTTCGTCTTCCTCCGTCGTCCCAGTGATGGGTTCTAGCTCATCATGTTGGAAACACGCTCAAAATCCATTATTATTGCTCAAAAAATGGTTACAAATGATGAACAAAGGAGAATGATGAAAACCGGGTTTGCAACAGTTATAGTTGTTGCAAACAACGTTACAGACTACGATAGAGATTAAGTGCGGCTGTTACGACAGCTGCGACCCAAAACTGGTGGTCGTTTTTCACTGTTGGAAAACGACTGTCTTCGAGAGTCCGTTCTTCGCGTTCTTCAGAGACGCAGCAGCAGAAATGGTAGTCTTGGTTCCTTCGATTTTTGGCTCTTCTCACGTTCTAAAACCTCCCAAACTCTCCGTATTTGTTCTATGCTATCTCCCCCACTATTTATAACCCAACCTCTCGATATATATCGCCATAACGTCAAATAATTCTCAATATTCTTCACGGCCTGTTTTAGGAAATAATCTCTATTTTTGATTTCTCCACGCGTTTTAAAGCCTCCAAATTGCTATATTTAACTCCTTCACACTCCATAGAGTTGTTAGGATCTGCCAGATACGTGAAAACACCTCTGTTGCTCGCGAAATCTCGTGAATATCTCCTCCGGCGTGTGCTGCCCTGATTTTCTTCTCGCGGAAATTACAGCCAATTTGGATCAAAACCAGCACCTATATACCAGCCCTGTTAGGCCCAAAGGAAGATACCCAATCAATTCCAAACCCTTTAGTCTCACGGGAAGAGCTCCAAATTCGCAACCCTAATTCTCCGCCGTGAAACCAAGCTTTTCCCGCCAATTTCGAATTTTGAAATGGAGAAGATGAAGTGCCCCGATCCAAAACATGGGCGCCTTTATCGGCTTGGGTGCACAGGGTGCCCTTATCCAAATTGAGGGTGCCTTTATCACTTTTCTCCCGGGGGTCCAAATAACACTTTTTGAGCAACTTTTTCCGCACAAGTGTATTTCTCCAAAAACACCTACACACACATAAAAACACCAAAATTAGTACGAAATCGAGACCAACAATAGAGACAATGAGGACAATTGGACACAAAAATGTGTCTATCAAATACCCCCAAACTTATTATTTGCTAGTCCTCGAGCAAATTTATTCTAGAAATAAAAATCATTTGAACCCCTAGGTGGCCCTAGTGGCGGAGTGTTGTCTCCGGAGGGTTTACCAGAGGTGTACCCACAAAACCTTTACTCCATACCCTAGCTATCTACGCAAAACCTTGGAAGGCACTAAAGAATCTCCTTGGTTGGCATACTTATTGACTACGGAGGAAGTACCCGATGCGAAATTCCAATTCTTTGTACACGAGTTTGCACTCAAGCATACTAAAATTCATATAAAGTGACAGAGCTCTACTCGGATAGTCGCACTATGGACATCAATACCCTAGTCAAAACTAATCACATGGATAGATCAAGAAGATGGATATAGAGAAAAACATAGATGGTTTTGATGTTTACTAAGTGAATGGTGGTTCCCAAATCTCATCTGAAGGCCTCCGCCAAAAAATGAACCTATCCTAATGGACCGAGATACTAGTCTCGACTAATATCAACACACTGGCATATACAAGGGAACCAAGTGGTCGATAATCCTAACTCTAGGTCAACACAACCGGCATATACAAGGGTTCCAAGTGGTCGACTTTATTGAATTTATTCCGGTTGGTCTGATGGTCCGGTCTCTTTTTTTTTTTTTTTTTTTTTTTTTTTTTTTTTTGGTATCTCAATCACTCTAATTCACCCTAGCATCGGTAACAACTTGATTCGTGGGCCCCACCTAATCACTTAGAGAAACATAGTTTAAAAGCGAAAAATAAAAATAGAAGTGAAAAGGACTCAACGAGATTGGTGAAACTATCATGTTATTTCTAACACCTGAACTCTGTGCTTTTATGAATAGAATCTTTAGATGTTGCCATCTAATCAGATTGGTTCCTCAACTCCTATAACCAAAATGCTTCCATCCACTTAGATTGGTTAGTGCCATCCTTAATACGCATAAATTTCTAGGCTCTGGAGTTTAACAATGCAACTAAAAATTTCTCCCATACCCCCAAACTTAAATCTAACATTGTCCTCAATGTTCTAAAGATAAAATTAAAAGCATGAACAAGGAGAAACTGTTACCATTTGAAGCAAAAGAGTTAAGGAAAGATATTACCGTGTCGCGAGAGCATGAGTTACCTCCCAAGAAGTGCTAAGTTTAAAGTCTTCAGCCAGACATTGGAAAGGATTAGTCACCTCGAAGAATCATATAGCAACAGTCGGAATAACTGCGGGTCATCTGGATCAAAAAGTGCTAACCACAAGAAGAGGAAACTGCAACAGACCAGGAAGATATCCAACACACCCTTATCTATTTTTAAGACCACTACATCTAGTTGTGGTTCGGGCTCAGGCTCTATGAAAGGATCTAGATAAAAAGTTTTCATCGGCTGGATTTCCTCAAAGGCAGTATCCTGAAGATCAGGTTCTAGAGTCTGGAAATACTCAATTAAGAACTTAGAAGCACATAATAATAACCTGAATAATTGCGGATCCTTAAAGTCAATCAGTTTTGACTCACAAAATTGACCACGATGAAACTTGCGGTCAATCTTAAGCAAATGTGTCAGTACCAGTTTCCTAAAGTACTTAGTATCAGTCTCAAAACTTAATAATTGACACATATGAAACTTGAACGTTCCCACAATTGGTTGAAAAATATTTGGTGGGAAAACAAAGTCAATCTGGGTATCATAGCCTGGGCTAACCACATCAACCAGAGGATGGGTTTCTAACAACTGAACTTCCCTATTGACATCACTAGGTTCAGGAAAACGTGTATGAAGATAATCTTTTAAAATGGTTGAGGCACATATGTCAAGTCCCAAGTGAGGGACCTTTCTAAGAGTTAAGGCACATGGAGAATGATAATCACCCCCAAACTTAGAGTTTTCAGTGTCTCTAAAAAGACTAGTCACAACTTCCCTAATTTCAAGGTCATCTGATTCCTGAAAATGGTCAATTGATTCTTCTAAGTCGGGTTCATCCTTACTCATCTCTACGAGTTCATCTTCTTTGTCTAAGATTAATGTTTCTAAATCGCTAGACTCTAAAACAATATTCTCAGAAGAAACTCGTTCCTCAAAACTATCACCGGCTTCGTAATCATAAGGGAATACTACATCGTCTAAAACGGTGGTATCTCTAGTCAAATCCTCATCCTTTTGAATAGGTGAATAATTATTAAAATTATTTGGATTTGAACTAGAAATATCATCATTAAGCTCAATTGGAGTAACAAATTCCTGATCACTATGCCTACTGATTTCAAATTCTTCATCAACACTATCCTCATCATAATCATAACATGAAAATGGTTGAACCTCATCTAAATTAGTGTTACCAAATCTAACCTCTTCATCTTGATTATAAATATCCTCATTTTCATGGGTATTATTGGAAACAATGTATTGGGAATTAAGATTATTTCGAGCAAGTTTTTCGACAATCCTATTTGCACTTTCAGTAAATTGCTTAAGAGTCTCTTCTAAAGACATCCTAGTTGACTGCTCTAGGGACTCATCTGGAATATTTAAGGTTTCCTTCACAAATAAGGAATGACTCTTGAAAGCCTCTTCTAGAGAAATAGATGAATTGTTTTGCTCATAAGACCGATGCACGTGTGGATAGTAATTGGGCTCACCATGGTGTGACCCATAACCTTCAAAAGGTTGGCGTTCCCAATCACTATTCACACTATGGTCATAGTAGTAATGTCCATATTGTTCAGTTGGATATCCGTTGTATTGGCTATACCAGTTTGACATCCTAACTGCAAGGGGATTCTACACAAACACAAACAAGGCTAACTCGACCACAACAAACCTACTGATTTCTAGCAAACAAAAAGCATGATGGCTCCACTTAGATTGTTTCTAGACCAGCTTCTAATCCTTCGAAAGGGAATTCGTTACAATTTAAGCAAACCCCTCTGGATCAATTCGAGTCAAAGTAAGTTGAATTAAGGCGAGGGAAGCTCAGTGGAGCTTTGATACCCAAGGCCTTACCGCTATTACAAGGCGGCGCAGTCACGCATTCAACTTCACAGAGACCATCATGAACTTCAAAGTATGCTAAAAGAGTAACCAATATTTTTCGAACGACTTTCCTATTAAGCTCGTTACCCTATAGGTCTCGTTCTAGTCAAAATTTTAGGCTTAGGTTCGTGTTTGGTTTCGTTTTCCTAAGGCGGGCAAGAAGAGAACGGTGATGAAATCCGAACCCTTATCTTGTATGGCCAGTCTTTGCCCTTTACTAGGAATTTAAAGCAGTCGTTTTCAATACCTCAACATATATGCACCCGAAATCATCCAGTAAACCCGCTGACGGGGGATTCGCGGGTGTTTAGAATTCTTACCTCCCGTTCCAGACGGGGGATGAACCGTTGAAGTCGACTCGGGCCACGACTCCTATGTCGTGTACGAACCCGAGGGGCCGAGACGATATCGTAATCGTCGTCCTTCCCTGTGCAGTTTATATTTAAATTACCCTTCCTTAGGGTTTAAAATTAATAATGTCCGATAGTCCAAAAATAAAGTCCAAAAATTAAAAAGTCCAAAAATAAAAATTACAAAAATAATTACCTAATTACAGTTTCTAAAAAAAATAAAAAAAAATAATTACACTATATACAAAATATTCTTCTTCACTCCTTTTGGATTCCTCTTTTCTTTCTTTTTTTTAGCTTCGCTTTTGTTTTCAGCGCTTTCTCCCTTTTTATTGAGCTCAGTTCCAAATCTGAAAACAAACAAGAAATACCAAAAGGCGTAAAAAAGAACAAAAATAATAAAAATAAAACCTAAAAACAAATCTATACACAAGTCCGTGTCGGCGGCGCCAAAAATTGATGTGACTCAATAATGTTGTAGAAAGTGGTAGTAAGGTTGTCGTTCACTCGGACTTGATGAAATTGATCTTAGGATTTAATAAAGAAAAATAATAAAAATACAGAATATATACAATTTATGTCACAAGACGGAGAGAGTTACTGGGATTCAGGATTCCGCCAAACTCATAACAAAAGGTTCAAATATTAATTCTTTTAACAATATAGCTCAACAAATAAAAACATGGACTCTTATTTTTGCCAAAGTTGATTCTCAAAATATTAGTTATAAATCGTAAGCATGGGACATCAAACATTTAAGCAAGCATGACCCATCTAATAAAATAATAACTAATTTTATCAAATCATAATTCAATTTTTAATCGTGCAAAAGTCATAAAAAGAATTAATTAAAATTACCCATGTATGAAGTTCGTCTTCCTCCGTCGTCCCAGGTGATGGGTTCTAGCTCATCATGTTGGAAACACGCTCAAAATCCATTATTATTGCTCAAAAATGGTTACAAATGATGAACAAAGGAGAATGATGAAAACCGGTTTGCAACAGATTATAGTTGTTGCAAACAACGTTCTGATACTACGATAGAGATTAAGTGCGGTATTCATGACAAATTCGACCCAAAATCGGGTGTCGTTTTTCACTTGGAAAACGACTGTCTTCAGGAGTCCGTTCTTCGCGTTCTTCAGAGACGCAGCAGCAGAAATGGTAGTCTTGGTTCCTTCGATTTTTGGCTCTTCTCACGTTCTAAAACCTCCCAAACTCTCCGTATTTGTTCTATGCTATCTCCCCCACTATTTATAACCCAACAGCCTCGATATATATCGCCATAACGTCAAATAATTCTCAATATTCTTCACGGCCTGTTTTAGGAAATAATCTCTATTTTTGATTTCTCCACGCGTTTTAAAGCCTCCAAATTGCTATATTTAACTCCTTCACACTCCATAGAGTTGTTAGGATCTGCCAGATACGTGAAAACACCTCTGTTGCTCGCGAAATCTCGTGAATATCTCCTCCGGCGTGTGCTGCCCGATTTTCTTCTCTCGCGGAAATTACAGCCAATTTGGATCAAAACCAAGACTTCTATACCAGCCCCCGTTAGGCCCAAAGGAAGATACCCAATCAATTCCAGCCCTTTAGTCTCACGGGAAGAGCTCCAAATTCGCAACCCTAATTCTGCCCGTGAAACCAAGCTTTTCCCGCCAATTTCTGAATTTTGAAATGGAGAAGATGAAGTGCCCCGATCCAAAACATGGGCGCCTTTATCAGCTTGGGTGCCTGGGGTGCCCTTATCCAAATTGAGGGTGCCTTTATCACTTTTCTCCCGGGGGTCCAAATAACACTTTTTGAGCAACTTTTTCCGCACAAGTGTATTTCTCCAAAAACACCTACACACACATAAAAACACCAAAATTAGTACAGAAATCGAGACCAACAATAGAGACAATGAGGACAATTCAGACACAAAAATGTGTCTATCAGTGTCCACCTTGCCCGAATCAGTAACCTCGGGTTGCACAAGTTGTGTACCACTTCTCAACGTAATAGCATTGACACCCTCTTTTGGGTTAATAGGTTGAGAAGGGAGTTTCCCACTATTTTGTGCCTTCAATTGGTTCAACTCAATAGCCATGGAGCCCATTTGTGTTTGCAACTCCTTGATAGCACTCTTAGTTTCCTGTTGACTTTCTATAAACATGGTAGAAATACCTTGCATCATTGTTTGAAGCTTTGAGTCAATATCGGAACCTTGATTTTGCATTAATTGTTGTGCTTGTGGTTGCTTTGAAATTGTTGTCTCTACTGGAATTGTTGTTGTTGAGGTTGAAATCCACTTGAAAAGTTGAAGGTAGGTTGTTGAACCGCTCCTTGCTTGTTGGCATAGCTAAAATTGGGGTGATCTCTACATCCCGGATTGTAAGTGTTTGAGTAGAGATCATACCGTTTTTGTTGATTTGGAAAGATCGCATTAGCTTGCTCGTCCTCATAAGTTTGAGAAGAACTTGGTATCACCGCGGTTGCAACTTGTTGCATCATTGCCGACATGTTACCCAATTGTTGACGAAGTTCCTCAACCTCGCTCACTTCATTCACCTTTCTTAGAATCACATCCGAACCACGACTCAAGAATTGTTGTGAGTTCGCCGCCATATTTTCAATTAACTCTCTAGCTTGTGCCACCGTCTTGCTAACTAGTGCACCACCACCCGCAGCGTCAATAAGATTCCTATCACTTGATTGGAGTCCTTCATAGAAGTATTGGATGATCATAGCGTCACTCAATTGGTGGTGAGGGCAGCTTGCCACCAATCTCTTGTATCGTTCCCAACATTCATATAAGGATTCTCCCACGTTTTGCTTCATCCCACAAATCTCCTTGCGAATTTGAGTAGCCTTTGATGCAGGAAAATATCTCTCCAAAAAGAGTTTCTTCAACCCATTCCATGTTGTGACACTTCCGGAAGGTAAATAGTACAACCAATCCTTAGCACTATCCATTAAAGAGAAACGGAAAACTTTCAAAATTGCACCATCCGCCTCAACATTCGCTGGAAGCATAGCCGTGACAATGGTGTGGAAGTCCATAAGATGTTTGTTTGGGTCTTCATTCACCATGCCATGGAATTTTGGTAATTCTCTAAGCAACCCCGGCTTTATCTCAAAAGTAGAGTTCGTTTGAATACACCCTGTTGTGTATCAAGCCTATGAGAAGCTAAGTCCTTGAGTGAAGGATTTGCATCACCCGTTGCTTCTTCTTCCTCAACGTGTGGTTCGTCTACGATTGGAACCTCTTGTTCTCCTTCTATTTGTACTTCTCCTTCCACTTTTAACTCTAGATTTTCTGTTGCGTCTTGACTTGGTTGGAGTATTGTGCCTCTTCGAGTAGCTATCCCGCACCTTGGATAATTCCAATCTTTAAAAGCCAGGATTAGGTACCTGAAAACAATTCTCCCAAACAAGTGAGAAACAAGACAAGAGCCGAAAAACAAAGATAAAAGCGAAATTGTAAAAAGAAACTAAAAACTTAATAACAAGCCGTATGCCTCCCAAGAATGGCGCCAAAATTTGATCGTGTGTCAATCCGTCAAAAATAATTTCACTTTCTTACTCACTAAATTTAAATGAAGTACAAAGTAAGGAAGAGTTCGTATCCACAGAGAGGCAATTGTTGTTATGCGATTTTCGGTTTCTAAGGTAACCAAGGGGGATGTTTGTTGTTTAAGCGAAATACTAAAGTAAAAATAAATAGAGCAAAGCAAATACTTGGAATAATCAATAAGGAGAAGATATTGGTCACGGGATAGTATCATTCACAAACATGTATTTTCATCAATGATTAGAATTGGTAATTTAATCTCTCATCTACTAAAAGTCCTAGGATACCTTGATCGCAAGAATAACCCGCTAATTCCCCGATTTCATCACAACCACATTAAAAGATGCATATGTGAATTCTTCCTAGAAAGCAATCTAAAGTGTAAAAGCACAATTAGATTTAACTCCCTAAAAGCAATAAGTTCTATGGAATAAGACTAATCAATGCAAACAAATGTGTAAAAGCACTAAACGTTTTAACAAAAGTTATGATTCACTTATGACTAGTAGGATATATCACTACAAGCACTACCCACAATTTATGCTACTTAGAATCAGGGATAAACAACTTTTTCGTATTGAAAACCCTAATATAGCTCTAGAGATGAATGTAAATCGGATTGATTCCGGACTCAACCAAACAAACTATCAAATCATGTAACATTATTAATTGTGAATCACAAACAATAAAATATTGAGACAAAACTAATTCATTGAATCATATAACATATTGAGAAATCAACTTTATCCCATAACCAATAATATGTTTAGCTACTCATAGCTATGGAGTTCATCATAATAATATTAATTGAAAAGAAGAAGAAGATGAACAAAAGCAAACCCTAGAAGCGTAAACAAAACGGCTCTCCAAAGTTTCAAGAATAAAATATATCATAAGTTGTAGGAGACTTTCCCTTTTATAGCTTTTCTCCAACTTCTAAAATTAGGTCTAGTCTTCAAAGTCCATTAGATGAAAATCCACCAAGCCCATAAGAGGGAGAAACCCATGTAGAAAATATGTCCCAAAAGTGGTCGACGGAAATCTGGTATTGTGGCCGGAAATTGGCCGGAAGAGTCGCCGGAAAATAGCTCAGGTGACCGGCAAAGTCCGCCCGGTCACCGGTCAACGGGTCAACTCGGGTCAACTAGTCAGCTCGGTGGGTCAACTCGGTCAAGCACCGAGTCAGGTGTCAGATGACTCAACTCAGAGTCAGACCTGAGTCAGGGTGGAGTCAGATGAAATCAGGTCTGACTGGTCTGACTAGGCTTGACATGAGCCATTGCAGGTCTAATCTGTGCTGCACAATCCTTGTGCATCACCATCTCCATAGCCAGCCATCTTGGCTGTGCATCTTGGCTGTGCATCATTCCCTGCAAATCCTGCTCTAACAGTCCACAACATCTCTTGCCTCATATCCCATTCATCTTCTAGCTCAAATTGCAATACTTGAGCACCGCACTTGCCAAGTCTCGAGTCATGCCCCGTAACAATTCCATCTTCTTGTTAACAATACCACTAACCCTTGTACTCACCGCACCAAAGATACAATTTTGAGTCATCTCCCCGTCACATTATAATCTGTATTCAAAGTTGCAGCTCCATAACCTCCAGACCAGTGCTCCATTCAATCCCGAGTGTCTCAACTCCATATGCTCCACCTTCCAGTCCTGCATCTGAGTCATAGACAATCACCACTCTGTCAGCTCATATTGCTATCTGACTCTCCACCAGTTCCAAGCCTCAAGCAATCACTTGTTCCATTAATCTTCTCAGCTTCTCACATCAACAAAGAGCTGTTTCACCCGCCATTCTCAACCGCAACAAGGCCTCCAACAATTCACTACTGCAAGTTTCTCTCAACCAACACAAACCCATTGCAGGCAACAGCACCAACTCACATCTATAATCACCCATTTCATGCACCTGCATGTCAAACTCTTCACTGCCATTGGCAACACATAATTCCATTTAGGTATAGTCATCCACAGCATCTCTTCCCATTGCAGACCATTTTGCTCAGTGCAACTTCATAACCACCATCACACCTGACTCCCTTCAAACACCACCGAAACACCGGACCATATCCATTGCATTCCCCCGAGCAAAGACCACCGAATTGCACAACCACTTCCCGTAATTCAACACCATCACAATCCACCATTCACAATCAAACATCCAATGCCCGGTTCCAATTATATCTTCCTCGCCAACAAACCACAATCCAGGCCATCACTAGTTGCTTTACCTCCGGCACTTTCTTCTTGCAATGCCACCAGCAATTCTTCTCGCCTCCTCGCCCAATAACTCAAATTCCGGTATCACCACCACCAACACATCCCTTGTACGGCTCCATACTCGCCTAGCACCAAATTTGCATACCCATCTGATGCTCACTGCATCATCTCTGGCAGCTACAACATGCCCTTCACCTCAGTCACCACAATTGTATTCATGGCATCCATTTCCAACCAACACAACTCATTGCCACCATCTCACTGATGCATAGCAACAACTCACCATTGCCATACAGCCCTGCAACTGCACATTGTCAAACACCAGCCGCAACCATAGCCACTACTGTAGCTCCATAATAGCATCATCAATACCCAACAGCAATCGCAATGACTTCAAATGTCACAAGCCGCCTTCACTTCCATTGTAGCCACCATCTGAAGCTCTAGTCACAACAAAGCATCCACCTTCTCAAGCTTCAATGTCAACAGAACCACTTCTAACTCCTCTTCAACTCCAAAATCAAAAGAAACCCATTCATCAACACCACAAATACCCTTTCGATTTTTATCCCTAGTTCTATTGACAGACAAAGAACAAATATAATTCTCCCTCATCTTGGTTCTTGACCAACACAAACCAGATCTCGCTCTCAATCCCGCCGTAAATCCTCATCGAACCTCAACCGGCTCAACCATGGCATAACAAAGAATACCGCATCTCCAAAATCATCTCGACTCACTTCTTTGTTCTTCTCAATTGATTCGAATCCTCCAACACACATCTCAACTTTCAATCTCAGTAAACCCTAACTTAATCCCTTTTTTTCTTCGAATCGACACACTACCAACTCTTCTACGCAACCTGAGTTGATCGATTGATTTCTCCATCACCTCATTTCACCGATTTTGAACATATTTGCCGTAGTATTTCTTCCTTCTCTAACTCTTGAAGGGTAATAAAAGAAGAAGAACATTTCTCTTGTTTTCGTGGTCTAGTAATGATGAGAATTACTAAAAGCACCCATTTGTTGGATATGAGCCACCTCGAATAATTTGGCTTGTCAATTTCAGAAAACCGACAGCCCTTTGCTTTCTTGTTCAACCGTTCTTTTCGCTCTAGATGAGTGATTTCTCCTTCTTTTGCTCCAAATGACTCAATTGCACCTGATTAGCTCAAAAGCACACATAAGATACACAATTCACACGAAAAATAGCAAAGAAAGCATAAACTCTATATAGCAAATACGGTGTATTCTACACCTATCACCAGTTATTTTTGCGGCCTCTTATCCCTTCGCTGATATGGCTCATGGTTACAAGACCACACCCTAATTGGGGTTTTCTTCGGGCCGAGGGCATCATAGCCAAGACTTTCCAAGAATGGCTAGGTACGCTCCAGACGCCCCAAGCACTCTTGGCTCAACCGTGTACCTCGGCGCCTTGATCGAGTTCTGCACTTCTTAGGAGAGACCTTGTCACCTTAGTCGTCCAACCTAAGTCATAAGCTTAAGTTGAAAATCCAAGGCGCCTCTCCTGGATGGGTTTTATTGACCCCCAATCTCCATGACCCAGGTTCCGGGGGCGGTGTAACCTTTCCCTGAGCCATGCAATAGGTCTTCCCTTTCAATGACGCACTTTAGGTCTTACTTTTGCCTCTTGCGAAATTTTATTCGCGAACTAGGGTGTACGCCAAAGTTGGATGCCTCTGTCTTTTTTGTTCATTCTTTATTTATTCATTCATTCTTTTCGCGAATATATGATGCCTTATTTTCGGCGAAATCTTCATAGTATTCATTCTTATAAACTAATATCATATCTTTTGAAGCAAAGCAAATATTCAAAAAATTGATCTATAAATTTTTTTTTTTTTTTTTTTTGAAATCTTTGAAATCGTGTGATCGTATCGCTTTTTGTAAATCAAATTAAAAATCTTTTATTTGTTGTAAGTAAAATAAAATGTTGAAGGAGGTGGTACTTAGCTTTTATGTGAGTCGTTGTTGCTGTCAAAGAAGTGAATAAATGCCTTGAAATGTATGAACTTCGCGCAGCAAAAATAAGTGTGAGAAGTGAGACTTGAACCCTTGATCTACTTCTTGGATTTTCTCGCACCATACCAACTGTTCTAACCCTCTCGTGCGAAATAATCAAAGATCATGCGAAGTAATCAAAGGCTAACTGTGCGAGAGGCAGCTCTGTATAAATTTCGCATAACAAAAACAAACTGCGAGAAGCAAGAATTGATCCTGCGACCTGCTGCTTGCATTCATGCCTCTTGACCAACTGTACAAGCTTCTTCTATGTGAAATTATCGCATACTTGTTAAAACTTGTCTTCCTCTGGTAGTCCAAAAAAGATGCGAAAAATTCGCGGGAGGTGGGAATTGAACCTACGTCCTCAAGCTCATTGTCTTCACCTCTGACAACCTTTGTTGGCTTCTGTTTGCGAAATATCTGTGCGAAATAATCACTTACTTTCTTCTGTGCGAAATTCCTTTGCGAAATATCCATGCGAAAAACACACGTTCATTGGGATTTGAACACACGGCCATGAACTCATTAACTTCGCAGATGACCAACTGTGCTGCCTCTTGTTTGCGATATAATGAAACAATATTGCGAAATTATCCATTTTTTCGCCCTCTGTAAAAAAAGAAAACTATGCTCGCATGTGAATTCGAACTTGCGACCACGAACATACATACTGTTCTCTTGACCAACTGTTCAAGAATCTCTCTACGAAATTAACGCATAACTTTTTTCCTTATTCTTTTATTCTCCCTTGGCATTAGAAGAAAATGCAAGATATGTATTTGTGCGAATTCGAACCCGTGATCTATTGGTTGTTCGCTCAGCCTTGATCCATCTGCGCGAATTTCTGTTTGTGATAGAAATCACAACGACTGCCACTTATGTGCACTTCGCCCTTCCTTTATTTTCTTCAACAATTTGCCTCTTGCTTTTTCTCCTGAACATGGAAATCTTCCATTGAAACTTTAGTTTTCTTCCCTGAATTTCACCACAGCAACTAATTTTTTCTCTTACTCTTTTCATGTCTTTGAATTTTTGATGATGTTTACTCCCTGAAAGTGTGATTTCTTCCATGAAATCTCCATTTTTAAACCTAAACTTTGTAGATCTAGAAAAATATAAACAGTAGTTAATCTTCATGGAAACTTCTTGAACCAACAAATTACATGAAGGATAAATCCTTTACTCTCCCTGTTTCTAGCGCCAAAATGTAGTTGCAGGAAATCCCACAACACACCCCTTATAATATTTTCTAGATCTAAATCTATTTCATAATCAAAATAAAGATTAAAGTGCTAAAATTCTAAAGATGGACACAAGGATTTTTTACATGGTTCGATCATTGTGATCTATATCCATGGTTCTTCACTAGTGATTGTTGTAATTACATGAGTTTACATTTAGAATCTCCATTAATGAGTATTTGGAGCTCTCTAGATCTAGTTTTTGGGGAAAAAGATGATAAAGAAATTAAATCTCTCTCTTTCTCTTACAAAAAATATGTCTCCCCTTTCTCTATATTGCCTTTCTCTTTATATAGGTGTTTACATAGTGGATGACAGCTCACACATAGTGGAGTATAGCTCATATTGTCTCATGCTCCCGCTACGTTCTCTCTGGCTCTGCTACCTTCTCGCAGGCTCTCCTACCTTCTCACAGGCTCTGTTACATTCTCGTAAGCTAAGGAAATGAATGCATCTCGCACACTAACAAATGTGTTGTGCGATATTTTGATCCTACAACTAGGATGCATCACTACAAGCAATAACCACAATTATGCTACTTGCATTCAAGGTATACCACTTTTGCATATAATAAACCCTAAACTAGCAATAGATGTGAAATCATACTCAATTGATTCTAGACCCGATCAAACAATCATTCAAATCATAAGACAATATCAATAGTAAATCATAAGCAATAAAGCATGGAGAAAATTCATTGCATAAAAATCATGTTTGGAATTCCAAATTATTCCTTAACCAAAAGAAAACTAAGTAAACATAATGGAGTTCATCACGAGAATAAAGAGAAAATCTATCATGTTTCTAAACCCTAGAACCAAAGTAGAAGTAAAAGATATTCCTCCTGAAAAAGGAGAGGTCTTGCTTTTATATCACCTCCAGGTTCTTAACTTAGGTCGCACCCATCTGCTAAACAATGAAACAGCCCATGAGTGAAGCCCAGTTAGAACAGGTCCAAGTCCGTCTGAGTTAATCCACTGTGTCAACTCGGTGATAACCGATTCCAGACGAGTTCTGCTTGTTTTCTGGCTCATTTCCAGCCATATCCCAGGATTTCTATTTCAGCTCCTTCTGTGTGTTCAATCCTAACATTCATCTACACAATGATTCATTCATCTTACCCATCTTCGCAACCTGTAGAAACCCATTTTAACCGCATCTCTTCTTAGCAATGGCAGCAAGCCACCAGACTCGTCGTTCACATTGTACTCAGTTTGTTGTTGATTCGACACACACCCATATAGCTCATAATTCATTCAATCATTCCCAGGCTTCAATCATTTCCTGTAGCTCAACAGCATCACAACAGACGATCCATTTCAGCCTTCTGTTAACCTGCATCATCGACATACCACCATCTACACCAGCTGCACCATATTCTCTGTCACCTGCAATGAGCTAGCACAAGCAATTTCTGTAGCTCATCAGGACCAGTGCCTCTCTTTCAATGCACTGCCAGACTCAACCCCTCAGCTCAGCTGCACAAACAATACTAGAACTCCCATGTATGGCGCAACTGCAACACAAATTCAACCTGAAACTAGAGCCATCCACCAGACTCTTCTTCTATTCCAGACACATCATCACTAGCCATTCTTTTTATCTCCTGAGTCTTCTAATATCCATACCAATCGAACCCAGAATCACCAACTACAATTTCTGCAGTAGCAACTGGTCATCAGATCTTCCTTGCATATCATATCAGCTCAAGAATGAGCTCAATTCTTCCTTCAGCTGTAACGGCATCACTTGCACAACTCAGTGTCCACTGTAATATCACCAGCATCGACTTCCAACTGCAATCTCTTTTTGCTTGACAGCACCATATTCAATTTCACAGCTCAACCATATACACCTTCATACCCATAATACCAATTCAGCACAATTTCTTTTCTCCTCTTTTGCTTCTTTCGTAGGTTGAATCTGATGGATTCTCAACTAGAACATCACCATAACCCATGAGAATCAACGGCAACAACTCTTCACAAACACCCATTTCTTCAATTCGTTTCAATTCCAGAAAAACCCTAACTTCATCTTCAAATTCTCAACCACAATAAAACCGTAATTCCTCTCAAACCCTACTCTGTGATTCATTACATAACTTCAATTTGTCTTCCAATCCACCATCTTAGATCGAATGTCACTTCTCGGCTTCAAATCCATACTCAATTTTCTGCTCGATCGTCTCTAGATTTCAGCAGGAGTCGCTGCTTTTTCTTCTGTCTGAGTTTCAGGTGAATGAGAGAAACATATCTCTCATCGGATTCAGGGTTGTAACAGATAGGATTTACTTACGCACTCGTTGCTTGGATATGGGACGTCCTGCATAATTCTTGTACTGTCAGTTTCATGGGACTACAAGCTTAATCATTGATTTCGCTCCTGGAATGATCTCTTTCTTTCGCCGTGGGCTTCGCCTTTTCATTCTCTTCAAGATGAAGATAAGAGATCCTGGATTTGAGCGAGTTCCACTTCTTTTTGCTCCAATGACTCCAAAACACCTTTAAAACTCAAAATCAAACATAAAATACAAAGTTTACAAGAAAACTCGCAAAGAAAGCATAAACAATAGATAAATATCAAGGTGTTTTAGACACATATCAGTATACTTCTATGAGAATATAAACAATTGAACAACTCTAGAACTAGTTTCATTTGAATCATTTGAACTAGTTATGGTTAAGATGAATAAGGTTGATATGAAAGTGTTCATATGGCTAACTTCGGTTAACTATTGTTGAGCCAACAAGGTGCACAAGTTTAGGTACGGTTACTCATATCTAAATGAAGTCACTTTTCATTTGTGTGTAACAAGCTAAGTTCTATCTAACGGTTGAAAGATATTAGCTTGAGTCTAATCAAGTTTTCATCTAACGGTGAATATTGAATGCTTTGTTACCAAAGTAACATTGATTGCAAACCCTGATTTGTAGACTATATAAAGGAGAACTCTAGTAACTGGGAAACCTAATCCCCACACATTCTGTGTGATACTAGTTGTGACTAGAGTCGAGTCTCCTTTAATCTTAGGTTTTTCACGAAACCCTGTAGGTTAACGACTTGAAAACTTCATTGGGATTGTGAAGCCAGACCCAACTATTTTCTCTATAGTTGCATGTTCTGATCTTGATGTTTCTGTCGTATTGAGTACTATCTTCTCTAAGATTTGCTCGAGATTTAATCTCCGATAGGCAAGATAAAAAGTAATCACAAACATCTTTGTCTCATCGT
>JAJJWW010009581.1:0-188865 GCA_023531295.1 Papaver armeniacum | reverse complement strand
TTAATAAAGAAAATAATAAAAATAAGAATATATACAATTTATGTCACAAGACGGAGAGATGTCTTTGGGATTCGTGGATTATACTAAACTCATAACAAAAGGTTCAAATTTATTTATTTTCAACAATTAAAGCTCAATAAATAAAAATAACATGGACTCTTATTTTTGCAAGGTTGATTATCAAAATATTAATTGTATCCCTAAGCATAGATTATCTAAACAAAGCATAACCTATCTAATTGAATAACAACCAATTTAATCAAATCATAATTCTATTTTAATTAGTGCAAAAGTCAAATAAAGAATTAATTAAAATTACCCATGTATGAAATTTGTCTTCCTCAAATCGTCCCAGTGATGGGTTCTAGCTCATCATGTTGGAAACATCACTCAAAATCCATTTTTATTGCTCAAAAATATGGTTACAAATGATGAAAAAGGAGAAATGATGAAAATCAAATGTTTGCAACAGTTATAAGTGTTGCAAACACTTATTACAAGGAATGATAAAGATAAAGTTACTTCTTTTAAGTGCGACAGCTGTATTACGACCCTCGTCTAAGTGTAAGTTTCAACATTGAATAACATTTGTCCTTGATAGTCATTCTTCACGTTCTTAGTCGACGTAGCGATAAAAATGATTCTGCAACTTTGATTTTTCTTGCTCTTCTCGCGTTCCTTTTCTCCCAAACTCTCCGTAATCCTTCCATGAGTCCCACCCAACCTTTTTATACTCGGCAGCGGCAAAATATCACATTATAATTGCGTATAATCCTCCCATCACTTTCTCGTGATGAAGAAAATATATTTTCTTTCTATTTTTGTTTCTGCCTTTTGCCAGGTGAAATATATCCTTGTTTATCTCTTACACGCTCTGGTGGTTGCTCGAGCCAATAATCAAGCACATAACACGTTCAAAAACTTCAAAACCCAAGCGGGACCCGTGTGCGTGTAAGTTTGCTCTGTTTGCTTCTCGCGACAATTCTAGCCCAACTGGATCGAAACCAACTCCTATATCAGCCTGTAGGCCCAAAGGAAGATACCCACCGATTTTCAGCCATTGAGTCTCGCGGGAAGAGCTTCAAATCCGCAACCCTAATTACCGGTGAAACCAAGCTTTTCCTTGCCATTTATGAATTTGAAATGGAGAAGATGAAGTCCCCTATCCTGTTCTGGGGTGCGAATAGCAGGTGCCTCCTTGGGGTGCCCCTTAGCAATTGGGTTACCCCTTATCAAAGACGAGTCCGAATAACACGTGTCTTAGGAGTGCTCAGAGCAACTTTTAAGTAGAATTTTCCAACAAATATTTATTTCCAAAAATACCTAAAAATGCATAAAAACACAATATTAGTACAAAATCGAGTTCAACAATACAAAGATCGAGGACAATTCGGACACAAAAAATGTGTCTATCAAATACCCCAAACTTATTATTTGCTAGTCCTCTGAGCAAATTTATTCTAGAAAATAAAAATCATTTGAACCCCTAGGTGGCCTAGTAGGCGGAGTGTTGTCTCCTGAGGGTTTTACCAGAGGTGTACCCACAAAACCTTTACTCCAGGACCCTAGCTATCTACAGAACCTTGGCACTAAAGAATCTCCTTGGTTGGCATACTTATTGACTACGGGAGGAAGTACCCAGATCTGAAATTCAATTCTTTGTACACGAGTTTGCACTCAAGCATACTAAAAATTCATATAAAGTGAGCTCTCTACTCGGATAGTCGCACTATGGACATCAATACCCAGGAGTCAAAACTAATCACATGGATAGATCAAGAAGATGGATATAAAGAAAAACATAGATGGTTTTGATGTTTACTAAGTGATTGGTGTTTCCCATATCGTCTCAAGGCCTCGCTAAAATGAACCTATCTAATGGTGAGATACTAGTGGACTAATATCAACACACTTTGGCATATACAAGGGAACCAATGGTCGATAATCCTAAATCTGAGTCAACGAATTTGGCATATACAAGGGGTTCCCAGTGGTGACTTTATTGAATTTATTAGGTTGGTCCGTGGATCTTGGTCTCAATTTCTTTTTCTTTTTTTTTTCTTTTTTTTTTTTTTTTTTTTTTTTTTTTTTTTTTTTTTTTTTTTATCTCAATCACTCTAATTCACCCTAGCATTGGTAACAACTTGATTCATTAGGACCCACCTAATCACTTAGAGAAACATAGTTTAAAAGAACAAAATAAAATAAAAATAGTAGAAAAAAGACTCAACGAGATTGGTGAAACTATCATGTTATTTCTAACACCAGAGCTCTGTGCTTTTATGAATAGACTCTTTAGATGTTGCCATCTAATCGGTTGGTTCCTCAACTCCTACAACCAAAATGCTTCCATCCACTTAGATTGGTTAGTGCCATCCTTAATAAGCATAAATTTCTAGGCTCTAGAGTTTATTTATTGCAACTAACAAAAGTTTCTCCCATACCCCAAACTTAAATCTAACATTGTCCTCAATGTTCTAAAGATAAAATTAAAAGCATGAACAAGGAGAAACTGTCACCATTTGAAGAAAAGAGTTAAGGAAAGATATTACCGTGTTGCAAGAGCATGGGTTACCTCCCAAGAAGTGCTAAGTTTAAAGTCTTCAACCAGACATTGGAAAGGATTAGTCACCTCGAAGAATCATATAGCAGTAACCGGAATAACTGCGGGTCATCTGGATCAAAAAGTGCTAACCACAAGAAGGAGACTACAACGGACCAGGAAGATATCCAACACACTCATCTATCTTTTGTTTAAGACAACTACATCTAGTTGTGGTTCGGGTTCGAAGCTCTATAAAAGGGTCTAGATAACAAATTTTCATGGGTTGCGTTTTCCTTATGAGTTAGATCCGAATGTTGGGTTCTAGATGCAGGAAAAACTCAAATAAAAACTTAGAAGCATAATAATAACCTGAATAATTGAGGATCTTCTAAGTCAATCGGTTTTGACTTACACCCGACCACAATAAGATTGGTGGTCATTCTTAATCAAATGTGTCGACCCTAATCTCCTAAAGTAATTAGGTTTAGTCTCAAAACTTAATAATTGACACATCTGAAACTTATATGTTCCCACAATTGGTTGAAAATATTTGGTGGGAAAACAAAATCAATCATTGTATCATAGCCTGGTTAACCACATCAACCGAGAGGATGGGTTTCTAACAACTGAACTTCTTTATGGACACAACTAGGTCCAGGAAAAATGTGTATGAAGATAATCTTTTAAAATGGTTGAGGCACATATGTCAAGTCCCAAGTTAGGGACCTTTCTAAGAGTTAAGGTACATGGAGAATGATAATCACCCCCAAACTTAGAGTTTTAGGTGTCTCTAGAAAGACTAGTCACAACTTCCCTAATTTCAAGGTCATCTAATTCCAAATGGTCAATTGATTCTTCTAAGTCGGGTACATCCTCACTCATCTCTCACGAGTTCATTTTCTTTTTCTAAGTCTATTGTTTCTAAATCGCTAGACTCAAAATATACTCGTTCCTCTAAACCATCCTTGGCTTCGTAATCAAAAGGAAATACTACATCATCTAAAAACGGGGTATCTCTAGTCAAATCCTCATCCTTTTTGAATAGGTGAATAATTATTAAAATTATTTGGATTTGACCTAGAAATAATATTATCGTTATAAAGCTCAATTGGGGTAACAATTTCTGATCACTATGCCTATTTATTTCAAATTCTTCATCAACACTATCCTCATCATAATCATCATTATAATAATATGAAAATGGTTGAACCTCATCTAGACAAGTCGTGTTTACCAATTTTATCCTCGTCATCTTGATTATGTAAATAACTATCCTCATTTTCGAGGTACTATTGGAAACACTAAGATTATCTCGAGCGGTTCCGTTAAGGGCCTCAAACAAAAGCTTTAATCGACTCATATGACTTCATTATGGTATCGTGACTCGACTCACATGACTTCTTTAATGTATCGTGACTCGACTCATGACTTCCTTATTGAATCTAGGAAAGAAATTTCACTCGTTGCATTGCTTTCATCCATAACTAAGTTATTCATTTACTCGCAAACTTACGTGTCGTCTCATTTAACTTACGTGTTGACTCTATTAGAGAGAATTTTGCTCGTCTGACCGGGTGGCGTGTGGATAGTAATTGGGATCACCATGGTATGACCCATAACCTTCAAAAGTTTGGCGTTCCCAACCACTTATTCACACTATGGTCATAAAAAGAGTGATGTCCAAATTGTTCGGTTGGATATTCATATTCATTGTGATGGCTATTATAATACCAGTTTGACATCTTAACTGCAAGGGAATTCTACACAAACACAAACAAGGCCGACTTCGACCACAACAAACCTCGATTTCTAGCAAACAAAAAGCATGATGGCTCCACTTAGATTGTTTTCTGGACCGACTTCTAATCCTTCGAAAGGGAATTCGTTACAATGCGAGCAAACCCTCGGAATCAATCCGAGTTTAAGTAAGTTGAATAGAGGCGAGGAAGCTGCGTGGAGCTTTGATACCCAAGACCTCACCGCATTACAAGGCGGCGCATCACGCATTCAACTCACGAAACCATCATGAACTTGATATGCTCAAAAGAGTAACCAATATTTTGAACGACTTTCCTATTAAGCTCGTTACCCTATCGGTCTCGTTCTATTCAAAATTTTAGGCTTAGGTTAGTGTTTGGTTTTGTTTTCCTAAAGGCGGGCAAGAAGAGAACAGTGATGAAATCAAACCCTTATCTTATATGGCGATCCTTGCCCTTTACTAGGAATCTAAAGCGGCCCGTTTTCAATTTACTCAACATATATGCATACAAAATCATCCAGAAACCCGGACAGGATTCGCGGGTGTTTAGAATTTTACCTCCCGTTCCGGACGGGGATGAACCGTTGAGGTCGACTCGGGCCCACGACTCCTATGTCATGCTACGAACCCCAAGTAGAGGTGATATCGTAATCACCGTCTTTCCTGTGCGGTTTATATTTAAATAACCCTTCCTTAGGGTTTTAAAAAAAATGTCCAAAAGTCCAAAAATCCAAAATTAAGTCCAAAAATAAAAATAAAAATTACAAAAAAAATTACCTAATTACAGTTTCTAAAAATAAATAAAAAAAATTAATTACACTATATACAAAATTTTCTTCTTCACTCCTTTTGGATCTCTCTTTTCTTTCCTATTTTGGATTTGCTTTTCTTTTCAACACTTTCTCTTTTCTTTGCTCCTCCAAATCTGAAGCAAACGAAAATACCAAAACGCGTAAAAAAGAACAAAAATAATAAAAAGAAAAATAAAACCTAAAAACAAATCTATACACAAGTCCCGTCGGCGTAGCCAAAATTGATGTGACTCAATAATGTTGTAGAAAGTGGTAGGGGGTTGTCGTTCACTCGGACTTGATGAGATTGATTTTAAGAATTAATAAAAGAAAATAATAAAAATAAATATATACAATTTATGTCACAAGACGGAGAGATGTCTTTTGGGACTCGGGATTCCGCCAAACTCATAACAAAAGGTTCAATTATTAATTCTTTTCAACAATTAAAGCTCAATAAACAAAATAACATGGACTCTTATTTTTGCCAAGGTAGACTCTCAAAAGATTAATTGTATCCCTAAGCATAGATTATCTAAACAAAGCATAACCTATCTAATTGAATAACAACAATTTAATCAAATCATAATTCTATTTTAATTAGTGCAAAAGTCAAATAGAGAATTAATTAAAGATTACCCATGTATGAAATTTGTCTTCCTCCGTCGTCCCAGTGATGGGTTCTAGCTCATCATGTTGGAAACACGCCTCAAAATCCATTTTATTGCTCAAAAATATGGTTACAAATGATGAACAAAGGAGAATGATGAAAATCAAATGTTTGCAACGATTATAAGTGTTGCAAACACCGTTAGAACTGAATGATAGAGATACCGTTACTTCTTTTAAGAGTGCCCACAATGCTTAGACCCTCGTCAACGTTGAATAACGTTTTCACCGGATAAAGAACGACTGTCCTGAAGTCTGTTCTTCACGTTCTTGGTTGTAAGCGAAAGCGGTAATTCTGCAACTTGATTTTTTGCTCTTCTCGCGTTCTAATTTCTCCCAAACTCTCGTAATCCTTCCATGAGTCCCAACAACCTTTTTATACTCGCTTAGCCGGCAAAATATCACATTATAATTGCGTATAATCCTCCCATCACTTCGGTGAAGAAAATATATTTTCTTTCTATTTTTGTTTCTGCACGCGCTGCCCATTGAAATATATCCTTGTTTATCTCTTACACGCTCCTGGTGGTTGCTCGAGCCAATAATCAAGCACATAACACGTTCAAAAAACTTCAAAACCCAAGCGGAACATGTACGTGTAAGTTTGCTCTGTTTGCTTCTCGCTGCAATTCTAGCCCAACCGGATCAAACCAACTCCTATATCAGCCCTGTTAGGCCCAAAGGAAGATACCCAGTGATTTTCAGCCATTGAGTCTCGCGGGAAGAGCTTCAAATCCATAACCCTAATTACGCCGGTGAAACCAAGCTTTTCCCGCCAATTTACTCGAATTTGAAATGGAGAAGATGAAGTCCCCTATCCATTGGGTGCGAATAGCGAGTGCCTCCTTGGTGGTGCCCCTTAGCAATTGGGTTACCCCTTATCCAAAGACGAGTCCGAATAACACGTGTCTTCGGAGGTGCTCGAGCAACTTTTCGAGCAAAATTTTCCAACAAATATTTATTTCCAAAAATACCTAAAAATGCATAAAAACACAATATTAGTACAAAAATCGAGTTCCCAACAATACAAAGATGAGGACAATTAGGACACAAAAAATGTGTCTATCATGTTATACTAGTCCGATTGAGCATCCTGACTGTCTGTATCGGCCTCGGATATGATCACGATCATCCAATCCTCACCAGATGATTGATGGCCCGGATCAATTCCATAACCCCTGTGGGGTATGGAATATTCTGGCTGAAACCAACGGGGCCCAGATAGTTTTTCTCTGGGCAAACGTCCAAACCAAAAGAGAATGAAAACCCTAAATTAGGGGTTTGCGGCACATTACATGTTGCGCAAAACAGTCTACACTATCCATCTTTCGCAGTGTAGATGGAGGGTGTATGTAGATTCAAAGGCCTTAGGATGTCAACACAATCTCACTGTGGCCCCTGCCTCACTGATCGACGTCACATGACCAACCATGGTTGGTCATCCCGATTCGTACGCTGCGAATAGAGCACGACGCAGCGCGTGAAACCCAAAATTAGGTTTGAGCATCACGAGCGTCCATCTTCTCCCGCAGAATGGAGAGGTCCAAGATTAGATTAGCGGTCCAGGTCATACCAACATGACCACCATGGACCCATCTATCCCTCACTGATCGGACAAGGCATACCGGCCTGGTTGTCCAAATCCTCCCCAAACTCGCGTGGTACACTTCCCGATTGCAAACTAATCTAAACCACTCCTTCGCGGACGGTTGGTGTGGCTTAGATCATTTCATTGAAGTCGAATAGCGTGAACACCAGCCTACCACCTACACGCTGCATCGACGGCCAAGACCAGGCCAAGATTGGTCATCTTGGAACGCGCGCTGAAAGTTGGCACGATACGCAGCTTTTGCGGCACCCTGTTTTCATCAAATCGATCTCACCACTCAACTTCACCGGACAATGAGGTGGCCCCGGATCACACTGAGATAATGGGATATGGGCTACACCATTCATGCCTTCTACACGCATGTCGATCGGCTCAACAAATCGTATCCCAAGCTTGGATTCACCGGTGGCGGATGCTTGCGACCTCTTCTAAACCCTAATTTCATTAATCTGGTCAAAGAGATGAGTGTCTCAATATCATCTCGGCTGTCCAACTTCACCGCTGGTTATACAGCCCTCGGTCGGAGTTAATTGGTCGGAAGTGCGTCATGGTGATCACCATCCGTCACTCTATCACACCATGGTCGGTCAAGGAGGATTTGCTTGCGCAACTTCCAAACCATCACATGAAGTAGGCTGGACATGAGGCTATTTTTGAGACGATCAAACATCGATGCTTCGCCATGCCGAGTATAATGGAGCGCACTACACTGACAGAATACACACGATACTTCACAAGAATTAACTTCCCGAATAACGCAGTTATTCAATTCTAGCATTACATGCTACTTTTTGTGGGTTCCACGATCCACACATTCCAGACATCAATCATGTCACAAACTGGGGGATACATACGTTATTGGTCTCGCGGTTTCACTCCGGTAAGACAACGCGCTACTATCACAAGAACGTGTCATGAAGTCATGGACTGTTAAGTGATGATGGGAGAAGTGGGCAAGCACTCGTGCAGACACTAACACATTACTCCACTACTCCATCACTTTCTCCACTTCCCACGAGATACGAGGGTTAGGCTAAAGACTTGTATAAATAGGTTCTCCATTCTATTTTTTCAAAAAAGGTCCGGACAACGAGAGGCAAGTGTTGATACCATCGTATTCAAACACCTGAATCGATAGCTTACACCCGCAAGCGCCTAAACTTTTGATACAAGTTATACATAGCTAACACCTTCACATTCTCAACACCTTCTTCGCTTCCCCTCCCTAAGATCAACCCCATCTCTTCACTTTGTGACCGAAACAAACTGAACTACCATTTCTGGGTTTAGGATTTGCACTGCATTGATTTCTCGACTCCACAAGCACTCACCGCGCAAAGGTATTGTTTAGGGTTTAAATTCATTCCTCATCCACACACCCCAAATTACTAAAATCCGACAAATAGTTTTCACCCATAAACAATTACGACAATTGGTGGGAGGTTAATCTCTACAAAAGTCAATTTCAAAATCCCATTCAATTTTATCAATTTCAAAAAGGGTAGATCTTAACCAATTCAATATCAATCCATTTCAAGATAGAATCCTTTTGTCCGGATCAACAATCAACTTCTCGATGGAGCCAGTGGGATAACACTCCGATGTTGACAATTTTCAAGGAGCCACCGTGGTCAATACATCTCGTGGAACCATCACTTCTACCATCACTACTACAAAGATAGCAGAAATATTCTAGTAAGTGTAACACCTCCCCATCACTGTGAGCCGTGAAAGCAATGAAATCCCGCATCTCCTCAAGTGTAACACCTCCGGTAGTCACTGGTGAAAGTTGTAACAACTTTCACTCCTTCATCGTGACGAGGAGCCGGAGGGACAAGAGGAGGACCACCGCCCATTACAATTGGGCAGACTTGATGGAGAAGCAAGAAGTTCGCTAAGACTCAAACGGATATGGCCGCAACTCGGTAAAGAGGTACTCACTTTCCTCAAAACTTTGATCGAACGATTACCACAAGGTTCACGACAAACTGAGGGAAACATTTACATCATGGCCCACACGGATGAAGAAACTCAGATTTCTCCCGAACACCCACAGAAAGAACCAACCGTTCAACTTTATCACACGCGAGACCCGGAACGACTTCTCCAAAATCGAGAAAAGGGGACCGAACTGGATGTACACCAACATCAGCCACCGTGCCCTCAAGATGTGCAAAGAATTCCTCTCCAAGAGGTTACACTTCTCCCTGCCTCTCTACCACGATACTAGTAATGCTCGAACACGTCTCGATTCTTGAATCTTTGGGAACATGAATACAATCATGTTCTCTAAAAGAATTCTCAAAGTCACTTACTGGGAGGCGCACACTGGTACAACAACATCGCCTAAAAGATATCCAATTGGAGCGATATGGTCGAGGTGCTTTACGTAAAGTATTTCTTCGTGTCTGCACGTATCACCTTTTCGCACCGAGAAGAATTCTTCACTTAACAACGAACATCCCAACGACTTAGTTAAAAGGTTCGAACCCAAGCGCTAGATTGTCACACACCAACGTCACCGAACTAAAATTGGTGGAGTTGTGTATCAATGGGATGATACCCATATACCGCGCTGCAGAGAATCTGGGCTTTCAAACGTTCTCTTCAACTCCATGAAGTCGCTAAACGTTCAACAACAATCGCACTAAAGATTTCTATAAAGAACCAGAGTTGTTCAAGTGAAGATTCACGTGAAAGTCGAGGAAGCAAAAGGCCTCACGAACAATCAATACAACACCGGGTCCTTCTGTGGGAGTGTAGTGCAGGCGGAGGAGAAAAAAGAAAGCTTTAGCGACTGAACAACAACCAAGCTGGCATCTCGTACACAAGACTTACGTCCTCAAAGGAGCGGACAAAACTCCTGCACAAGACACCGAAGATATAGGTTTTCCTTTCCCCATGAATGAAGTGATAGAACTCTTGGAAGCGTGGATCCAAGACGATGCCATCAAGATGCCTCCTATCAGATGTCCTCCAACCTGGAAAGACATGGCAGATCCCAACATCACTCATCATGATTGCACTGATTCACCATCATCCAACCAAAGATTGTAACATGTTGAAAAAAATATTCAGGAAAAGATAGAGACAGAGAACTTGACTTGGAAACGAAGGTGTTCATAGAGACCTCTTCCTATCGTGAATCGTGATGATTTCTCGGGATTCTGTCAAAGACTGTATAATCTGTGATGGAGTACTTGTGTGAAATCTTGTATTTCCTCAAAGGATAGTGTCAAGACATATTTACGGCCCTCAACCGCATTGTGTCGATGAGCGCTTTGATGAAGCATTCCAAAGAACCCCAGTCTTTCACAAGATGAGCAAGGGAAATCGGACCCAACCTGTCACTGCTTTGAGAGACGTTGAGTTAAATAAGCCAAGATTGATAATCTGATTTCCTAATTTAACATCATTACCTCAAGATCTTGAGAGCAAAAGATTTTGTGCTGTGTTCTTACTCACACACCCAACTCAGTGGTTAAGATTCAAGGAGAACTCATAGATGCATATGGATACATCGATCTTGAAGTAAAATTGGGTGATGCCTCATTACAAGCAAAGTTCTACATAGTCAAAGATCATCCCAACTACGACAGATCCTAGGACGCTCTTGGATGCATGACAACAAAAGCAATACTAGAAGTCTGGCCTTCACTGTTTACATTCCGAAAGAATTCAACACGCCTTCTGACCTCCCCATGATCGGCTCTGTCGCACCAAGAACTTTCCACAGGGACACTTACTGGAGAGAGAGAGTCTCACACAAACATTGAAAGGTTCCGATCTCAAGCAAGTCTCACACGCAACCCTTTATAACCTACCACCCTCATTCCGACAAGTCCTGGGACCGCTTCTAGCCAAAACCAACTCTTGATAATAGATGCGAATGGGAGGCCGACCCCTTCAAACATGCTTTATCGTGAGTCTAGGAAGTCATTTCGATCAAAGACGACAAAACCAATACCCCTGATGTCCACACGCCAAACCCGCTTGGGAATTGGGACCTAGTTCAAGACAACCGCATTCAAGGTCGGAAGCATTATGGTGACAATGGTTAGCTCACCCGATTCAGCCCACCGAGAAGGAGGATGAACCATACCTGGTGCAGCGTGATGTCATCTAGGCGGCTACCGCAAACTCATCAACGCCGGCAAGCTAGAGGAGTAACAATTCCTCACGGTGGCTCAAACTCCTATCGTATTTTAAGACGTTGTGCTATGCTTTCCAAGATCTACACGCTTTTTAAGACGATGTACTACTTCTCCAAGTGCTTTTCCTTTTCAATTTCACATCATATTTGTAATTCTCTAGAGAATGATTGTAATACTTGCATTCATAATTAAGTTTCAATTTTTGATTTTCAAATTAATTGAAGTGTTATTTCCATCTGAGAACCTCTTTACCCCTAAAGACACAAAGTACAAATTGCAAATTAACCCACTTAGACAGTCGGAAAGAAACCCTAAGCAAAAAAAAAAAAAACATACCGAAAAGAGTTGAGGGAAAAGATATTGCGCATGGAAGGGAAGAAGCTTTGAGCCACTCACTTAGCAAGGCCAGGAAGATCTTGCATCGTAAACACAGTCCGTAGGTATTCCATTATGGCATTATTTCTTTTATCACAAAGAATTACGATGAAAGGCACTTCCTTTGAGAAGGTTCGATTGCAAGTCTTGACAAAGGGTTATACAAAAAACCTTTATTAAAACAATCAAATAAAAACCTTGAACTCGCTGCCATCTAGCACAAGGAAGATGTTCAAATGTATGGAATATATTTGGAAAGAGGAAAAAGAAGAAAAGAGGTTTTAGTCGCCAAGAGGGTCGACCACCGCACCACCGCTGTGTTCGCTCCATCACCCGGTCTGCCGCTCCCTCGGATCTACCTCAACTTATACATCAAACATATCCGCAGAGCGCACTCCATCCCAACATCATCGAAACATCAAAGGAAAAACAATATTAGGATTCGTGCCGATTGCTTTCAAATGTTCAAAGTTCGTTCTCATGTTTAATCAAGAATTATCACGCCGTCCCGATTGAGTAATCGCACTTATCTTCGCCTCGAGGTCGTTTATGCTCAACCTCCGCCTCTTTCAACCGCTGGCCAAATCTCCCCCTTTGCGCTTACTAGTTCTTGCAACGCTTCCTCGCGCCTCCACCGCTCCTCCATGTCAATCGCAGCCCAGTGCAGTGACATGGGTCCACTGGGCAACACGCATGTGTGCAAAATAGACATCCCAGATAGCACGGCCGACTTTGCGAAGTGGAAGATCGATCTTAGCTATTACTTCTTCGTGCGCATGGGTTTCGGGGTTTGTCTACTTCAAGCTTCTTTTCGGAGAAGTGACAGAATGATCGTCCACCGCTCTCCATGATAAACCAAAGGAGAAGAAGTTATGAGCACACAAAAAAAAATCAATCAATCGATCACCAATCGTAATATCGAGATAAGTGTGAGCAAAGATCAGATATAAAATAAATGACTACGTGAGATGATTCTTTATAATCTATAAAGCCTCCAGAATCCCAGGAGAAAAGAAGTCTTTACTTGTCGCCTATAAAAAGGCTACTAATTCGATAGCAATCAACGATACTTATCGATACATCCGAGGAAAGTGGCTCAGATTTACGAAGGGGAGTACACCACCCAAAGGAAGGGGCCAAGCTCATATATGTACAAGGGGAACCAAATGACTCTCACTGTATCAAGTCCTTTGCTTCCTTCACAACCTTAATCAGACTAACAGGTTCCGTGGCAACGCAACACGATGTCGACCTATCCGTTAAATATGTATTCACTTTAGCTTGGTCATTTCAAAGGTACACATTTGTCACCATCTCATGCCTACCCCACAATAGTGTAACCATTATGTGCTAAGCGAGGACTTAATGTTGATGGTGGACTTTCATTTAAGGTTAAAATTGTAAAAGCCGTAAAATTATGCGCTAACATCTTGTAAAAGATAAAGCCATTAATAAGTGTTGATACTTCTTCACTTTACTAATTCACCTAGAATGGAGCATGTGACAACAATCCCATTCTCGTTAATTAAATACACGAAATTCATCCAGTTGAGCATGTAAACAATCCCATATACCCCGTGAATTTACAACATTATTAATTAATGCGTAACTACCAGTATTTCGTATACATTATCGAGACGCATGACGACTGGTGTTACTCTCTGGCAGAGCAACACGAATCTCCAAGCATTATAATGAAAGCATGTACGAAATACCCGCACAAGCCGAAGCTATCGGTGTGTTATACTAGCCCGATTCAGCAACTCTCGTGTTATACTATCCCGATTGATCATCCTGACTGTCTGTGACGGTGGAGATGATCACTATCATCCAACTTCACCAAGATGATTGGATGGCTCTGGATCAATTCCATAACCCCTATGCAAGGTATGGAATATTAAGCTGAAACTAACGCGCCCCGCATAGCTTGCCAAAACGCCCAAACTAGTATGGACAAAAACCCTAATGGGGTTTGCGTACATTACATGTGTCGCAAAACAAGCCTCAACTATCCATCTTGCAGTATACGGAGGGTGTAGATGAGATTCAAAGGGCCCGAGTATGTCAACACAATCACCGTGGCCCGCCTTACATACTCGACCGATCGATCACGACTAACCATGGTTGGTCATCCCGATTCGTATGCCCGAATAGGAGCATGACGTACTACCGGAAACCCAAAATTAGGGTTTTTGAGCATCACGAGCGTCCATCTTCTCCTAAGACGAATGGAGGGTCCAAGATTAGATGCAGTCCGGTCATACCAACATGACCACCATGGACCCATCTATCCCCTCACCTGATCGGCCAAGGCATACTCATGCCTGGGTTATCCCAAATCCTCCGCCAAACTAGCGTGGTCACACTTCCCATTGCAAACTAATCTCACCACTCAACTTCACGGGCGGTTTGAGTGGCTTAGATCACGTTTTCATGGGAAGTCGTGACAGCCGTGAACACCAAGCCTACCACCTACACGCTGCACCGATCACTTGTAAAGACCGACCAAGATTGGTCATCTTGGAACGCGCGCCCGGTTGGCACGATGCGCTGCCATGCACTAGTTTTTTCCCAACCGACCCACCACCAACCTCACCTGGACGAATTGAGTGGCCCGGATCACACTTTCGTGAGATAATGGGTTATGGGCGCCTACACCGCCATGCCGCGTCTACACGCATGTACGATCGGCCAAAATCGTATCCCAAGCTTGATTCACCAGTCAAGAGGGATGCTTACACCTCTTCTAAAACCCAAATTTCATTAACGGCCGCAGATGAGTGTCTCAAATATCATCTCGTCCGTCCAACTTCACCGGCTTGCTATACAGCCCTCCGGTCAGGAGTTAATTGGTCAATGCGCGCTATGGTGATCACCATCCGTCACTCTATCACACCATGTGGCTCTGGACAAGGGAGGATTTGCTCACGCAACTTCCAAACCATCACATGGGGTAGCTGGACATGAGGCTATTTTGAGACGCCAAACAAACATGCTTCATACATGCCGAGTATACTGGATACACCTGCATACAGAATACATACGATACTTCACAAGTATTAAGTTCTACCAATAACGCAGTTATTCAATTTAGCATTACATGCTACTTTTTGTGGGTTCCACGATCCACACATTCCGGACATCAATCATGTCACAAACTGGGGGATACATACTGGGTATTGGTTCAAGGTTTAAAAATAAGGCGGCAAGCACAACGCGCCATCACAAGAACGTGTCGAAGTCATGGACGGTTAAGTGATGATGGGAGAAGTGGGCGTGGAAGCCTGGTCGTGGACACTAACACATTACTCCACTACTCCATCACTTTCTCCATTCCCACGAGATACGCAGGGTTAGGCTAAAGACTTGTATAAATAGGTTCTCCATCCTATTTTTCAAAAAAGGTCCAGTTAACAGAGGCAAGTATTGATACAATCGTATTCAAACACCGGAATCGATAGCTTACACTCCCGCAAGCCTTCCAGACTTTTCTCGATACAAGTCACACATAGCCAACACCTTCACATTCTCAACACCTTCTTCGCTAACCCTCCTAAGATCATGTCATGTCTCATGCCTGTGGCACCCATGTATTGAGTGTAGTTAGTAATGTGTGCGTGTGTGTGGCACATGTGCATGGACTGATGCCCTAATATGTAGAAAATCAGTTTCTTCTGGGAGATAGAAAATATAGAAATTGTTTTTGGTTTGTTCTTCCGCCTCACCGAGGTTTCATTTCCAATCTATACAGAGATCCTGTAGGATTGAACTGCGATTGCTTATTTTTAGTGTAGATCACTACAAGTGGTATCGATTAGGTCCTTCCTTGGCACACTATGGCCGATGGCACCAGATTCAACAATTGGACAATTTCACCAAGAAATTGAGTCTAGAATTGCAGGAATTGGCGGGAGGAGGTTCAATCATTCAAATCTCTGTGATATGAAGACGAGAAGACCGGAGATTGAAATCAACTATAACTTTTTTTCAATCTTCTACTACACCCGTGGTTAAACGCTTTCTTGATAGACCAGCCTTTCCACGGTACCAATCTAGGAGGTGAAACGAGCCATCCTTGGGGAGAAGGGGGACATACTGATCCTTTACTGCAACAATTTCCATGGCTATCAACCTTTTTAATCATCAACAACTAATTTTCCAAAATTTCATCAACTAGGTGAAGGTCACTTTTCCAATTAAATACCTAAGGTCAATTTTCCACGCTTTGATGGTACTAATCTCGATCTTGGATCGAAAATTTCGAAGTTCTTATTGCACCAACCGAATGACGAACGTAAGGTACACATGGCAACCCCGTACTTGGATGGCAAGGCAGATGCGTGGGGTTCCAAGACTACCAAATAGGTAAGGGTATTTTGTATTGGGAAGATTTTATTCTAGATGTCTCGCAATAGATTTCAGGAATTAGGCCATGATAGTGTGGTAGGAGAATTTAATAAATTGGATCAAACCCATACTGTTTTGGATTATCAAGAACGATTTGAAGAGTTAAAAGCCTTGATGTTAGCTAAGAATCCATCTCTTACCGAGGATTATTTCATCCATAGCTTTATCAAGGACTCAAAAGAAGATATTAGAATGGTAGTCCAAATGTTTACCCCCTAATACTTTACAACAAGCTATTTTTCCCTGCTGAAGACACGAGTGCATCATGGATAAGGGCAAATAAATATCACCAAGGCTCTCTAACAAATTCATTTATGGTAACCTATCTCCTTCACTTCCTAGGACCTAAATAAGTCCGGAACATAGCCATTTCTTGGTTTAGCTCTGATTTGGTACGTATTGATTTCCTAGAATCTACAAGCACTCACTGCAACAGGCATTTGTTTAGGTTTAAATTCATTCTCATCCACATACACCCCCTAAATTACCAAATCTGCAAGAATAGTTTTCACCTATAAACACATAGATATAACTTTTGGATGTCTTTCCTTGATTGAGTGTGACTTTACCTAGTTGATTTTTCTTTTGAATTATATTGAAGTTAGTCCATACAGATTGCCGAACGAAATATTGGGTGTGGTGTTAGACCCCACTTTTTTCAAATACTTCAACCGGTCTTGGACTTATAGTAGTTGTTCCACGCTTTTGTCGTTTATGCCAATTTTTACAACCTCCTGATAAAAGTCTTTTCTATCCAAGATTCTTACAAAACTTTACTCTTTTCAAAATTGTTGAGTCTACCATCTCCTTTGAAAAGACAAGGGTACCTTAATACACCACAATCTTTTAATTTCAACCTATAATTATGATACCAAGTGTGATCATCTATGGACAATAGTTGTGACAATACGATAACTTGATATTCACTTGACAATAGTTACTGTCCAAATCGACACATGGGATCACCGTCAAGTGATTAGGATTAACGCACATGTGTATTTACTCTATTATAATAAGACAATTATAATGCGGAATTAATGTAAATAACACAACACAAGATTTTATTAACGGTGAAGAAACCACGAATGCAGAAAACCTGGGACTTAGTCCATTTGAATACTCTCGAAATTACGCCGCGCTTACAAAGAACATAAGCCAACTTCAGATAAGTTGAGACCAAGTAAACTACCCGTAGTTACTTAGTTCCCTCAAGTATCTCGCATATTCGACCTTTTGGTCACGCACGGAATCTTAAGACATAAATCACTATCTTAAGTTGTTTTACTCCTTTTGATCGTATTCCAAAAAGTAAGGGAATAAATGCTTTTGTAACCACTTATTCAATATTTGGTAAAATATATGTTTGAGTTGTCAACAAAGGCTCTTATGTTTACTTTAATAAACTCACTTTGTCTCAAGTTAGATCAATCCTAATCTTAATTACGAAATGATCAATTTCCGGATTTGCAATCAAACAATATAACTCAAAGATCAACTATAAAGTGATGCCGATCTTATTGAGTAGATAACATTTTTCAAAATTACACAAACCCTTAAAGTCGACTTTTATTATAGCTTGAAAATCCCTTTTATCATAGCCAGAAAATCCCATTCACAACCATTGTGTTCGGTAGTCATATCTTGTATAACGACTTTAGTTTATTACTGTATTACTTTATATAACAACATTTCTTTACAGTTATGCTCAATTCGAACAGAAATATATATTGCAAATCTGAGAATTCACATTATATTTGAAACAATAAGAATTTAACACAACAGTTTAATTATTATTAGAGCTCAACGTTTACAAAAGCAGATAAAAGTAAATATCTCAATTTAACTTATTACTCCAAATGGGTTAACAAAGACATAAAATACATCAAAATATATCTAGTCAAGGTTCCACACCATAACCTTAACAAAGACCCTTAGACACCACAATCAACCCATACCCTGTAAGCATCATTAACTATTGGCATTCCATGCATTTACTTGGTTAAACGTACCTCTGAAATTATCTCATATGTGCCACAAGATGCCCACAACCTCCCCTTCCTTGTACCCAGCTTAACATCCGCAGGCTTTGACCCTTCTTGCACAATCTGTCGACGTTATGTCTGCTGCTAGGACTGTCATGTTAGGTCGGACACCACTGGGACTGCCACCATTAAGACCAATGAAACTGTTGCTACTAGCAACACATGACTGCTCAAAGTTCAACAGAAAAAATTGACAAGTCGATACCTATATTGTTCAACTGAAATGAATGATACAATAATTAATTCCACACTCATGTAAAATCTGCCAACAAGTCATTGGGAGCATAAGCCGGGAAGGTTACCTTCCTTGCACCTTCTTCAGTTTTAAACTCAACATAGCCAAATCCTTTGAACCTTCCGTCCTCGTCTGAGGGTTAACGCACACTAGCAATTGAACCAACTAGTTTTGAAGAACTTAATCCTACACAAAGACAGGAGAGGTGCTGAGACTTGAGAGATCTGTTGGTGGGAAAATCAAAATAATTAGAAAATTGGAATAGAAGAAAAAAAAGGTGGATTCACGAACTGTTTATACCTGGTCAATTCCATTAGATGTAACAAAACCCAATTTATATGGTTTGTCCCTCCGGTTTCTGATATCCACTGGAAATTTTTGACAGCCAACCACCAACATATTAGCAAAGGAATTTACCCAAAAGAACTAGAAATCCAGAAGTTACTATTTAGAATAGGAAAAGTAAGTTGCAACACCCGCTTTGGGCAGTAAAATTACCCATGTCAACCTCTTCACGAGCAAAATCAAGCTTGATAGGACGTTCCAACAAGTTCTGACCATTCACTGCCTGCAAGAGTAAATAGTTAATTAGAATAATTCAAACAAAAAAAGGGTTTTCAATAAGCCATGGGGAACATAAGCTAGGAAGGTTACCTTCTTTGCACCTTCATATGTTTCAAACTCAACATGGCCGAATCCTTTTGAATCGTCTGAGGAGAAACGCACAAAACAACAATTGCCCAACTTGTTGAAAGAACTCAATCCTACACAAAGACATGAGAGATATTGAGAGTACCAAAACTATATCAACATTTCATAGTCTTTACCTGCTTCGTTACCAGTGAGCTATAAGCTCCGTAATGAGTTACTTAATGGAACTATTGCTAGCTACAGAAAAGAAACTGGACATTCAATTAGACAAACGACTTATACAAATAATAACCTTGAAAGAACCGAGCAAAACCAGTAAAACAACACTGGTTTTACACGCGAAACCATCAATTGAAAGCAATATAACACAAACTGGACAACATTATCCTAAGACGGTGTTCCTATTTTCCCTTTTCTTTGATCGAGTCAATATGAACAAAATTCAAACAAAAGGAAAAATCAATCCAGAGTACTGTTTTTTTTTTTTTTTTTTTTTTTTTCTTAAAAATTTAAGTTGTTTGATTTTTTTGATGAAATCTCTAACATTAGTTAATTTCACATCCAAAATAAAATTAACCCCATTAATTAGTACTAATTAATCAGGGGTAAAACAGGAAGTTAGGTAATTATTTTGATAAGGGGTGGTGTGTAGGTGATTTCTAATGACCTTTTTGTCATCTAGCTATAGGCCCCAATTAAGTGGTATAGGCCCCAATTTAGCCAATTTTTGATAATGCCTAAATTGGCCTTGTGCTTTTATATATTTTTTCACATTTTTACTTTTAATTTAAAATCTCTTGGCATTTGTTTTTTTGATTTTTTTTTGCAAAGTCGGCATGGTAAAATGAAGAGTCATGGAGACTCTTAACAATCGGATGGAAATGAGATAAACACCATGCCGATTCCGTGGTAATACATGAGTATAAAGAGGGAATGCCAAATCAAGCTGATTGTTTCTATCTTCTTTTTATGTAACTTTGATTTTAGCATCTGTGTTGAGCCAAAGTCTAATAAAAGAAGTGTTTTCAAACATAAAAAGAATTGTCACTGCCTTGTCCGTTTATTCACTTGAAAATTAGGATTTTAATTACTTTGCGAACTATTGGTTCGACTTGTAAGTTGTAACTAATTTGTTAACTCTTATCGATTTACAAGACTCTTGAATTGTCTACAAAGATAGTTTTTTTTTTTTTAATAACAAGTGATGTGAAGATTTAACAATGAAGTGCCTGCAAGACTAAAACCATATTTAAAAGTCGTAATATGGGGTATATATTACCTTTCCTCAAGGAGTTGTTAAGTTTTTTTTGGGTCACGACTCTTTTTACTAAGAGTTGGCCATGATAGTATGTTACAACGTTTCATGGGATTGATGTAGTAAAAAATGTAACTTTCTACAACATATACCGTCGTAAAGTAACAGTCGTAAAAGGGGATTTTTCCTGTAGTGTATTGGTCATCCAAATATTCTTTAATGAAAAATCGGGCCAATACACTTCTTGATTTCCCTTTAGATTACGAAACAAGTTTGTACGTTTACTTCCTTAAACCAATATAATAATACATAGTTTCCTAGGATGAAATCACACCTATATCCCACACATAATCAAGTAATTAAATACATAGATTATGTTGATGTAAGACATTCGGTTCAAAAGATAAGCGTCATACTTCGTAATTCAATATAATTCATTGATACTTTGATCATAATGATATGAGCAAGTCTAATCACTAGAGTGTTATAAATATAGCTTCGCATGTTTTGTTTTCAATATGAAGCGACTTGAAAGAAACGTTAGGAATGGAAACAAGTCAAAGTAAGTATTACTAACCTCAAGTGGAAGGACGATGTCTTCGTTGCAGTCGTTACTTTTTCAAATTCTTCAGGTCTTCAGAGTAATACTTGTAAGTCTCAACATTCCTAGACTTTTTAGTCTTAACCTAAACGAAGTTGACTCTAGTAATTAATCAAGCGACTCTAGATGAGTTTTTGATATTAAAGTATGACAACCAAACATGACATACCAACGTTTAATGGGTTTAACCGATCCATACTCTAACAAAACGGTGAGCTTCTAATCGATATTGGCTTTCACAAACTGTTATATCACCCCAAGAAACTGATAGGTTAACAACCTTAAAAATCCACGACACCGGTTATATTATGACGGATAGTGTACCACTAAATTATCGAGAGATTAATTTCACCCAACTCTATCAGATTTCAATTGTGGAATGAAGTTGAAAGAGGTTTCCAAAGTCCAAATATTTATCGCATGAGGTAGTAGCATTTTATTGGATTATAACACGAGGCTTGGTTTGCCATATCGGATTTCGGTCCTCAATACTGATACATATACACGGCCGAACCTATGACACTGACTGTAACTGACTGAAACTAGAGATATGTCCAAGTAGGGTATTATTGTCCTCCATTATGTGATCGTCTCGATTCAGTCTATAGACGAACACATTCGGAAAGGAGTTATAGGTGGATAATTAAAAGATTGTGGTGTATTTGGGTACCCTCGTCTTTTTCGTGGGTGAACCAGTTCCACACATTGCGCGAAAAACTTGGTTATTGATTGTCCATCCACGACTCTGCTAACTCCTTCAACTGCTAGCACGACTTCATCACATTTCTCATCGTGGATGTACTGTTACATCACACGTCCTTGTAGGCCTCCATACCAAACCCCTAATAAATATCCCCCCATGTGACATGATTGATGTCTCACGTATGTGGAGTCTGCAAGGAAGGCGTGAATTTGATTGTTCAATTGTTGACTTGGCTAGATCATGAGTCTTAACTTTGATGAGTCGAGCATAATTGTCGAATGTGATATGCTTTGTCACTCATGTTATGATAAATCGAGCATAAGATGTTTGTTGGAAAAACAATAATGCATATACAACGAGTCTGATAAATTGTGACATATCGTTATGCCAGCCGAAGCAAAGAATGATACTCGGATGATTTGGATTGACCATTGTCGGTCTAATGAAATTGCTCGATCATGGACCTATTCTGATATGTTTGACACGAAATCATATATTGCTGAGTTATTGTAGAATACTCATTCCCGATCTATTATGTCTTGATTTGTTGAATGGAAAATCATGAATTAGAGTATTAGTAAGTATTGAACTTGATGGTCGGCCAAGTGGATGGTTATCCAAATCATGTTGCTTCTTAGATAGTCGAGCAACAAAAATGTGGATAGCAGGACCGAACATTTAAATATTAATTAAAATATTGATAGCTAGATCAACATGGAAATTATTGATATTTATCAGAATTATCATAAGTTTGAAATCCTAACATTAGGAAGCCCTGGATTCTAGAGATGGAAAGATATCCAATGTGGGTAGAGATATTGACCAACGAATATATGGGTATGAGGACCTGCCATTAGTGGTGGAGAAAGGTGTATGGAGGATTGTCCAACTGGTGGAAGAGGATTCATCAACATATGGATGATTATCCAAGATATGGAGGATTTTCCAAAATACGGGATTACGGAATGTGGGACCGGTGGCCATGATGGCCAAGTGGACCGACAGTGCATCCATGGTGGTGCACGGGCCACCATGTCAACGATCGTCCATTCATGAGTATTTTTGTATTTTTGTTGGACGTTTGTATAATATTTTGTATTTTCTGAAGAGTTTGATCTTGACTGAAATTATCAATTTTTACATGTATGAGCCAGTAGGGATTTGCTCACACGTCCAATATTTTAGAATATTGAAATAATGATATTTTAAATATTTATTGGTGAAAAAGATCTAATGGTTGTGGGACTAGGCTTTGTGGTTGAGCAATATTTGAAGAAATATGTAGAACTAAGAGTTTGCACGAATATGAGAGTCAAGAATTGTGGAATAGTAATATAAATAGAAGAATTTGAGAGGCGTGGGACCAGCCATGGTCGTGGCATGGCCGGTGGGCCCAGTCCCTGCGCCTTTTTTTTTTCCTTTCCTATTTTTCATAGCTCTTCATATATCCTTATTCGTTCATCTTTTTAGGTGCTCGTTATTATTACTAAGAGCACTCGCACCATTTTCTCGGGGCTTACTCAGTGGTGACCCGTATGCCCGAAAGATAGATATTTATTACTAATCCATGGAATTCAGCTGAGAAAAGCCGTTAATTGAAGTAATAAAATATTTTGATGAAAGTAGAATATTTTTAGGAATTCTTGATGAATTATGCACTATAATTAATTAATTGATGAATCTATAATTGTAGGCAATCTGTCTAGGAGCATTATATTTATTCGAGAATCGAGGTATGAGATAGTAAAAGCATCATACTCGTTCTGAATGTTTATCTTGCATAATCAGGGAACATTTGAGACATCCCGAAGACGTTATTATTCTACACTAGTGATCAATCCATCTAGAAGCCTTCCAATCATTCTCGATTCTATACGTAAGTGAATACTTGAAATTTCTCAAATATAAATGATGAAATATGCATAATATTGAAAGCTCATCCTGGAGGCTTCGTTAATTCCATTCATGCATGCTCAAGAGAATACACACTCAAATATAGATCATCGTGACATGAGCTTTCATGTCGAAATTCTAAAATATGAATCTCATATCTTCGTCCTAAGCTAGGTCTGAAATATACAAAATTATGATTTACAATTATAATCTTCGTCAAAAATCCACCATCAACTTTAAGTCCCCCGCTAGTGAGGGAAGGCTATGTTTCTCGCAATAAGGACCGAATGGTGATTTTTCAAATCATAAACGAAATAAGTAATTGAACTTAGTCATTAGAGATGTTACTTAATCGACTTGCTCCAATGATGTCACGTATGAGCAAATGTTTGAATGATGATCTTGGTAGTACGATAGAGCGTCGTCCGGTGAGCGTGAATTGATGAAGCACCATTGATTTGGGTGGTACAATTTGGTGTGTTTAGCACTTGTGGGCCCGTGACCCAAAAAAGAAAATCCTTGTCTAATTAGGTTTAGGAAATAAATTAGTATAAAAAGGATTAAACCCTTTTTTTTTTATTTCTTCCCACCAACCAAAGTATCTCCCATCTTCCTCCAACTTCACGCCCGAGTAGCTTTCCGATGCCGATACCAACCGATTATCGCCGGCGACTTTCCGGCCAGATTCCAACACCGACCATGCACATATATTTTTTTTTGATGGATGTTGGACTGTCCGTCCAACAATAATTTTATTTTATTTTATATATATTGAGTTTTCACAATTTTGTATTTATTTTATTTTTTTAAGAATGGACGTCTGTCAGATTTCGAAAAGTGGAAAACTGCCCATTTTATTTTTACGTGAGTTGCTCACGACCTTTTTTTTCTTAAAAAAAATGGACGATCATCCATAATAATTTTTTTTATTTACATGAGTTAATCACATTTTTTTAATTTAGAAAATCAAGTTTTGATTTTGAAAAACGAACCTTGCTCGTCTTTGCAGGTATTTCAATAATTGTTGGTGAAGAAACGAGCAAACTCTTGTGCTATCATCACTACATGCTAGTGAAATTGTAAACATGTAAGAGTTTGGTTTGTTACCATTTTGGAGACAATGTCACTTTTAGTTGGTATGTACATCTTTATGATAAAACTATCATTTAATATTACCGCGCCTCAATTCCATTGTTTAGCTAAATTTTGCACGAATGGTATATTGAAGTAGAAGTATCGCGTGAATGTTGCAGCTACTTGTCATGTACTCATGACTCTTGTTGTTATTGAGTCCAGTCCATTTGTATAAGAGGTTGTCTACCAGACAAATTAGGAAATCCTATGTTAATTAGTATATGTTTAATTTCCTCGAGTTCAGTGTTTGGTGTTGGATATAATAAGAGCAGTTGATTTTTGCTTATCCGATTGGGTATTAAAGGCCAATCATTGTATTGTAACATTAGGTTGTTCATTAACGAAAGAGTGTTAGTAAGAAAATAATTAGACTTGGCCGGAGTTGAACTCCCAAGTCGTAAGTTAGGGTTTAATCCCTATTGCTAAACGATCAACCGGTTTACAATTGGATTAACGGTCGTGATATTTGTTATGATGTCACTAATGTCTCCCCATTCACCAATGCTAGAAACTGCAATATTACTCCAGGGCATGCTATCTCTACTGCTGTTATGCACGTACGTAACAAGTACTTGGAAAAATGCACCACACATGGTTACGAGTTTAGAGTTTTGACCTTTTTAACCTTAAGGGAATTGGGCGAGGAAACTTGCATATTCTTAAAAAAGGCTGACGAACTGCCTCGCAAGCCAAGATGCAAACCACAAAGTTGGGGGTCTCTCTTTCATAGAATAGACATTGCTATTCAAAAAGCTGTTGGTACCCGGCTTGTTGCTAGGCAACCAACAAGTGTTGTGTAATGTACCCTGTCATTTGTTCTCTAATTTAAAAAAGCCAGTGGCCCCTTTCATAAATAAAAAATAAAAATAAAAAAGGCCCCCCTTGTGACACAATCTCAGCCTCATCCGTTTCGGCTCCTTTGGTTAGGTTATCCATGAGGCTCGCCAACATGTTCAATTAATGTAGTAGTACGCCGTTGGAGCTTAGATTGTTAGGCTTCCAACTAATTTCATGTAATAATCGTTATCCAATAATATAAAAAAAAATACAATTAAACACGGAGCGAGATGTCCCGAACCGAATGAACGGTTATGGGTGATCTGGTACCCATTGACACTCCTCACAAAACCGGCCCAATGGCCTCGCCCTCAATTAAAACAGTCCTCTCGTTCAAAAAAACAAAACCCCACTGACCTCAAAGAAATGGAGAGAGAGAGAAAGAGTTCACTTCAGCTGAAGAACAGACCAGAGAAAGAGAGATTTAGAAGACATAGAGAGCTGCTGAGACTGAGAGAGAGAGAGAGAGAGAGAGAGAGAGAGGTGTAGAGTATTATTTGGAGAAGGAGGTGGAAAATTGGATTCCAGGTTTCAACAAATGGAAAGTTTTCCTCCTCCTCCTTCAACTTGGATTCGTCAAAAAATTAGGGGTTAAAAGTTAAAGTTATGGGATTCGATGTATTCAGAAGAAGCAGGAAGATAAATGAGATATCCAAGGTATGTGTCGATTAACTTTAATGTTTCAATTACGCGAAATTAGGGCAAAATTTGATTTGGGGCAAAAAAAAAAAAAAAAAAAAAACCCACACGTGATGTAAAAATTCTAAACGTTAAAATTTTGCCTCAATTTTGTTTTCCCCCCTTCAATTTCTTTCGAGTACTATATATATTCAAAAATCAGAATTTTCCTTGAATTGGCCTTCACTGTTCTGTGGTAGTTCCTTTCTAGTTCTTGGAGCAGATTCTTGCTTCCTTGTCAGCATCGGTTCTATCTTCGCCTCATTCTTTATTCTTTCTTTTTATCAAAACCTTTTAAGTAAATTAAAAGAAAATGGGGAATTGTGTGATCAAATTGAAAGGATTTACATGGAGGGATGTTGTAACTCCTGTGAAGTGTTAGCATATCAGTGTTTGAAGTGTGTGAAATATGTAAGTGTGTGAAATGTGTGTGTGAGTTGAGCTTGTGTGAGTTGAGCGTGTGAGTGTAACTGACAGGTGGCTGCAGTGTACCGGCCAACCCAGTAACGGGTCTGTGAGTTTTAAATATCTCAGGTGTTCTGAGATAATCAATTGAGAAATGAAAATCTGAGAGAAAACCATTTGAAGATTGTCTAGCGACATTTATCTTCTTAACATGGTATCAGATACTGTTTTCTCAACCTAATTTCAAAATCAAATCAAATCACATCTTCTAAAAATTCTTTTCCATGGCAATCTCTGATAAACACATCTCCTTAACTTTCAAACCTCCATCAAAATTAACAGCTACAAATTATTCTCTCTGGAAATCTCAGATTGCTCCGCTACTACGCAGCTACAATCTTCTTCGATTTGTGAATGGTTCACTTCATTGTCCAGCAAAGTATGTTCGCAAAACTTCTCCTGCTGGTGTTGTTATTGTAAGTGCTCCTGATTTTGTTGATAATGATCCTGAAAATGATTTTGTGTTTAATCCTGACTATGATTATTGGGTGAATCAAGATTCTGCTATTTTATCATGGTTATTCATCGCTTGTATCTTGAAGCAATACACTCTCAAGTCATGGATTGCACTTATTCTCATGAGATCTGGAATCGGTTAGAACAAAACTATAACTCTACTACTAAATCTCGTCTCTTACAACTCAAAACTGATCTAATTGGATTAAAGAAAAGCTCGGATTCAATGTTTGATTTACTTTAATAAAGCTCGTTCCATTTCTAATCAATTAGCTCAAATTGATCGATCTATTTCTCGATGAAGATTTAGTGATTCATATTTTACATGGTTTACCCTCTGAGTTCAATGCTTTTAAAACTTCAATTTGTACTCAACAATTGAAGAATGAAAACTTAATTACTTCATCTGAGCTCTTAGGTTTACTATTATCTGAGGAAGCTAGAGTTAATGCGGATTCCAACATAGATCTCACCACTGCTTCTGCCAATGTTACTCAACCACAGTTCAACTCAGGACCTAATACTTCAGATCAACAATTTTCTGGTTCCAATGTTTATTCACACAATACCTCTTCACACAATGATTATCCACATTACCCTCATCAATCTTATGGTGGTTCTCCATCCTGGTCAACTTATCCAAGTCCAAGAAATGGTGGAAACTATGGCAGAGCTAGTAATTCTGGTTTTAGAGGCAACAGGAATGCTGGTAATTTCAGAGGAGGTTTCAGAGGTGGAAGAAATGGAGGCAGAGGTGGCAGACAGGATACTTCTAACTTTTATCCTCCAAGATACACCTATTCTGTCAAATGTCAACTTTGCAAGAAACCTGGTCATCTAGCTCCCGAATGCAGATATAGATATGTACCAAGTGACTATTCAATGCAAGCTTATTATACTTCTAATGATTCTTATGATGATTATTATGATGATTATTATGATGATTCTTTGGTGTCCCAACTGAAGCTTTTGTCGCTTATAATGATGACTTTGCATCTTCTTCTTCTTCTGGCTGGGTACCTGATTCTGGTGCTACACATCACATCACTCATGATCTATCCAATCTCAATCTTCACTCTGAATACCAAGGTACTGATCAAGTCAGAGTTGGAAATGGATCAGGTTTGCATATAACTCATACTGGTTCTTCTACTTTACAAAATGACTCTGTTAAGTTTACTATTTCAAATGTGCTTCATGTACCCTCTATAACCAAGAATTTAATCTCAGTTCTTCAATTTACTAAGGAGAATAACTGTTATTTTGAATTCTACTCTGACAAGTTTCTCATCAAGGATCTGGTTACCCACAAAGTTCTGCTTCATGGTCCTGTTAGAGATGGTCTATATCACATGGAGTTTACAACTGCACAACTTAAACAGGCTCTCTCATCTGGTTTATCTTCTTCAGCTCAATGGCACAATAAACTTGGACATCCAAACTTACAAAACCCTCAAGCATATTCTCTCCTCGCAAATGAAGTTATTGACACTCATTTGACTTCCACTCTTTGCTCATCCCTGTCGACGGCTAAAAGTCATGCCGTGCCTTATCCTACTGGTACAAGCTCTAATAATGTTTATGGTCCTTTAGATTTAGTTTATTCGGATGTATGGGTGTCACCACCGTGTTCCATTAATGGTTACAAATATTATGTTTCCTTCATAGATTCTTTCGGTAGGTTCACATGGTTGTACCCTATAGCTTACAAATCAAGTTCTCAAACATTTGTTAAGTTCAAAAATCTTGTTGAGAATCATCTTAATAGAAGAATCAAATTTATTCAATCTGATTGGGGTGGTGAATACAGAAATGTGTCCACTTACTTGGACTCTTGTGGCATAGGACATAGAGTTTCTTGTCCTCATGCTCATGCTCAAAATGGCACAGTGAGAGAAAACATAGGCATATTGTAGACACTGGTTTGGCTCTATTACATCATGCTTCCCTGCCAATATCTTTTTGGTCTTATGCATTTGAAACTGCCAATTACTTGATTAACAGATTGCCTACACCAAATTTGGACCAACTATCTCCTTTAGAATGCTTATTCAATGTGAAACCTGATTATCTTTTCTTACACACATTTGGTTCGCCTTCCTATCCATGCCTAAGAAAATTCAACCATCACAAGTTAGAATCAAGATCCGTGCAATGTATCTTTCTTGGCTACAGTGCTATGCATAAAGGCTATAGGTGTTTCAATCCAAGTACCAATAAGATCATCATTTCAAGGGATGTGAGGTTTGATGATAATGTATTTCCATATGCTTCTCTACTTCCTTATTCTGGTACTTCTACATCTGTCTCTGTCACACCAACTGTTATACCTATCAGTACTCCTTCATCACAACCAGTACAGATCTCCAATGAGGTTGATGTTTCCTCATCCACTGCTGCACCTGCTTCAACTGCCTCTCTTGCATTGCCAACTTCTACTACACCTCCTCCTGCACCATCTCCATCTATTACTAATGCTCATCCAATGCAGACAAGAGGTAAAATGGGGATTTCTAAACCAAAACCAAGAGTATTTGCTTCTGAAGTTCAAAGTGTGTGTGAGGATATCACTGTGCCCACTTGCTATACTGAAAGCTGTAAAGATCCCAGATGGAGAGCCGCAATGGATGAAGAGATTCTTGCTTTACTTCAAAATGGCACTTGGAAGTTAGTACTTGCCTGCGATGGTCAAAATGTGATTGGTTGTAAATGGATTTTCAGAATCAAAAGAAGGGCAGATGGTTCTATAGAGAGATACAAAGCCAGATTAGTGGCTAAAGGATATAACCAAGTGGAAGGTATTGACTATCAAGACACTTTCGATCCAAAGTGGTCAAACCCACCACTTTGTTAGAATCATTCTCTCTATTTCTCTCTACAAGAACTGGCGGGTGAGACAACTTGATGTGAAGAATGCATTCTTACATGGTCACTTAACTGAGGAAGTTTTATGGTTCAACCACACAGATATGCGAGATAAAATTCTTCCCAATCATGTTTGTAAACTTCAAAAGTCTTTATATGGTCTAAAACAGGCTCCTAGAGCTTGGTTTGAGAGGTTGAGCAAGTTCTTGTGTTCTCGGGGCTTTCTACCTTCAAAACAGATATACTTCTCTCTTCTACGTGGTCACCAATCATTCTCGCACTTTACATTCTCATTTATGTGGATGATATTTTAGTCATCAAGCGCTTCTACTAAGGACATTGACACTCTCATTCTTGCTCTTGGTCAAGAATTTTCTATCAAAGACTTGGGATCTCTTCATTTCTTCTTGGGCATTCAAGCAATAACTAACTCAGCAGGTATCTTACTTTCTCAAGAGCAATACATTACCAATTTGCTTATCAAAACTAAAATGAATGCTGCCAAACCAACTTCTACACCTATACTATCATCCAAGTGTGCTGGTGACACTACACCATTTGAGGATCCTGTTTTATATAGAAGTACAAGGGTGCCCCGCAAGATATGCTTCTGAGTCCACTGAGACCCGACATTGCATTTCTTGTTAACAAAGCTTGTCAACATATGCATCTCCCTACCAATGAACACCGGTCTCGCCGTCAAGAGAATTTTACGCTACTTAAATGGAACTATTTCTTTTGGTCTCACAATTTAAAAGAGCCACAAGATCGCAATTACGGGCATACTCGGATCTTGATTGGCCGGGTGATATGTCCGATAGAAGATCAACCGGTGGTATGGCTATTTTTCTAGGTCCAAATCTGATTTCTGGTGTTCTAGAAAAAAATGAAAACCGTCTCTAGATCAAGCATGCTGAATATCGTGCTCTGGCTGATGCTACTTCTGAAATTGTGTGGATTCAATCTCTTCTCACTGAGCTACACTTCTCAATGCCCAGAGTACCAGTCTTGTGGTGTGACAACATGGGAGCTACCTATCTAACAGCAAATCCTATCTTTCACAACAGAATGAAGCATATAGAAATCGCATTTCATTATGTGAGAGAACTTGTTCTTTGCCAAGGCCTTAGATGTTCGTTTTCTCTCTACTCAAGATCAACTAGTCGACATTTTTACTAAGGCACTCTCCACAACTCGTTTCTCTGCATTGCGGCTCAAGCTCAGTGTCGTTGGTTTCTCCAAACCCTGATCTTGCGGGGGGGTGTTAGCATATAAGTGTTTGAAGTGTGTGAAATATGTAAGTGTGTGAAATGTGTGTGTGAGTTGAGCTTGTGTGAGTTGAGCGTGTGAGTGTAACTGACAGGTGGCTGCAGTGTACCGGCCAACCCGATGCGGGTCTCAGTGAGTTTAAATATCTCGGTGTTACGAGATAATCAATTGAGAAATGAAAATCTGAGAGAAAACCATTTGAAGATTGTCTAGCGACATTTATCTTCTTAACATGAAGAAAGAATGGGTTCCAGTTTTGAGTTTACTCTGCATCCAGTTAGGATATGCAGTAATGAGCTTTACCACTAAATTTTCAATTAATGAAGGTTTCAATCCGTTCATTCTGACTGCGTATAGGCAATTAGTGGCATTTTTTGTGGTTCTCATACCAGCTTGGTTCTTTGAAAGGTGAATTGATTTCCCTTTTTGATTTCGTTTCTTTACCATTTAAATTGTTTTCATGTTTCTTTTCTACTACTGTACCCTGTTACTTTACTTGTATGTTTTTCTTGTATGGTTTTTTTTTATTAGAATCAAAAGGCTATCTTTTTGGGGTAAAATAAGCAATTCATGGGTCAAATTTGTTATTTCTGTGCAAAGGGTTTACCCAGTTTTGAAACAAGTGTTTCTGTTTCCTTTAAAAGATGGGTTTTCTGGTTTTGCAAAATTATTGCCATTGCCTTTAGAGCTTTAATTGCATCACGAACCTCGTACTTTCTTGGTCAAGGATTTCAATGCATCATGCGTTTTGCAATTACTACGACTCTTTTTGATTTTGGTTCTTTGTGTTGTGTTCTTATTTCAAACTGGATCCTGACTTTTTGTTGGTAAACTGGTGTTTCCCTCCTTATATCGTGTAATCCGAGTTGCTTTTCTTGATTTATAAACTAATAGTCTTTACATCAAAGAACAAATATATTTCAGCATTGTGATTGTGGTGAATGTTCATGCTATAGAACAGATCCTGTTCATGTTCTACTAAACTAATAAAAGAACACCCAAATCAATTGCCTAAACTCTAAACCACGAATATCAGCAATTACGATAATGTATTCGAAAACAAAGGAATTATGTATCACTACTTTAATATGAATGGAATCCTTTTCTGATCAAGTTATAAGTAGAACTGCCTAGCTAAAACTAAAATTATCTCGTGTTCGGAAACAAACCCCCTTTGCTTCTTTGACATGGGTCGTTTGTTTTCGGCAATGACTGATGATTAGGATGCATTGAATATGAAATCACATTAGGATGTTTTCTTTGTAACACTTTATGGAATCACATTTCGAAATAATGGTTTCGCATTCATTCTTTTTATGTTCATAAAATCCTGGGTTTTTGCCTATGTTGTTTTGCAGGAAAAGTGCTCATGGAATGAATATACGGATCCTGGTTCAACAGTTGATTTTTTCAGTGCTTGGGTTAGTATCTTTCTTCTATGTTTTCAAGTTAGTGAAGTGATGTTCTACAATTGAGAATTCAATTCTATGTGTTTGCAGGGGTACTTTAAACAACGCACTGTTCAGTCAGGGACTGAAATTTACAACTCCCACCATTGCAAGCGGGATTAATAATCTGTTTCCAGTATTAAACTTCATTGCGGCTGTGTTCTCCAGGTATTTCTTCTTTAGAGTTATCCATTATTGTGTTTATTCTGTTTCCTTTCTGGATTTTGTTTGTTTTCACTGGGCATAATGTTCAGGATTAATATAGCATCACATTTGTAAAGTACCGTGACAATATTTTCCCCTTGTGCAATATCATCTTAAGTCTGGCCATTTGGGTTCAACTCCAAAACCAAGCAGTACATATGAGGTGAACCAATCTGGAGTTACACCTTTGGATCATGTTCAGGCCATAACCACTCTGTGAAGTGGTAGATTAATAGGTAATCTGGATCCGATACTTGAGGAAATTGAGCAAATTAGGAACCCTCCCTCAATTGCCCAGGCTACTTCTTCTAACAATAATGAAATATGTTTGAACGAGAAGGATGAACCTGAGGTTTCCTATGTTCCTTGTGCTCCTTTCTCAAGGATTGTTACGCAAAACAAAAGAAGCTCAAAACAATGAAATTTTAGAAGTGTTTAAGCAAGTCAGAGTAAATATTCCATTACTTGACGCCATTAGACAGATTCCATCTTATGCTAAAGTTTTGAAAGATCTTTTGCACTGTGAAATACAGAATAAATGACTATTGCAGTGATTGTTTTTAAGGGATCTCGGAAAAGAATGGTTTTAAGGGATCTCGGAAACGAATGGAGTAAGGATCTGACAGAAACTGAATTCTTAAATGTCTGCTTATCCCATTTTGCTGATTCAAAGATTCGGTTATGCATGATACTGTTGCTGCATTAAGTTTCTTTTTCGTTGGTGCATCTAATAGTTCTCTAGATGCATATATGATCTATGAATGTGGAAATGTTTGATACAGGCCAGCTAACTTGGACTGCTGATTTTTAACCAATCTCAGCTTGTTTAGCCCATTTTGTTGAGTCCAATGATCCAGTGCTTGTTGACATTGTCAATGCACCTCCGATTTCTGGTGAAGATAGTGTGTCCGCCTAAGATATTTCAGCTGATGTAGAACCCGATTTTGAGTCTGCAAGCCGAATAGAAACTATTGAACAGTCTGTACTTGTTGTTTATGTTAGTGATTTACTATCTCTACCATGCATGACTTGATTATTATGCTAGTCTGCAACCCGATTTATATGTAAAGTAATAATTTTACGGATTTTAGGACTGAAGAATTACAATTTAAATCAACTGCGGGATGCTTGAAGATAGCAGGAACTATGCTTTCCGTTGGTGGATCGCTAGTCGTTTCATTCTACAACGGGTTCCAAATATCTGTAAATAAATCCTCGGTGGATTGGCGATTTCTAAGAAGTTCAGGCACCACTCCAGAAGCCAATAGTGTTGGTCCGGTCTTGATCGCATTAAGTTGCTTGGCGAGATTTGGTTGGTTTCAGCTGCAGGTAAGATTAAAAATGCATACTCTAAATCACTAACAAAATAAAAATAAATCTGATCTCAACTTTGTCCTTTTCTTTTCCCGTAATTTGCAGGGACGGTTGTGTAAAGACTTTCCTTACCCGTACACCAGCACCGCCATAATATGCCTACTTTCAAGCATCCAATGTGCTATTGTTGGGGCTGGTATGAAGCATACATTTACGGCTTGGTCATTAGCATCAACCTTGAGAATCGTATCGGTCATATATAGTGTGAGCTATTTTCTCTAAGTTTTATTTTTTTGTTTCTTCTTCAGTTTTTTGTTAGTTAGCATCGGTTTTTTGATTTGTATAGGTCATATTAGCAGCGAACCTTCGAATTACATTTTCTAATTCTAACATTTAGTTGGCAAATGAATAATGCAGGGAGTGTTTGGATCTGCAATCGCTTTCCTTGTGACGAATCTTTTCATCATAAAGAAAGGCCCAGTATTTGTGTCGATATTCAACCCCATATCTTTGATCTTTGTACAAATTTTTGGATGGGCCTTTTTTAAGGAAAACGTCTACTTCGGAAGGTAACTGAAACTTTACATCAGATTTTACTTATGAACATTGAAAATACAATATTAAACATTTACATTTTTTGGTTTGCCCAGTTTGCTGGGGTCTGCATTATTACTTGTGGGGTTCATTGTCGCTTTATGGGCAAACGGGAAGGAAGTTTATTTGAGCTCCAACACTGTAGATTTAAAAGCTGGCGCTGAACAAGGTGTAGGGGGGACTGTGGATTTAGAAGCTGGTGTTGAACATTCTGAGGCTGGTAATGAGGATACCCATCAAACAAGGCGAGGCTGGTTCAGTAGATTTAGAAGCTGGCATTGAACAAATCGAGTCTGGTATTGAGGCTAGTGTGGAACAAGACAAGAGTTAGTGCACAGAAATCCTAATGTAGAACTTCTAGTCTTTCATCTACTAATTTAAGAAGATTTAAGTTATATCTGGGTCAGGAACAAAAATAGTTACTTATGTTTCATTTAATCAATGGAATTTTTTTCGTCTCTTCTAAATGTGCATTTTGCTTACCTTTGGATGTACTTTCAATGTGTATTCGAAAAATACATGCCTACAGTAATTTTTTTTCTTTAGACAAGGCCGTAGAAGTTCATTTACTGGTATCAGTTTTGGTTTCTGTCCACAGGTATGGTTAGAATTCATTCCTCGTAAAAAAAAAAAAAATTGTTGTAGAAATCAGCAAACCTCGAGGATGCTGGCAAGGAACCACCTTGGGTCAGATGTACAACTCAATGTTTTACGGTGATCAAATCAGTTAAGCATAAAAAACATGTTTCAAGCATCAGGAATCAACTTTTAGTTGGTTCTTGTTAAAGCTGATTGTTTGAAGAGTTGGGTGTCACACGGGCTACCATCAAACAAGGCGAGAATACTACTAGTAACACAATAAATAATATGAAAGATAGATCGTAATCAACCATATCATACCAGTACTGACAATTAGTACTTTCGCCTGTTAAATAGCAGCACGAATGACGCCTTCCCCAAAAACTAGAGCGTTCAATGAAAAACCAACAAAAAGAAGAAGAAACTACTGTGCTGATAGTTCTGTTCGAACCTATAGTTCTATTTATAGGCACTCATTAAGACGGTGATTGTTTATAGTTTCCAAAATTTAGGAAACACGGAGAAGATTTCGGTGTTCAGTAGCATGACGGAAAATATATATAGGACTTGATATGGGCCTACGACGCTTTCAAGCAGGCCTGATTTGAAATAACGGGGTGTTGGGACTCGCTAACTGAACAGAACACGCCATGAGATCTTGTTGGAGATCAGTTTCCGTTTTTCCAACTACAAAGAAACATGATTTATAAAGGAGATACCAGTCCTACTAAGTGTTGATACAGTGTTACCGTTTCATATAGGACAAAAAAATCCCATCGATCCTGGCTATTGGATCGATGAAATGGTATCAACACTTAGTAAAACTGGTATCCCCTTTATAAATCGTTCAAAGAAAGCGGAGAATCTAAGTTTTGAGAAAACACAAGCCAAGTTTGGGAGCGTTAACTTGGTTGTAAAAATGTTAAGAGTTGGATATTACCGGGCTGGTATTGAACGAGGCAAAATTAATTAATCGTACCACTGGTAGTTACTACGTACTTTTGCTCGTTGAACACCCGCACCAATGACACCTTCCCGAAAACAACACAGTAACGAGTATTAAAATGAAAAAAAAAGGAAAAAAAGAATAAAGGGAACATTATTTAAATACCCCTACTATGAGACCCCTTGTAAAAATACCCTTATGAACTTTACAAATACCCCTAAGCCTAATACATTACTAAAATACCCTCATTTATATAGTGTATATACAAAACCACTAACCACTATTTAAAAAAAAAAAAAGACTACATCTACTATTCACCGCCAACCACCACTGCCGCCAACCACCACCACCGCCGCCAACCACCACCACCGACGACCACCACCGCCAACCACCATCACCGACGCCAACCACCATCGCCGCCAACCACCGCCGACGACGACCACCACCGCCAACCACCATCACCGCCGCCAACCACCGTCGCCGCCAAACCACCACCGCCGCCAACCACCACTACCATGTGGAGTCAACTTGCTGAAGTTGTGTCCATATAGGAGGAAACTAGCTCAAGTTGTCTCCAATAAATAATGTCCATATCGAGGGCAACTAGTTCAAGTTGTCTGAGGCAACAGTTCAAGTTGTCTCCAAAAGTGGAGGCAACTAGCTTAAGTTGTCTCCAATAAATAGTGTACAGGAATAAGTTGCAAAAACAAAATGGAGGCAACTAGCTCAAGTTGTCCTCAAAAGTGAAGGCAACTAGCACAAAGTTGTCTTCAAAAGTGAAAGCAACTAGCCCAAGTTGTCTCCAAATATGGAGGCAACTAGCATAAGTTGTCTCCAAATATGGAGGCAACTAGCACAAGTTGTCTCCAATTTGGAGGAAACTAGCAGAAGTTGGGTCCAACAACATGAAGTTATGTTCAAGCAATACATTCCTTGAACCACTATTAGCCAACTACACATTTTCTTCAAGTGCACAACTGCAACACATACACAGTGCAACACAATCCTTGGCTGCAACACAATTAAGCCTCCACTCCACCAGCACTATAACCCTGAAATCTCCAGCTCTGCAACAACATCAGCCCCGAAAATTCTATCTTCTGCATCTCATTGTAACCACAATACAACAACAATTCCTTGCAGCAACTCCACCACTACAAAGTACAAACAATAATGTTAACTCCTAACATACATATATCCTTACATCTCAATTTTTGATATTCAGGCCACCAACAACTTCATCTTATTGCATCAACAATTCATAACCATTATTTCCCAGCTTCACCTCAATCGCAACACCGCATAGCCGCACCACTCCAACATCACTCCACACCACCTTATTTCCAGTTTCAACACACAAACCTCGCACATCATATCCGAAGCACTTGTCCACCTTATCCCAACAAACTGCACCACCAGTCCCAGCTCATTAGAATCTTGTCACACAACTATGAAAGACCATATTCAACCACCGTTGACAACCACCGCAATTGCATCTTCACCCGAGACAACCATCTTCTCAAGCTTCATAAACCATACCTAACAAGCAACATAATTCCATTTCTAACTCTTGCAACAAAGACCAACCCATTTCTTCATACATCTACCAGACCCATAACTCCATCTTGTAGATCCTCCTGCAATTTCATACATACCTAGACATCTATAACATCAAAACACTAATTTCTCCTTCAATCGATCAACAACCTGCAGCTTTCCCAGTTTCACCAATTCCACATTATATGCTCCGAACCTTGACTTCACAATTACATCCACTAAAACAACACCTCAATTCCAGTTTCCACTGTTCAATTCAATTTTCTTCTCGGCATCATAATTCAACCCTAGATATTCATAAATTCGAATTCCATTTCTAACAGCAACCGCAACCATCTCTTCCATGAGCTCAAACAATAACTCAAACCCTGGTTCCATTTCCATCACAAATTCGCAATTTCCTTTCTTCATCGATTCCCGACCACAATCTCAGATCCCCTTCATCAACAACGAGACTCAATCATCTAACCCATCTTAAAAACAAGTTTAAACCAAATATTACCGTGAAACTAAAATCGATCCATCTCCTAAATCTTCAACTGATATTAATTTCTCGCATCTCTTAAATAAATTCAGTGATAAACAAGTTTAAATTGAGAAGAAGAACATTTAATTTCTGCATCTGATGGAATTTGCAGTGAATAAACCATTTCAACAGCATCAATTCCATTACCTCCTCCACTTTCGCATCTCCTTCTCTTAATCTCCACAAAACTCAATCTCTCGAAATTATCAAAATTATCACCAGATTCTTCAACGATTTCTTCAAATGCAAACCCTAGCTTCTTTTCGATCTCGGTCATCAAATGAGCTAAGAGTTAGTTGCAAATCGGATGGATCTACATTTTTGATGCTCAAGATTACGTTTTGGAGAATAGTTTTTCACTGAGATGGTGATGATAGAGACGATGGTGGTGTTTGTGACGTTGGTTGAGGTGGCGACGAGATGGTGGTGGCGACGGAGATGGTGGTGGCGACTCATAAGGAGATGGTGGTGGCGACTCATAAGAAGAAGAAGAAATAAATAAGAAGAAGAAATAAAAAAAAAAAGTTGGAGTATAAGATTTAAAGGTTAAAAATGGAATTATGTTATATTTTTTTTTGTTAATAATTTCACTTCTGCCATTAGGGGTATTTGTAAAGACTCATAAGGGTGTTTGTGCATGACCCATGGATAGTAGGGGCATAAATAACATTCCCACAAGAATAAAAGAAGCCAATTCTTTTTTTTTTTGGTTTTTGTTATCCTGTGCATCCATGCATAAAGATAACATCCAATCATTGACATATTTGAGTAACATTGAACACTTGGGCCTTTCAAGCCCACCATTTAAATTTTACTAACTTAATTTCTAGTATATATATATATAGAAAAACATAAAGAGATACATAGTAGGCAAGCGAGCAACAAGCTGCGCCGCAAACCCTTTTTGAATTGCAAAATCTATCCTATTAAAAATAAAATCTCGTGAACGGGGGGGTCATGACATTGCTGTGCATGACTTTCTGGACCCTCTTGAGAAGTCCAACCGCCTCCGGGGCCAAATAACCAAAAATATCAAAAGCAAAGGGGGAAAAGCATGCACATTGTCAACACACGCTTTCTCATGCTTCGATACCTTACCTGAGGCAGCCCTTAGCACTGCTTGCCCAACCGTAAAGGTGCCATGTCTGATGCCTACCAACGGAGATACACCAGTGAGGTCAACACATGTGTGTTTCCCATTAGCCCACCCAAAAATAAGAACATCTGCTGGTCTTAGTGTCGATCTCCCTTCAAGTGGGTCTGTTAGGAAGTTCACAACCGCTTCTTTCTTTGCTGAAATGCCAGCCCTCACATGAACATAGTATATCGTGCAAGATATCCCTCACATGATCATGTCTATATTTAAAACTAGGGCTACCTTACAATGAACTGCATGTTCACCATACGAGTCCAAGCTTCCTGTGATGCAAGCTGGACAACGAGAGTCTGAGGGATAAAGCGGGATCAGTTCCTGTATTTGAGGATAGAACGGTACTCCACAGGCGACATCTTCTGTCCAAGCCCCTCAATCGGAATAGAGAGAAGAAAATCTTGGGCATGCGCTGCTTGCAAACAACCAAAAACCACTTTATGTCTCTCCGTTAGCTTGTAAACTCTATCCATATCCTTAATCGCTTTACCAAAAAGAGCACTCGCCAGAGTACTTTGTGTTTTAAGGGGGGGCGTTGTCTTTATTGGTGAAGCTGTTAAAATCAAAATCAGGAAGAGTTACTTGTAACGTTTTCAGAGCCTTATTAAAGTTGCCATCCATACCTTCCACACAACTTCTCCTCAGTATGTGATTCTGTAACCCCCACGATTGCACGCGCGAAGCTAGAAAAGCGTATTATGATGCCTCCCTAGCGCAGTAAAGGCCAAGACCTCCATATATAATAGGTAGTGTAAAAAGCCTCCACTATAACTCTCCAAAGAACGGTCCCCCACAAACCACAGTGCCATCTATCACTTCTCTCAAGCCTCTATCAACGATATCTACCGCCTCCATAATACAGTATGGGTGAGAAATACAAAGCCTAAAAAATAGCTTGGAGATACTCATACATATTCGTAAAAGCAGCAATTCACTTTGAGGATCTTGGAGCTTGGATAAAATCTGCATCAAATCCACTGCTTTTTCATCTCTCTAAATGGCAAGGCCCTTCACAAAACCAACATAAAGGCCGACTGCATCGCCCAATAGTTTGACTCCCTTATCTGGTCTTGATATTTCGACAGGAAACATCCCATCACTTATCCTCCGTCCATCACAAGAAGGCCAAAAAAATTTCGTTCTTAATATTCAATATAAGTCCCAGCGCTGGCCCTTCCGTTTGGACAAAAGTGAGTGCTTTTGCCACTTCTTTGGTGTCGCCAATAACAGTGCCATCATCAAGATACCAGGCATGTAGGGGTAATATGCACTGCTCATTTATCTTAGATATAAGTTGATGAAGCACCAGAGCAAATAACAAAGGGCCCAAAGGGTCACCTTGTTGCACCCCTGTAGATGAATAGATAAAGGAGTCCCCCTCATACAGCCGTGCAGGTTGACCATACAAGCATTCTACCCAAGGCGATATAGATGTACAAAGCTTACGTACCTCAAAAAGCATAGTTGTTCGGTCAACTAGGTTAAAAGCATTGGTGAAGTATACAATTAGCATAGAGAGGCTAGCGTCTGCGTGATGTTTACTGACAAACCTATTCACAGCATGTAGGATTTCCTCAACACCACCTGAAACACCTACTCCAAACTGGAAATCTTATAGATACGCTTCCATGTCTTTGCCGACCCCTTTCATTGCCACTTTGGATACCAGTCGACGCCAGATTATCCCGACAGCAATGGGACAGATACTCTTATCCGGTTTAAGGAGGGGTGTTAAGGGAGCCGATGCAAAAAACTCCGCTAGGTTAAGAGGGCATCTCCCACCAAGCCAAAGATTAACAACCCTAGTTATGGCCATGACCATATCGGCAGCAACAAAGGGAGCCTTCCCCACAGAAAGCATCCAACAAATGTTGTGCCTGAAGGCCATCCCTGCCGCACGAAGTTCCCTTAGGGAACGATTTAATACATCTTAGAATTGTACCTTTTTAGGACACTAAAGGCGTATCATGCAATGTACAGGTTGGTTTCCATGGAGGAGGCATAGTAGGATGTTTATCTTCAAGTGCTTTCATTGTGTGGCGCCACCCCAGACGAACTGATGGCTTTAACAGCCGATGTGAAGTGCCCACCTGAAACCTTGCGCAAACAAGTTGAGACATTGGTGCCGAGCCCGTTGTATTCCTCTCTCGTGTCATCATCTAATCTAACACCCCATGTTGCCGGCACCTTTAAAACCTAACGTACAAGCTTTAGAGTTCCACCAGGTTCACCCCAAATTGCAAGTGCTTTGAGTATTTATGTCTTCTGTGTCTCCTTGCGAATAATAGACTTGCATTCGGATCTACCTTTAGGTCGGAATACTCGCAAAGTGCATCGAGGAAGCCACAAAAGACGGACCCAATATTTAATTAACAACCCTAGGTTCTGTCGCGACCTTCTGTAGTGCTGCTTTCAGGGCGTGCGAACTCTTGGAATGCTCTTTATAGTGCATATCGGATCTCTGAAGACTGCATCCACAATCGCTTCATTCAATTCGAAATTGCTGTCCAGTTGCACTAAATCCTCTTGCAGACCAGGCCTAGACACTTCAATAATTGTTTCAGCTACTTCTCCAGAAATCTCAAATATCTCAGGATTAATATCAGTGTCCCCCTCATGCTTGCACGCCCTGCTCCAAGCCTGAATGCTTATGCATTCGAAGCACAACCATTGCCTTAAAGTTCTCAGATTTTCCTGTAAACCCACCACATCGGTTCTTATGGCCTGTTGGATTGTAGTCTTCCTTTCCATATTGCAGAGGTGTAGTCTCTTCATATGGGGGATCAAACATGAAAAGCCTTTACTCCCAATTCCTGTAGGATCATAATATCGCAATGCATAGGGCTCGCGGGATCAATAAACGACGGTACCGCGAGGGAGTCGCAGGAAACTAAAATAAACGACGCGAGGGGAAATAACGACACACAAAATAGCTGATAAACATGGAACCCGGCGAGGGATAAGAAGTGTCGCGAGATTGAATAGTTGTACACTGGCGACACTTCGCGAGACATTCCCGAAAATAAAGGATAGCTTAGCTGTCATCCACTATGTATTACCCTATATAAAGGGTCGAGTGAGTCTTTGTAAAGGGGGGAGAGCTTTTAGAATTGTAAGGCAAGTCATTAGGAGAGAGAAAAGTTTAAGAGTGTTTTAACTTCTAAGTGTAATTCTATTTTCCTGTGTAAACACTTCATGAATTCAATCAATAAATGTTCTTGATCCGATATCTTCTAATGGATTAATTAAGCAAAATCGAGTAAGGGGTGTAGTGTGGGAAATCCTGCTACTACATATGCGCTAGAAACAGGGACCTAATCTTGTTGGTTTAGGAAAGAAAATCGCAATTAAAGTTGTTTAGATCAAGAAAATGAGAAAGGAAACTCTTAGATCGGATGAAGCGGGGAGAAAAAGATATGGCATACAAAGACGGTATGAGAGTAATGGTTAACGAATTTCATGAAAATATCAGAGGAAGGATACACAAACGAGATTTTGAAGGAAAGAAGATTACAGATCGAGAAATAACGTCACCTTTGAAAGATTGGGAAAAGCAAGAGATAACATTCACGGCGGAGGAAATATCAAAAGAAAACTTGGATCACATGTCTCCACTGGTGATCGCAATAAACGTGTATAAGGAAGGAGAGAAATCGGAGAATACGATGAAAACATGGGTGATGAATGGAGTTTTAATCGATACAGGGAGTCTGGTAAACATCATGTTCTATCATGCTTACAAAAAGATGGGATATAAAGATGAAGATATGATTTTCGCGGCATACAATATTCAAGGTTTTGGTAAATCCATAACAAAAGTTAAAGGGGAGATAAAAATACGTATTCCGTTAGGAGGAATTGAAACACAGGTGACATTGAGTGTGGTGGATATGGAATCACCATACAACATGTTGCTAGGAAGACCATGGGTACATGCAATAAAAGCTGTGGCGTCGACGCTTCATCAACGTATCAAATTCCCTACACCAACTGGAATCAGCGAGATCAGAGGGGACGCTGCCAAAGGAAGAATATATTATCAAAATGAAGTAAAATGTTGCGAGGAACAAATAACCAAGCGAAAGAACATATCAAAATACCGCAAAAAGATGGCGAGGGTAACTAAGAAAGAAGAAGAATTCAGAGTTTACATGATAAGAGCAAAGGAAGGAAAAGGCATACCTGGCGAAATCTCGGGAGAAGAAGATGATCTTGCGAAAGAACCAAAAGGACCAACCCCTATGGGAGAACCGAAGGCCAGTTATGTCGCGGCAGAACAAACCAAAGAAGTGAATATTGGAACTAAGGAAAATCCCAAGATGCTAAAGATTGGAACTAGCATGGAAGCAGATGAAGAGAAAAGAACTATCGATCTGTTGCGAGATTATAAAGACATCTTCGCGTGGGATATGGATGAAATGCCTGGTATAGATCCGTCGATTGCCTGTCACAAGTTAGAAATTGATAAAAATGTGAAGCCATTTAAGCAAAGAATTAGAAAGATAGCAACAACATATCATTCTCAGATAGAAGAAGAATTGCAGAAGATGCTGGACGCAGGAATTATTAGACAAGCAAAATACCCTGAGTGGATAGCGAATATGGTTATAGTTCCAAAGAAGAACAAGGGAATAAGGATTTGCATTGATTTCACCGATTTAAATAAAGCTTGCCCTAAAGACAGTTTTCCATTACCCAGACATTCCCCAACTAGTCGAATCGGCGGCCGGGAATGAAAGAGTATCATCATTTGGACGGATACAAAGGTTACAATCAAATTCCTCTCGCCGAGGAAGACCAAGAACACACCGCTTTCTTCGCTCCAAGAGGATTATACTGTTATACTAAAATGCCATTTGGTTTGCGAAATGCTTTTTAGCAACGTATCAAAGGATGGTAGAAAATGTATTCGCAGAGTGGATACACAAAACACTAGAGGTATACGTAGATGACATGCTAGTGAAAAGTAAAAAAGGCGTAAGATCACGTGCAAGACTTGAGAGAAATTTTTGAACAAATGAGGCGTTTCAACATCAAAGTCAATCCAGAAAAATGTACCTTCGGAGTTGCGTCAGGGAAGTTCTTGGGTTACATTATATCAAAAGAAGGAATACATGTTGACCCGGAGAAAGTAAAAGCTATTCGCGATATGCCGACACCTGCGACAGTAAAGGATGTTCAAAAGCTGAATGGGTTACTAGCATCGCTAGGAAGATTCATTTCGCGGTCATCTGATAAATGTAAACACTTTTTCAGTATTCTGAAAAAAGGGTCGAAATTTAAATGGACAGATGAATGTGAAAAGGCTTTACAAGGGATCAAAGAGCATTTAATGGATATATCTATTATGCAGAAGGCAGAACCAGGAGAGGAATTATTAATATATCTCGCGACGACATCGCATGCCTTAAGTGCAGTTTTACTGCGAGTGGACGCAGGAGTAGAAAAACCAATTTATTATATCAGCAAAACTTTTAACGATGCCGAAAGAAATTATTCGAAGATTGAAAAGTTAATCCTGGCGTTAGTCTATGCGTCGTTTAAACTGCGCATATATTTTCAAGCACATATTATTAGAGTGGTAACGAAGGTACCAATCGAGTCGAGAATGAAAAATTCAAAAGATCGGGGAAGAGTTGAAAGATGGAACGCTCAAATAAGCCATTGTAAACTCAAATATGAAATATTATCTTCAACCAAATCACAGGTTGTCGCAGACTTTCTGGCGGAATTTCCCTTGGAAGAAGAGGAAGCAGTGGATGAAATGATGGATGTAGAAGAAGAGCATGGAGATCCAAAAGATTTGTTAACTGAGCCAAATCGGTGGGAAATATTAGTGGATGGATCATCCAACGGAGAAGGTAAAGGAGTGGGAATTGTTGTGATTTCGCCAGAAGGCAATAAATTAGCTTTTGCTTTTAGATTGGAATTTGAGTCTACTAATAATGAAACGGAGTATGAAGCTATAATACATGCTTTAAGATTTGCAATAGAAATGAAATTGGAGAATGTGAGGATTACCAAGTGACTCTAATTGGCAATCCGTCGGATAACAGAAGTATGCTACAAATGATCCATCCCTACGAAATACAGGAAGCTTGTAGAAGTCTTTGTCGAGACAGATACCGAAAATAAAATGGAGACACATATCAAGGAGAGATAATAGGCTCATGAGACGCTTTTGCCTTTATATCAAGTATGATGATAGACCCAACTGCGAGGAATATCAAAATACAAACGCTACTAGCACCATCAATTAATAAAGAGGAGGGACAAGAAGCAGATATAATGATGGTGGTAGATGAAATGCAAGGCCGCGAGGAAGATTGGAGAGTAGAACTTCACGCGTACTTAATGAAAGGCGAAGTACCAAGAAATAGATTGGAAGCACACAAGTTAAAGAGCCGGGCAACAAATTATGAATTACGAGATGGCGTGCTTTATCGGCGTTCTTTTGATGGACCTTCGCTTCGATGTCTAACAAGGAAAGAAGGAGAAACCATATTGAAGATGCTGCATAGTGGGGATGCCGGAAATCATAGCGGCGGAAGATCTTTGGCATATAAAGCAAAGACGCAAGGATATTATTGGCCATATATGCATGAGGACGCGAGAGCAATAGCCAGACGCTGCGAAGATTGTCAAAGACACGGGAAGAAGATACATGCACCAGGAGCACAGTTAAATTCTTCAAAAAGTGTGTGGCCTTTTGGAAAATGGGGTTTAGATATTGTGGGACCATTTTTACCAGGAACTGGACAAAGGAGATACTTAATTGTCGCAACGGATTATTTCACAAAATGGGCAGAGGTGAAAGCGGTCCAGCACATTCGTGATAAGGATATCTTTACTTTCATATTTGAAAATATCATATGCAGATTTGGGATCCCTGCACAATTGGTATCTGATAATGGGAAGCAGTTTGAAGGGCAAAATATAGAGTTGCTGCTCAATGCATTTCAGATAAAATGTGGAAAATCGACTCCATTATATCCACAAGCTAATGGCCAAGCGGAGGCAACAAACAAAACAATTGCCGATATACTGAAGAAAAAGTTGGAAGGACACAACAAGGGATGGTGCGAACAAGTACCCAATGCAGTATGGGCCTATAATACAACTAGAAGAGAAGCCACAGGAATGTCCCCTTTTTGCCTAACTTATGGAGTTGAAGCAAAGTACTTCCAACAAGTCGTGATTCCGACAACCAAAAAAGAGGTCCAGGAGAAAAATCTTAGCGCAAGCAACATTCTAATCAAGTTGGATGAATTGGAAGAAAAACGAGAAAAAGCCTTGCGACACATGGAGAATTATCGGCGAAGACCGCTAGAGAATATAACAAGCGTGTAAAAATACGTGAGTTCCAACCGGGAGATTTGGTGTTGCGAGAAACCCCAATATATCAACGTGAGAACGGAGGCAAGTCGAGAAAATGGGATGGACCTTATATCATCAAAGAGGTAGTTGGTACAGGGCATATAGATTGATGGACCCCAAGGAAGAGATGTGGGACAAAAATTGGACAGACCATGGAACAAAGTTATATCTAAAGAAATATTACCCGTAATAATGAGAGAGGAAAAAAGAATCAAGATGAAGTAATTCTTCGCCAGATATTTGCGACATTCAGTAAAATGCAGAGAGAATCCGCGAAGATCTCGCGACAAGAATAACAAAAAAAGTCATGCATGGCTTAACAAAACAACAAGAGATAAGGAATGATTAAATGAATAAATTGGCGAGTATCTCATGCAGACAAAATAGCAAATGATGAAGAATGATTAAAAAGAATGAATGAATGGGACGAACCTTTATGGCGTACACCTAGTTCGCGAATAACATTTCGTAAGAGGCAAATGTAAGACCTAAAGTGCGTCATATAAGGGGGTATCTCTCGACATGGCTCGGGGGAAGGTTACACCGCTCCCGAAGCTTCGAGTCATGGAAATTTGGGGCCCATGAAAGCCTATCCGGAAGAGGTACCTTGGATTCCCAACTATATATGTAGGTTATACCCTGGTTGGGCGACCGAGGGTCTCTTCTTAGGAGTCAGTGTATGCTCAAGGCGCCTGGGTACACGGTTGAGCCAGAGTGCCCGGGATGGATGAACCTACCCTGGCCATTCTTGGCAAGTCTTGGCATGCGTTGCACTCGCCCGAAGAAAACTCCACTTAGGGTGCAGTCTCGTAACCATAAACCATATAGGTATAAGGGATAAGAGGCTGCGAAAACAATCAGTTTGTTGTTAAGACCGGATGGGAGGAGCTAGTCTTGTATGGCCGATGTTTCGCCTCCTTGAAGGGGCAACCGGGAGATGATAAGGGCGACGCTCTCCATTAGGGGGTGTCAAAACAGACGCAAATGTCATGAGGCTTTGTTTTCAAGGAGACTTAGGCTTGTCATATTTGTGCAATGATCCCGAAGAGGCAATAATACTAACGCGAGGGTAAGGCGAGATCAATGGGTCTTTACACGAAAGTGTACGGGACGTCTGCGATTTCGTCGCACGCACGGCAATGTCATGGGGCTTTATGTTCGCAAGGATATTTAGGCCTGTCATATTGTCGCAACTAAAACATCTGCAGAGGCAAAAATACTTGGAAAATGATAAGGCAAGATCAAGGGGTCCTTACATACAAGTGTAAAGACGTCCTGCGATTTTGTCGCGATAAAAGGGCGGGGAGGACCTCTAATTAGGGAGGTCTAACTCGGAAGACCACACAAAATTGATAAGGCAAGGTCAATGAGCCATTGCATGAAAATGTAAAGGCGGTGCGACCTTGTCGCCACAAGAAAGAGATAAAATAAAGACTACCGAAATGATAAGACGAGAAAAGTAGGTTTCTTCACTCATGGAGATGCCTGCGACCTCGTCGCGATACAAAATTCGACATCAGTGAAGAATACAATGCAAAGATGATGATAACTGAGTAAAAACCATTTCATAAAAATGTAAGCGAATAAGCTTGCGAGATTATAGTCATAATTAAGAAGAAGAAAATAAGAGGATTATCCAACAAGGGATTTAATCTTTCAAAACAAATGCAGACGATTGTAGCAAGAGTTATCAAACAGTTAATTCTCTACATCAACTTTATCGTCTTCACCAATTACTTTCTCGAAACTTCACCTTCGCTACCAATGGACGTTCTTGAGAAATATTTTCGGCATCTTTATTCTCGCCGATTGGTGGATTTTCATCGTAAAACTTTTCGATCGGATCTTTGTTGATAACTTCAATATTAGAGATATCTTCGCCGCTTTCATAGTCATAATCACTATCAGGGAGGATTAGGGACTTCATCATCACTTACTTCCCGGAGGATCAACATGTATAGGATCAAGAGACTTGGACAAGAAAATCTCATTCACAAGGATTTCGGCTTTAAGGGGAAATTGACGAAGCAGCGCCTTCTGACGGTTTTTACTATCTATGTCTTTACAGTCAGACATATAATCAAACCTTCGCTCTGCACGGTCGCGAGAACGAGCAAGATGTGCGGTGAGTAGCCCGTTTTCCTTGCGAATTTTAGCATAATCAGACTTGAGGATGGAGATAGTGGAGCGAAGCTTTCTCTCAGAGTCTGCGTAATAAATACACAAAATTAAAGAAAATTTTATCGAATATTATTGGCAGTCTCAGGATGATAAAGCATTCATGGGATAAATAAAAGAATTGAGATAGTCAAATAATTTGACTACCTTCCTTTTGAGAAGAAAGATGTTGAATTAAAGCTGCGAAATTATTCCCCAGGCGGTCCATGACATCATCAAATGAATCTCCCACTAAGCCTTTCAGTCGAGATCGCAAATTCTTTTCATTGGAAACGAGTATGGAGTTTTCGTTCGCCAGAGTAGAATTGGATCTTTCTAAATTGACACATTGTTCTTGGAATTGCTTCGCTTTTACACTCAACGTTATTCTACCTTGAATAAGTTTATCTCTCTCGTGATAATTTCTTCAAGTTGGTTTTTCAAAGTATATTTAACTTGTTCGTGTTCTTCACATAACTTTTGACAAGCATCATATCGTGCGAATAGTTCGCCACCTTATTCAACAAAGAACGTTTCTCTTGCGAAAGAGTTCGATTCTCATCCGATAAAGTTTGCAACTCCAAATCGATTTAGTCAAAGCATAAGAGAGGCGAGATAAATCATTACTTAACAAGTCTTGCTTTTGCGATAAATCTAAATTCTCTTTCGACAAGTTATTTATTTGATCAGCTGCATAAGTATAAAGATTATCTAAGAGATTATATTGCTCCATCCAACCATCTCTCTCAACTCGAACTTCTTCAACAATGGACTCCATCTGATATATCTCCATTATTCGTTTCGGTTTAATGCTTGGAGGGCGAACAAGAATTTGAGTTGTAAAAAAAAAAAAAAAAAAAAAAAGGAGAGGGAGTTGCGAGAGTATACCTTTTAACTCCTCATTTTTCGAAAAGATTGTCACGATCCAAATGAGAGGTTGTGAAATTTCTGATTTTCAAGGTGAAAACTATTGCACTTCGCGGTCATAACTTGGAGATCATCCTTCAACTTATTAATCTCTTGAACCAAAGATGCTTGCGAGACCTTATCAGAACCAAGGTGCTTGCTTAGAATCTCGCAGACGTTAGATTTGACAGATCAGCGAAGTCTTTTTGGCATCATTCACGAGATCCGAAAGAACCTTAAAGGCCACATCTATCCCCTCCAAATTTTACGCCGTTAGAGGAATTTGCTCAATCAAAGAAGACGGGTGATCCTTTGTCAAAGGGGCTCCGAGGAGAAGAAGAGGTTTCGGGGGAGAGAAGTGATTGGAAAAATAGCAGGGACATTGATAGCAGGAGGAGGTATAAGATCGTTTGTAGTAGGACAGTTATAAGGAGCTTGATCTATGAGGAGTTGAGGCATAGAAATATTGTCGTTGGTAGTAGTGCCAGAGGGAGGGGGCACAAAGTTATCTTGCGAAGATTTCGCAGCAGGAGATGAAGGTGTGAATGAAGGAAATGGAACGTCGGGAGTAACAGGTTTGGAGTAGCGAGGCTTTTTGGGAGCATGACCAATAGTTTTATCATCCTGTGAATGACAAATTAAATGAAAGCGAGAGGCAACAATGTATTGTTGATAAAAAAATAAATGTTTCTTGAATACCTTGTCGCTCATTGTTGAATGTCTTTTTGTAGCCATGGATTTTACTCGCGAAGTGGGCTTTGGTTGTGCGAGGGGTTCTTGTTGCGAAGTAGATTTCGATGGCGAGCCCAAAGAAAGAAGAGGGTCCTTCACGATAAATCTAGTTCTGGGTTGGTTCTTGCTAAAACAACAATGGCAGAAAAAGAACTACAAAGTTAATCATACCAGTGTGATTTCAACAAAGAAAGTTAATCTCAAATCTGATCAACAACAAAATTAGCCAGATATGGCAAAATTAACAAACCTGGACGTCATGAGAGTAACAACTAGTAGAGAATAGTTAAAGTGGTGAAGAAGACGGAAAGAGACAAACAATAAGCAAACACTTGCGAACGATGAAGAAGAAGAACACTTGCGCACGATGAAGAAGATGAAAAGGAAAAGGGAAATTCTTCACGGGGGTGCTCCTATAAATAGATGAGAAAAATATTATGACCGGATAACATTAAATGCATCGGTAAAAGAGGTAAAAATAGACACGTGTAAACGGTCACTACCTAAATCCAAGGAAGCGTGACGAAAAGAAATTTAGCAGAATTCAAATATACGGCATATTTCTTAATAGGCGAGAAGAGATTGCGAACTCGATTATTCTCTGTAACACATGAGGCAAGAAATGACACTTCGAATATAGGAGCTTGAACTTCGCAAAAGAATAGAGGCAAGTACGTACTTTTCAAGTACAGTATTCTTCTCTCATTCCCTCATCAACAAAAACCAAAGATCACTACAACAACAGATTTTTTTCCTTAAAGATCGCTCTTCAAGCAATATTCAAGGAAAAAGAGGCAAGATGTAGGATCATAATATCGCAATGCATAGGGCTCGCGGGATCAATAAACGACGGTACCGCGAGGGAGTCAAAGAAACTAAAATAAACGACGCGATGGGAAATAACGACACACAAAATAGCCGAAAGACATGGAACCAAGAGGGATAAGAAGTGTCGCGAGATTGAATAGTTGTACACTGGCGACACTTCGCGAGACATTCCCCGAAAATAAAGGATAGCTTAGCTGTCATCCACTATGTATTACCCTATATAAAGGGTCGAGTGAGTCTTTGTAAAGGGGGAGAGCTTTTAGAATTGTAAGGCAAGTCATTAGGAGAGAGAAAAGTTTAAGAGTGTTTTAACTTCTAAGTGTAATTCTATTTTCCTGTGTAAACACTTCATGAATTCAATCAATAAATGTTCTTGATCTGATATCTTCTAATGGATTAATTAAGCAAAATCGAGTAAGGGGTGTAGTGTGGGAAATCCTGCTACTACAATTCCCTCATCTGGGCACCCATGAAAATCCCTAAACGGACATAAGATAATACCCTTACCTGCGACAATCATTAAAGCACAATAACAAACAGGAGAAGCACTTACAGACTCTGATTCAGAAACATATGGAGTATCACCCAATTACAAGCAATTTTCGTGGTGTTTGACAATCCAAAAACACAAAACAATCAAACAAGAATCTATTGAAGAAAAAGTATAAACAAGGAACTACCTAAGAAACCATCGAATTCACCAGGAGTGTAACGACGTGGAAAACTGAAAAAATAAAACGAAAACTCCTCACACCACCCTAACCATCGAGATGATGGTGGTGGAAATGGGAGTGAAGGGTGTAGTGGTTTACAGGCGATTGTTTGCTGGTGGTGGTTTAGGGTTCAGGCGGTGGTTTTTCTTTGGTTTGACTCTAATTTTATAATGTTAAGAAAACTGCTTGGGGTTTTCTTTGGTTGACTCTAATTTGGTTTTTATTTACGAGCTGACTCAGCATGGTGAGCTGACTCATTGAACAACCTTCTTTTTTGGCCTTTTTTTCCCTATCTTTTGGCAACTTTTGGCAACAATAACGCCTTCTCAAAAGTAAAGAACCAAAAAACATCAATGGAACGCGTAAAGCGTTAGACAATTAGATAGACCACCTCTCTTTGCATTTTTACTTGACAAATTTTGACCTATGAAGACAAGACAAGACCAGTTTCAAAAAGAGTTGGTTCAGTTTCCAAAACAAGCAATGAGAATTAATAGAACAAAAAAAATGAAGCTATTTATAGCATGCCTTCACTTTTTTTCTTTCTTTCTTATGATTAGTAAAAAATTTGGTGCTGGCGATATTCTAACTCAGGTCGCTGGTATCACCACCCAGCGACTTTACCACTGTACTACAGTGACACCGGCAAATGACTTCACTTCTTGGACCAGTGCTACTCTGTCTGTCTTGTCTGATGCTTTTTGTTTTATCTGCCTCTGTTTCATTTGTTTGTGGGTCAAACTTTATCAAGACTCAAGTCAAAGGTGGGGCAAGTAAGGTTTATTAGTATTTTGCTTCTTATTTAACACCTACTTAAGTGAAAAACCACCTGGATGGGGCAATGCCCTGGTATACGTCAAAGACTTTAGCCAACATTTGTTGCAAAGACTAAAATTGCAAGAATATTTTCCCCTTCGATCCAAATCATTTTGACACTTGGAAGTAAACCCAGGACATCATTTGGTTTCAGGATGGATTTATCAAGTTTTTAAACGTGGGATGGTATATATACAATGGAATTTCCATACATTAATACTCGATATATCAATAACCTCCACGTATTGATACAAAACTATATAGTTTTGATTCGTCAAATCTATATTGTTCAACCTCCATGCATTAATAATTTTATGCATGCCCAAAAATATTAATATACGGAGGTTTTACTATAATATATCAATTCAACGTAATACAGGTGCCAACCATGCATCAAAAAAGAAAAGAAAAACTATTATCGACTTTAATGAATTTAAAAGAAAAAGTTGTTGAAAGCCATTAAATGTTGATTTTCATTTAAAGTTAGGAGTCTATTACAGGGGCTCCAAATATTGATTTTGAGGGCTCACAAGATGACAGCTAGACAAACCACCTATCTCTATGTTTTTACTTGACAAATTTTGACCTATCAAGACAAGACAATACTAGTTTAAAAATGAGTTGGTTCTATTTCCAAAACAAGCAAGGAGCAGTAGTACATAAAAGAAGAAAAAAAATGAAGTTTTTTTTAGCATCGAAAACGCCAAACGTATACCAAAATTCCAGTCCAAATGTAGGGAATGACGTGGATTAAAGGCGTGGCATGTGTTTCCATAAAAAAATATTAAAGTTGTTAGCATTTTTGTTAGAGCATTACTCGGTCGAACTCACAAGTGTTGCTATCTCAACTTGTTGTCAAATTTAGTTGTCAAAACTATATCTTGATTTCTAGTCTACAATTAGTTAAGTCTCGCATTAAGATATACAGTGTAGTTGAGAAATGTACATCAACGCAGTCATCATTGCGTTCTATCGGTTGAAGGCGAAGATCAACCGAAGCTTTTGAAGAACTTCATCAACAAAAGGTAAGTGAAGACTGAACCACCTATTTTCAAGTTATATTCACTTTTGTATCTTTGATACGTTGTTGCGTAACAAATTATACTATCGTAAGCATATCAAGAATTTCGAGTCAAGATTCTCTTTTAATTAGTCCTCAAAATATGACTAAGCTTAATGAACATTTCACACTTGATGAATTTCGGTTAAAAATAATTTATTATTCGCAATCAAAAAATCATGATTCAAGATTATCATTCGAAAATAGCCTGGAACAGTGATATGTGTCATTGATGTTATTCGGGAATGTTTCAAATTGATTTAGACAAATATAGAACTACTATAAATTCAGATGTAAGATAGTGTACATTTCAGTCTACAAACTGGAAAACTGTTATAATTCTGAAGTCGTAATATATGTACTCAGTACACGTAGCGTAGTAGATATATGTTGATAAACAGATGTTTGGTACGCATATTAGTATGCACACCTTTAAAAGTATGTGAACTCGTGAATCCGGATCGATACGCAAACCACTACTCGTACTAGAAAGGAACTGCTGGTTACGGAACCGGTTTGGAACGGTCTGGAATTTGCTTATCTTTAAATGGTATCCTTACCAGTACGCATACCAAAATAGTTTTGTGTTAACTCGAAAATCGATTATGTTTAAATGGTATACATACCAATACACATACTGAAGAAGTTCTGTGAAATCCGAACTCGGTTATGTTATAAAGTATACATACCGTTACACGTACCATGACATAACTATTCAAGAACATGTTAAGTACTTGTACTTTGTACACCTACTTACCATGTCGATTAAATTTTTATGCACATAAAATTATTTCTCTGAGATAATTATCATTTGAATAATCTTTATTTATATTTAAAACACCATAGACATATTTGTCCACTTGATTGTGTTTCGAGTTAAGTCTTAAGTGTTTATGTATATGATCAAGCTTATAATTCAGTTGGCCAGCTTCGGCTAACCATTAATGAGCGTGGTCTTATACACGATGTGGTTACAGTTCATCCTAACCAGAGTGTATATCTTGATTATGTAAATCAAATTCAAAGATTCATCTAACGGTGGTTATTGTTTGCTTGGCTCCTAAGCTATCTTAGCTTACCCCTAAATCAACCTATGCTTTGAATATATATAAGGGGAACCTCAAACAACTGGTATCTTTGAATCCGGACACTACTTTTTGGTGTATCCTATTTGTAACTAGAGTCATCCTCTCTAGAAACCCTTTTAGGGTTTAACGACTACGAAGACTTCATTGGGACTCTTGAAGCCAGGTACATATATTGTTTATTTGATTTCTCAAGTATCCTGATATTAATCAATTATTGAGCTGCTCACTTGATCAAGATAGATAGTAATCATCAACATTATTTTGGATCAAACTTTGTTCATTCCACAAGTTTTATACTTGTGAGGCGAATAATAATCTAGGCTGCACTTCGGGTTGCATAATTCCGGATTTTGAGGATATCTAGACTTTGTCTATTGCTATTGTTAGAGCACTGCTCGGTCGAAATCGCAAATATTGCTATCTCAAGCTTGTTTGTCAAGTTTAGTTGATCAAAATTTATATACTTGATTTCTAGTCTGCTTATAGCTATGTCTCATATGAGGATATAAGTGTGTAGTTGAGCTTCAGACTTCACGACGTTCACCAATTGAAGAAGGAGATCTACTGAAGAGCTTGGAGGAACTTCATCAACAAAAGGTATGTAGAGACTAAAACTTATCTATCACTCAGAAGTCTATTGTATTTTATCTTTTAAAGATACTAAGTCATCTATATATATATATAAACTTTTACATTATGCACATTTGATATTTCGAGATGATTTTAACTCATATATATTTCTCAAAATACGTGCTGGAAGCTTTAAGCTTTAGCTAAGTTCATCGTATACTTGACAAGTTTAGTTGGAAAAAATTTATTTGTTGGAAAGTAAATATTAAGTCAAAAGATGATCATGTGAAAATTACCTTGAACATCTTATATGATTTGTGTGAGACATTCATTTAATGTCAACTTGGGAAGTTTCGTATTGATTGATTAATCACTTGAAAATTACTTGAAGCTAGTGGTACGTGTAAGATTACCATTGTTGTCTTCTAAGGATGCTTCAATGATTAAATGACAGTTTTAGAACGACTACCATGTATGGATATAATGAAGGATGTATATTTGTATGCTAACTATGCAAGTCTAGTTTAGGTCTGAAACTATTATTCGCGAACCTTGTTTGCGAACTGGTTTACCTGTGAAAAGGTCCGAAGATTTTGTTCGTGTACCCTGTTTGTGAACGTCTAGACAAGGACAAGTCCAGAACTCCTGTTCGCGTACGTTATTTGCGAACAAACTGGACAAAGCCAAAGTCCGGAACTCTTGTTCGTAATCGGTTTGCGACAGAGAGGTTAAGTTCTAAAATCGGTAGTGTGATTTTTATACTCATGAACTCAGGTTCGTTTGCGAACTTAGTTAGCGAACTAAAGTCCATGGAACTATAATGTAATAAGGTATGCGAACTAGTTTTAAAAACCGTGGCATTATGTTCATGAATTGGTTCTTGTATGAGTAATTTGTACAATTACAAACCAAACCGATTTTGTTTCAAATGGTTCATATACAATTATATTCAAAGATGAACATTTGAACAACTCTCTTGAAACATATTTAGATTCATTTAATTATCTATCGTGATTGATTGATCATCATATCATATTTGGTATAAAGTGTTAGATGCATATGGCTAAGTGATAAGTGTTAATATGGCTAACTTCGGTTAACTATTATTGAGCCCACCTAAATATAAGTATATTTCAATTGTGTGTATCAAGCTAATACCATCTAAATATGGAGATTGATTGCTAAATTTCTAAGCAAACTTAGCTTGAATCTTAAATCATGAGTTCATCTAACGGTGAATATCAGTTGCTTTGTTACTAAGCTATCTTAGCTTTGATTGTAAGCAACCCTGATTTGAAAGTCTATATAAAGGAGAACTCTAGAATCTGAGAAACCTAATCCCGACATCTATGTGTGTCCTAGTTGCAAACTAGAGTCGATTCTCCTTTAACCTAGGTTTTCCAAAACCATTATTAGGTTAACGACTTGAAGACTTCATTTGGGATTTCCTCGAGATCCCAAATATTTTTCTCTATAGTTGCGTATTCTGATCTTACTTTTTCTATCGTGTTAAGTTTTGTATTCTCTAAAATTTACTCGAGATTTATCTCCGAGTAAGATATAAAAAGTAATCACAATAGTTCTTCGTATCAGACTCTTGTGATTCCGCGATAACTTTTTCTGTTAATTAGTTGGGTTAAGGTGACTGATATTTCTAGGCTACTCTTCGCGAGTATAAGTCTGGGGTATTAGTTAAGTTTCCTGTTCACCTTGATTTATCTAAATACGGAAAGAACAACGAGAATAGACATATATGTGGGAGACAAATTTGTTTATAAGTCTTCGACTTTGGGTCGTAGCAACTCTTAGTTGTGAGTGAGATCATCTAAGGGAATCGTGTGCATAGAGTCCTGTTGGGATTCAAGAGGCGTAAGGAACGCGACTATACCTTAATCGATGTGAGACTTGGTAAAGGATCAACCACATTCCATTCTGAAATTAAGTATTAGTAGGATCGAGTCTTTAGCGGCTTAATACAGTGTGGTATTCAATTCTGGACCAGGTACCGAGGTTTTTCTGTATTTGCGGTTTTCTCGTTAACAAAATTTCTGGTTTCTGTGTTATTTCTTTTCCGCATTATATTTTCTTATATAATTGAAATATCACAGGTTGTGCATAGTTCAATCACAGTTGATAAATCCGAACTTGTTTATTGGATAGAACTTGATTGACACTTGGGCATTGGTCTTTGTTACCGTCCAAGTTATTCTTATATCAATCGGGCTCACGAATTTCTATCTGTTCGATTTGCTGATTGGATTGAGAAAGAGAGAGATATTTCTTGATTGAGTCTCACCTTTTAGTTGGTGCTCTCAGAATTATGTTGGAGTTTAGTCCATACAGATTTCCGAACAAATTATTGGGCGTGGTTGTTATACCTCCTCTTTTTCAACTATCGATTTCCATTACCTTGATCTTTGATCAAAAATTGAGTCACATATAAAGGCTTATTTGCGGTAGGAATATTGGTTTAAAGTATTTAATTGAGTTGAAGCAACTCTTAGTTGGTGTGACGTCAGCTAAGGGAATCAATTTCGCAGAGTCTAGCTGGGATTCAAGAGGCGTAAGGAACGCGACTGTAACTGAATTTCTGTGAGGGTTTAATTCGGTCTTAACTACATTCCAGTCCGAAGTTAATTGGTAATAGGCTAGTGTATGTAGCGTCTTAATACAGTTTGGTGTTCAATCTGGACTAGGTCCCCTGTTTTTTTACATTTGCGATTTCCTTGTTAACAAAATTTCTGGTGTCTGTGTTATTTATTTTCCACATTATATTTTTTATCTTTATAATTGAAATATCATTGGTTGTACGTAAATTAATCATATTATATATGTACGACCTTGTTTTTTGGCTACGACTTGATTGATTACTTGGGAAATTGATCTTTGGAATCACCCAACACTACACCAAATTCCCGGATTCGTAACAGGCATTCGTAACGGCTATGTGGCCGTTACAAAATTGCCGTTACAAATGGCCGTTACAAAATATTCGTAACAGGCAAGGGCCGTTACTAATTTTAAAAAAATTCGTAACAGAGTGAAGCCGTTACGAATTTTTTTATAAGCGTGCGAGTCACACGCTTGGTCACACTTGGGTCGTAACACCTGTTGAATATGCGTGTGCCATTCACATGTGTGGTATTATGTTTCCACCCCCTATGAGTTATACCAGAGGATATTTCCTCCCATGCGTGTGCGATTCACATGCATGCTTATGAGTTTATCTTAGATGTCGAGATGAGTTATCACTTTTTTTTTTTTTCTTTCTCTCTTCTTCTGCTCCTGCTCCTGCTCTCTCCTCTCCTCTCAGGCGTTGAAACTAGGGTTTCATCTCAGAAGTCTTATTATCCGAGAAACCATCACAAAAATATTTTCAATAGCCTTCAATAATCAATCAGTGTAAGTATTAATCATTATAGGTTTCGATTTTTGGGTTTCATCGTTTTTCAATCGATCTGTTTTTTTAAGGGTTCATTTCATCTATTTTTTTGGGGATTCATTTCAATCGATCTGTTTCATCTTAGTTTCGTTTTGTTAATCTTCTTCATATAAATCTGATTCGATTTATTTTTTCTAATTTTCTGTTAGGGTTTGAAGAAATTTGAAGACTTGAAGAACTCTGAAGAAATTTGAAGACTTAGAAGGTATAAAGTTTCTAAAACTTGAACTACTTTTAGGGTTTTATGTTAATTTGTATTTTATGGATCAGAATGTTTACATCTATTTCAAGTTGACAATGCTCAGTCACTATTTGATAAAATGGCTTAAAGAACTGCAAAGACTTGAAACTGACTACAGTTTGAATATTTTGAAGAGGTTTTGAATCTTGTGATAATCGGATTTTGTTTATATATGGTTCTAGAGTATTGGGTCCTCATTATAATTGCTTCATTTATATAGACTGTTAGAGTCTTTAACTCTAATACTTCCTGTTCGACTGTTTGAATCTACCTGTACAGCTTGTTGAATGATTTTACGAACCCTATTACTCTTGAATCTTGTCAATCCCTGGTTAGGAAGGATTTGGGTTTATCTTTTGAAATTGTTTACTGTGATGTCATTAGACTAGAAATAGTTAGGGGCTGGTTTTATGAATCTTTGAACCATGAAATTTGGGTTCTAGGAGGAGGTTGTTGGATTGAATTAAACAACATCTTTTTTTTGAAGTATCTTGTGTTGTCCTGTGAATTTTGGCCTGATCCTAAACATTTTAGAAAAAGACCGGAATTGAGTGTTCTTCTCTCAAATTTCAGTCCTATGAAAGACAAATCAAATGTGTTAATATGTGTTGTGACCTGAGCTACTTGATGTAAGAGATGCTTCTATTTTCGCAATATTTTTAGTGATCGGTACGTTTCTAAGGGAAATGATGGAAACTGCTCCTTGGTGGGTAGCGTTGTACTAAATTTTTAACTTAAGATAGATCACATGTGTGCATGCTTATCGCTACGTTGTTATGAACTGGATTTGATGATGGTGAAAATGCTATTGAAATATGTTGAAGTAAAGTCTGTTCAGTTTCTTACTTTCATTTCGGATTTTAGTTTGTACTTGAAGCCCTCTATCATTAAGTCTATAAAATGCTTCCGTACTTAGGGTTTTATTTTTCTGGACTTACAATTTTATGGTGTTTTTATGAAAGATAGGTTATGGTTAATTTTTCAGACTTCAATGTATAAAATAACCATGAATTTCACCTTTAAGATGCATTATATGCAAGGGTATTTGCTGAATTAGTATTCTATTGTATATGAAAAGGGCTGTTGAATTTGGGGGCTTGGATGCTATGGAACATGTATATAGAGTAGAGTTGATGCTAAGCTTAGACGCCCCTGCATCAAGAGTTTAGGGAAAACCAGAAACATTACATTTGGAGGGAGGCTTAATGAGATGAGATGATTGGGGTTAGGAGGGAGATTTGACGGGATGGGATGATTGGGGCAAGTCATGAGAGTTTTGGCTTCAAACAGTATCTTGTATCGGCATAGGCCACGTTTTGAGTTTCAGTACTAGCAATTGTAGGCCTTTGTTAACAGGGATGGTCATTTTACGCCAAGTAGATATTTGATATACCAAAAAAGGGATCAATTTCTTTTAAAATCTGAAACACAAACTAGGGAAACTTTAAGAATGTGAAGTTTAATGTAGCTGCTGACTTGTTGGATCAACAGTTGAATGGATTTTTGGTGGGAGATGTCACTATGGAAAGAATTAATGTTTAGATGTATGTCTTATCTGGTTTCTAAAGCTTTTGCTGTTGATGATTGTATGCAGGTCAAGAGCATTTGTGAGATTTAATGTCATCAACACTTATTGGTGCTGCAGAGGAGGGACGTACCGCTATTTCTTTAATGACTTCTTCTCCTTCTTTAGAGATCTCTGGATTCAGAGAGCGTAACTACATGGGGTTATCCGATTTGTTCTTCCGTTGACAGACTCAAACATTTCTAGCTTGTCTGAAGAAAATAAAAGTACTTTCAATCTAAGTTCCACTGAATTAAGGCTCGGTCTTCCTGGTTCCCGATCTCCGAACGTAGTCAAGAGCTTTCTTTGCCGAGTTCGGGTAGACTTGATGAGAAGACTTTGTTTCCCTTGCTTTGCTATGAAGGATTCTACTTACTTGTCATCGCAAAAGGCCGTGGTCTCTGGCAACAAGAGAGGGTTTTCCGACGCCATGGATGGGTTTTCGAGGTAAAAAGCACAGTGTACAATGAAGGAAATTGGATGTTTCCTGCATCGTGGTCCGACTCAAACCGCTCTCAATCTGGTGGGCACAAGGAAAACTACATGTTAGCTCGGCAGAAAGTCCGTTGCTCAAAGAGCGCTCTGAGTCGAGAATGCCACCGTGAAAGAGATTACACATCCCAAGGTATCCAAAGTGATGTCAACCGTAACCAAATTTCTCCGCTAATAACACTAGTAATCAACCTTTCTGCCAAGTAAGTTTAAGTTACAACAAAAGGGAGTTTTAGATAAGTGTATTTGGTTTACCATGAAGCTAGTTACTGACCTTCCTCACATGACAGGGCACAGGTTGTCGGTTGGCCGCCAATAAGGTCATTCCGAAAAATACATTGGCGACTACCACAAAGACCAGCGAGGAAGTAGATGGAAAACCTGGTCCCAGTGCTTTGTATGTCAAGGTCAGCATGGATGGCGCCCCTTATTTGCGAAAGGTGGACTTGAATACTTATGTGACTATCGGAGCTATCTTTGTCTCTTGAAAAGATGTTCACCTGCTTTATTATTGGTAAAAGAACCTTAACCAAGTATTCAATTTTGGCTGAACTTTAAAACGCCTTTGTTAGCATGGATTAGTGATTTCTTTGTATGCCACAGGTCCATGTGGGCCACATGGAGCTCCCCGGGAGAGAAAGCAAGCATAGGGATCTTCTACATGGATCGAATATGTTCTCGCATATGAGGATAAGGATGGTGATTGGATGCAAGTGGGAGATGTGCCTTGGGAGTAAGTCTCTGTTTTGTGTTTGCTGCTTCTTATGTTTCCTTTAGTTTTAATCTGAAAGGGGTGTCATGAATCCAATGTGTGCATAGGAAAGAATTTTCGCCCCATAAAAGGGTTTACTGGCACTTGTATACTTGATTGATTTCCTGTTTCTTACAATTGTACTCGATTATGGTGAGACAACTAATGGACTTTGGTTTGTCAGGACCAAAGATAGTGCCAACTTATGAAGCTTCATCTTACCTAATTGCAGTTAACCAGTTAAGTATCTTTTTCTTTCTTAATTTCATATTCTATACTGCCAGAATATAAATGAATGAGAAGTATCTTAACAGTTGCACTCTGCAACTGCAGGTAATTTATCAGGAATGTGGTGAATCTTATGACATGGGGGCCGAGATATTAATTCCCTGTAAAATGTGTAAACCTCCTGCCAAACACTGGTATGTTGATCCAAGAACCATTCGTTTCATGGTTTCCGTTGTCTTTTCATACTAACGCCGCACTTGAATTTTGTTGCCGGGAATATCGTGTTGCAATTGTCTATCTTTGACTTACTTGAGGCTACCTACAGCAGTTAGAGTATACGAGTGCTATTTACTTGTCATAATAATGCTGCCTGTTGTATTTTGCAGGATTGCCTACATGAGTTTTCTGATGCCCAAGCTTTCAACAAAGCAAGCCTGCAAAGGATATAATGTACTAGTTGTTGTTATTTGAATGATGCTCTATTTCATCAGAAAGGGTGGAGAACAAAGGAGCTTCAAGATTTGTAAGTTACTATTTGTTCCCTTAGAAGTTTGGAACCTTCCATGTATTCCTTTAGAAATTTGATACTTAACAAAAAAAAAAAAAAATTGGTACTTAAAGAAATTTCAGTTCTTTTGTTATATGAACCTGAGATAAATTGAATGAATGTGATTATGAATTGAATGAATGTTCTTTTGCATAGATTGAAGAAATTGTTGTTGAGTGTGGTTATGAATGTATTGAATTTAGAATTCCGTCTTATTTCCGGCAGAAAAATTACTGCCGGTCAGCCTTGACCTGGTCAAAATTGGTCAATATTGACCAATTTGGACCAGGTCAAGCTTGACCGGCAGTAATTTTTTTGATGTTACAAAAAAATTCGTAACGGCTCTAAGCTGTTACTATCTGCCACGTAGTAACGGCTCTAAGCTGTTACAATCTGCCACGTAGTAACGGCTAGCTAACGTTACGACGGCTTTGTTACAAAAAAAAATTCGTAACGGCCCGCAGCTGTTACTACGTGGCAAAATCGTAACGGCTCGTAGCTGTTACAAGGGCCGTTACAACCAAAATTCGTAACGGCTACAAAGCCGTTACAAAAAAAATGTAACACCCTCTTTTGCAACAGGCGAGAGCCGTTACAACCCATTTTAGTAACGGCTTGGTTCTGTTTCTAATCCCAGAATTTGGTGTAGTGCTAGTCAGCTGGCGTAAAATTATGTTGTGATTCCATCAGTAGTGCATTTAGTAAATATTTGATTATGTTCGAAGAAGCTCTATCTTCTTTGTTCATTATTCCTCTTTTAATTGTCTTACATTTCATTCTCCTCCGATCTCCCATTGTCTTTCCACCACCATCACTGCAACTGTTTATACCCTGTTTTAGCATATTTTCCCTCATCACGATCTTTCCTTGTTGATCCCACTAGTCCAACTCGTATGTACCCAATATCCCTTATTTAATCCACATTCCATTACCACTCTTTCTACATCCACAAACATTTTCCTAAAAATCTTTTTCAACAACCTATTTTAGGTCATGACTTAATAGGTATCTTAACAAGAGAATTATCCTCCAAACCTTTTTCCTAGAAAAATCACTATTTATAGACCTAAAAAGAACCTTAACAAACATTGCTCATCTCAAATTCCTTACCAAGAGAGGTTTGAAATTCCACATCAAGTTTCTTGGATGTTAATCTATAGATGATATAATCAACATAGATCTGAGCAATCAAGATATCCTTCCCACTCCATTTGATAAACAACATTTTATCAGCTCCACCTCTAGAGAAACCTTTTCTAAGAAGTGAGGTTGCTAGTTTTTCGTACCATGCTCACAGATCTTGTTTTATTCCATAAATGTCTTATTGAGCTTAAAGACATGATCGAGATTTTATAGACTTTCAAATCCTTTAGTTTGGGAAACATAGGCCTCTTCCATAAGACATCCATTTAAGAATGCATATTTTACGTCCATTTGATATCGTTTAATCTTGATAAAACAAGAACGAGCTAATAACAAACATATGGACTCAAGGCGTGCTACAAGAGTGAAGGTCTCTTCGAAGTTAATTCCTTCGATTTGTGAATATCCTTGAGCTACAAGTCTTGCTTTATTTAGAACCACCATTTCGAGTTCATCTGACTTGTTCTTAAATATCCACTTGGTACCTACGATATTTACATTTGTAGGGAAGGGAACACGGTTCCACACATCTTATCCCTTGAATTGATGTAACTCATCATGCATAGACCATGCAGAGCTATTTAAATCTTCATCAATGTTTTTGGGATCAACTTGCGATAGGTAGCATGCAAAATTGCACAAATTTCGAATATGACCTTGCGTTTTAGTAGTTGAGTTGGTTCCTCCAATGATATTGTCAGTACCGCGATCCTTTTGAACCCACAACGGTCGATTAGTGGTAAATTTAATTGAAACATCCTTGTCATGGATTTTCTCCTCGTCACTAGTAACATCTAGATCAAAAACCATTTGTATAACTTCTTCTGATGTTGGTGCTTCTGTGACTTACACAATCGACTCCATATGAGGCAATTCAACGGGACAAATATCATGATGAAATTAGTTAAGTCATCAATAATAAAATTTGCATATTCTATCATGACATTAGTTCAGATATTGTATAATCCAAACCCACGACTATCAGAGGCATAACCTAGGAATATTCCTTCGCCACCTTTGGAATCAAATTTCCCTTTTTGTTCTTGATCCTTGAGGATGTAACACTTGTTGCTACACACATGAAGATAACTCAAGTTGGTTTTCTTACCATACCATAACTCGTATCTAGGGTACGTGGCCGTAAGTATACCTGGTTGATTAGGTAACATGCTGTAAAGACAACTTATCCCCGAAACTTTAGAGGTAAGTTTTTGTTATGTAGCATTACCCTAGCCATTTCTTGGATATTCCTGTTATTTCCGGAACCCCATTATATTACTGAGTTATAGATGTTGAATATTATTGAATAATACCCAGTGTGTCACAAAACTCAAATGCCTTAGTGTCGTTGAATTATGTTCCACGGTCGCTCCTGATTTTCTTTAGTATTTGCGACCTTGTTCATTTTGGATTTTATTCACAATAACATTGAATTCACTTAGGGTATCATTATTATCATCTAGGAACGCCACCCAAGTGAATCTAGTGTAATCATCAACCATTACCAAAGCATATTTCTTCCCCTACAGTAGGTTATTGGATTGGGACAAAGAGATCCTAATCAGATCAAAAGGAGATTTGGTGGCACATGTGATGGCTTATTTGGAATTCTAATTAACTTGTTTACCTTTCTGAAAAGCACCACAAATACCATATGTTAGAGCATTGCTCGATCTAACTCATAAGTGTTGCTATCTCAAGCTTGTTGTCAAATTTAGTTGATCAAAACTATATCCTAATTTCTAGTCTACATTTATTCAAGTCTCAGATTAAGATAGAAGTGTGTAGTTAAGTACCAGACATCACTGTCGTTTCAAGGCGAAGATCAAATGAAGCTTTGAAGAAATTCATCAACAAAAAGTAAGTGAAGACTGAACTACCTATTTCTCAAGTTTTCACCTTTCTATCTATGAGACATTATCACATGACTAAATTAGACAGTACATGCATAATAAAAATTCTGAGTCAAGTTTATCTTGATTATCGTTCTCGAAATATGCTAAGCTTAAGAACATTTATTCATACTTGATGAATTTGGTGAAAAGCAATTTAATGTCTATAAAATAATTATGATTCAAGATTTAATCATTTGAAAATAGCCTAGAAGGGTGATATGTATCATTGATGTTATTCAGGAGTGTTTCATATTGATTATTAGAGAGACATAAAACTATTGCAAATTTGGATACATGAAAGTATGCATACCAGTTCACATACCAGGACAACAATTATAAGTCCGCAACCGCAGTACATGTACCTACTACACGTACCGGCATAGTTATAGTTCAGGAACGACTTTATTGTACGCATACCCGGTATCCATATCATAAAAATTCCATTGACTCGTGAACCAGGAAGGTACGCTTACCTAGTATGCAAAACAGAAAAGATCTGTTGGTTTCTAAACCGGAAAGGAATGCATACCCAGTATGTAAACCAAAAAAGTATGTAGATTGTTGAACCCATTTTTGTCTTAAGGGTATACAAACCATGTACACATACCAATGCAAAAAATACTCACGAACAGGAATACAATACACGTACCCGGTACACGTACTTATCCTGTAGAATGTTTTCGGATGCGTCATAATTATTTCTATGAGATAATCGACATTTGAACAACTCTATAAAAACACTATCAAGACATGATTGATCACATTTGTGACTCAAGATTAAGTCTTTACGTGTTATATGAAAATGGTTAAGCTTATCATTCGTTTGACTAGTTTCGGCTAACCTTTCATGAACAAGTCATTGTATACGGTTCGGTTACGGTTTATCCTAACCAAAGTGTATATTCTATTATGTCGATCTCAAGTCAAGTTTTCATCGAACAATGATTATTGATTGCTTGATTCCAAAGCTACCTTAGCTTAAATCTAAAGCAACATTGATATTGAAAGTCTATATAAGGAGAACCTCAAACAACTAGGATTTTTGAATCCCTGACATTATTCTTGTGTGTCCTAGTTGTAAGCTACAGTCTCCTCCTCTTTAAACCTTTTTAGGTTTAGCGACTAAAAAGAATTCACCTAGGGATCCGTGAAACCTGGTCCAACTATCTTTATCTTGATAGTTTGTGTATTATGACCTTTCTTTGATTGTTGATCCTTTAGATCCAACATGCAAGATAAATAGAAATTACAAAGTTTCTTCTTATCATACTTTGTTATTCCACAAGTATCTACTTGTAATGTGAATTATAATCTAGGCTGCTCTTTGGGAGTCATTGTGGATGGGGAAGAACGATTTGCTGGTTTTTAGGGAAGTGAATAGTCGAGCGTGCGGATGAGACTCCTCAACCGAGCAAACTGTTGAACCTCACACAGATGCACTGCAAAGGGAGTGCTTAGATTCGAGAGAGATCAATCTATAAGACTCCGGCCTAAACCAAGTCAATGGTCGTTCCAGTCAATTCGGTCACAAAGAGGGAGATGGGTTGATCTGTAGGAGGGAAGCTGAGAATTTTGTGGATCAATGATGATCAAGGATTGTGGATGTGTTGAAGGTTTCTGCAAAATTGATGAACTGCTGAATGTTGAGTTCTGTGAATAAGTTTTAATCGAGTTTGTGTAGACGAATATTGATGATGTCTGTTGTCCTCGATTTATGACTTATTTATATTTCCAGAATAACACATTGATCCCTGTAAGTGTGACGGTTTCTTGAGTGAAAGAGTGAGAAAATGGGAGATCGTGGTGAAACCAGTTCCAGGTCGTGCGGAGACTTGGTTAACCGTCCACCCACTACTTTTCTAACTCCTTTAACCGTTTGCACTACTTACTTACATTTCTCATCGTGGATGAATCCACGTGTCGTAAGTGTCCAGACCAAAACCCTAATTGATATCCCGCCATGTGACGTGATTGATGTCTCACGAATCGTGGAGTCTGCATGACAAACGTGTATTTAATTAGTCAGTTGTTGACTATTTAGACGACGAGTCTAGGTTTTGTTGAATTGAGCATGAGTGACGAATTCTCAGTGATTCATGGATCTAACATGTCTGTTGAGACGTATAGTTCTTTGAATGATGTTGACATTGCGCGTATTAGCAAAGATGGTAAATTTGACGACTTAACATCGATTCGATGAATTACTGGATATTGATAGTTGGATCAATATTCGAGCAACTAATCAAGTATTGCTCAATTCAACGAATTACTAAATATTGATAGTTTGGATCAATATTCGAGCAACTGAGCAAGTATTGCTCAATTCGACGAATTACTGAATATTGATAGTTGGATCAATATTCGAGCAACTGAGCAAGTATTGCTCAATTCGACGAATTACTGATAAATTACTGAATATTGATAGTTGGATCAATATTCGAGCAACTGAGCAAGTATTGATCAATTCGATGAATTATTTATTAGTGACGTGACCCAATAAAATATTAATTAAAATATTGGTAGATTACCGAATATTATATAATTAATCCAGATGTTGATTGCTGGATCAACATAAATTTATTAGTGTTTGGACTTTCTCAGATTGATGATTTGTGGATCATTTGTTCGAAACCCTAATTTTTGATCAATTGTTCGTCAATTGATGAATTGCTGAAAATAGGTCATGAGTGAGGGAAGGACCGACCACATGGGATGATTGGTAGGCTTTTGAAAGTGTTTTCCTACGTTAAACTGCAAGTGCACAGTGCCTATTGGAGGCAAGGGCAAGCACAGGTCGATCCACAGAGAAATGGAGTTGCTATGAATGATCTAAAGGCTTTTTAACTGATTTTATAGAGAAATGACAAAGTTTGTAACACAAATATGGGTTGGTTGTCGATACGACTTGATGAATGTTGTGACAATGAGCTCAAGATGAATTACAAGTAATGAGTTTAAAGAGGCACTAGGATTGTCAAATCCACCACTAATTCATGTTATGTGTTCAACTAATTTGAGTATTCTTGTTCCTGTGACATATAAGGACAATGTGTCAAGTCTATCACTTATCTAAAGAGTTTCACCAAGTGATAATTCAATTATCAGCTAGAGTACCAATCCAGAGCACTAATTGTCTAATTAAGCACAACTAGTCAAGGGGTTAGCAACTATCTCTAAGGCCCGAGCTGGGCACAATCAACACAGTTTTATCCTAACTACAATGGATTCATGGCATCATTGTGAGAGTAAAGCATTGAAGTACAAGAATTGAGATTATCTTATGATTTAAGCATTCAAGAATAACTCAAACAAAGTTGAATAACATAACAGAGAGTTAGGGTTTCATTTAAATCCTAGCAAATTGATTTAGAACATAATAAACATAATGAAAACAGACTTAAAATTGAAATACAAATTAAACCCTAAAAACTGACTACCCTTCCTCTCACATCATACTCACAAATCACTCAAAACTAACAATTAATGAAAAACCCAAACCTCTTTCTTCCCCTTACTCGTCTCTGACTCGTCCATGCATGAGCTGTTGGTGAAACCCTAGCTCTAACTTATCTCTAACCTAGCTTCTAAGGTATGGAGAAGCTATGATGGAGATAAGTTAAGATAGGGTGGCGGAGCAGGCGGCTGTGGCTGCGGTTGGTGCTGTCAGGAGATGGAGGTGGTGGTGATGGATCTGGTTTTGTCAGGGAGAGGGAGGAGGTAAGGTGTTCTCTGCTGGTGTCGGAGAAGAAAGAGAAAAGAAATGAGAAATGGTTTTGGTCGATGGGGTGTAGGTATAGGAGATTTCGCCATGGAGCTGGGACAATAAGATCGATGGGAAGGTTGGAGCGATCGTAGGATCTAGGGTCATGGAAGATCTCACGGCTCAGGATATAGGCGGTTTTGGTGCTGAGTGGGAGCAGCGAGAAATGAAGTGAGGAAGGCAGCGACCGTTGGATGCGGATGGGCGAAATCTTCACGGCTCAGAGGGGACGGGCTCGGATCCGGGTGATGGGCCGGGTCTTGGACTACTCAAGCCCATGTCTTGTGAATGGGTTGCTACTTGTTGGGTTGCAACTGATGCGCGCGCGGGCTTTGGATTTCTGCTCCATAGACGCTTGTCTCCAATTTTCTGCTCTTTTGGCTCCTCAATTTCTCCGAGCTTTATTTTCTACCTAAAAACACAAAATTAATTAGTACAAATATTCATTCTTGAAAACAGGGAAAACACAGAATTTGGGATAATATCTGATTTCTGAGCACAAAAGATGAGTTAAATGCCAATAAAAAGGTGTAGAAATATGCAATATTTGGCACTCATCAATGATGGATGGCCACGTGATTCCCAAGTGCTCGAGTAAGCATGCACCAGAGTCTTTAGTTGACTGGTTGGTGAAAGAATGATGATTAAATGCATGTTTCATCATTTATTAAAATAGTGCTCGTCTGAGCATTAGGTAATAAAACCTAATTTATGGAGAAGCGAGGGACCGACCAAGAAAGCATGAAACTGGCCCTTGGAGGTGTGGGACTAACTGATGGTCGATTGAGCAAATCCCCAGTTGGTTGGGAAAAGTTTGGACCCAATTGGAGCAACTGGGGAAATTAGGTCAAAACTGTAAGAATGTGTGGAACCGGCTCTTTGCAAGCCTAAAGGCCGGCTTTGGTCGTTCAATGGAGCATGCCCGTGTCACCACAATACCCGTATCTCAGTCGGTATTTTCTGATGTGCGTTTGAGCAATATCTTGAATTTTCAGAAGAGTTCGATCTTTAACCGAAATTCTCGATTTTGCTTGGATGAGCAAGTAGAACCTTGCTAGTTTGATCAAAATTTGGAAAATATTAAAACAATGATATTTTAATATTTGGCGTGAGTAGCCTAGTCGGTCATGTGACCATTTGAGTTTTTTTCTTTTTCATGGTTGAGCAATATTTGAGAAAATATGAAAAAATCATGATTTTCTGCTCAAACGGAGGATTTTCATGAGATGAGTAAAATAATAATTATGAAAGAGTAGGGATTGCAAGGTGTGGGACCGGCCACTGCTAGGGCATGGCCTGCCGGCTAGGTTTCCCGGTTCCGTAACACCTTTCCCTATTTTTATTATTTTTCATGAAACCATGAAAATATGGAGAAACCATGAGTTTTTTAAAAGGCGAGGGTACCCAAATATACCTCAAGCTAAAACTTTTTCTACCTATAAGTCCTTTCTCCAAAAGTGATTGTCTATGGACTGAGTCGAGACAATACAACTAATCGGTTTACACTTTGTGTGATCGTCTATGGATACGAGATCGAGACAATACAACAACGAAGTATGTTTACTTGATACAAAGGTTCAGACTTAACCAAACACAATAGGATTGCTTATCAAGTAAATAGGAATTAACGTTTGTGTAATTTACTTTAATTATAATAAAACAATTATAATGCTGAAATATAAAGTAAATGACACAACAAGATTTTGTTAACGAGGAAACCGTAAATGCACAAAAACCCCGGGACCTTGTCCAGAATTGAATACTCTCAGGATTAAGCCGCTACACAAAATTACACCTAACTTCGTATAGTTGAGACCAAGTAACTAAACCTATAGTTCACCTAGTTACGTCTGTATTCCCACGCCTCCAACTTATAAATAATTCACGTACTTGGAACAATTTCTTTGGTTCGTATTCCAGACAGTAAAGGAACAACAAGTCTGTTTGGTATCAACTCTCTTCAACCAAGTGATATGAGTCAAACAAGGGCTCTTCCGTTTATCTTAACATAAACTCCTTCCTCAGGTCCTTAAATCTATCTTATGTTCAATTACCGAAGTAATCGTTTAAGATTAAGCCAACCAACACTCTTAATCCAAAGAATTGTGTTGATGCCGATCTACTCAATTAATCAATCCAATCTACCACAAGGATAAACCGATTATTAATTGGATCCTATTTTACCAAAACAAGTATTGTGCACACCAAAGATTATAAACCCAAGTCAGATCAATATCTTCTTTGTCTTCAAATCTTCTTAAATCTTCAATAAAAACCTGCACATAATCACTTGAATCTCTTGTGATCAATCACACACATAACGGAGTCTGTTAACAATGGATTATCACAAGATCGTCTTTAGAACTAACAACAGTCTAAAGATCCATGTCGAAACTCTGAACTAGTTTGAGTGAATCTTATATCAGAAGAGAAAGTTCTCAAGAATAAACAAACTAGGTGCAATCAAATTTCAACCACCGTTAGTCAATCAAATCAATCGAAAACAAAAGATAAACCGCAATTATCTAGTTTCCCACCAACGGTACACGCTAGAGCTTTTCAATCCCATAGAAGACTTTAAACTGAGCGCCCGTAAGAGATTTCTCCTAATTAGGTTACTCTCCTCTCCGAATAGGCGGCTACACCAGTAACAACAACAAAAGAGGAAGTGTGTTGTTACGAAGGATTAGTTTGCTAGAAAGGAAAACTTCAAGTATTTATAAACAAGGAAGTTTGGACACCAAGGAATTTACAAAACCGAAAATATTCTCAAGATATTCATTTAAAGCACAAATTCGGTTTCCATAATTCCTGGAAATGCTCTGTCCAAAATAATGATCGAAATCTCCCGGGAAATCTAATTAGTAAATGCACATGACTAATTCTTATATTTCCCTACAAAATGAAATTAACAAACTTACTTAAAAGATTCTTAACTTACTTATGTTTCGATCCTGGGATTTTCTTCCCTTAGATATTAAGGAATAACTTTGAACAATTAAAGAAATAAACATTCACAACACATGTTCAAAGTATGTCGACATCCTTACTTTGTAAGTTCTCTTTCACACTAAGTTCTCTTTCACACTTACAACCTTGAAACCAATTTGCCACACTTCCAAACATGTTTAGAATTGGCTCATCTAACTTTCAAGAACTATGAGATTGATCAAGCAAACATTCAATCACAATCATGGGTTTAACGGTTCTACCAAAACAAGTTTCGGTTCTACCTTCCATGTAAGTACTGTGCATAGTCACACTAGCTTTCCAAAGTTCAGTTGACTAGGTACTAGGATCGGTTCCCCACATATATATGGTATCTAACTCATATGTGTTGCACATATCCATAGGATCGGTTCCCCTTTGCCTAAAAATGTGTTACACATGTTCATAGGATCGATTCCCCTTTCTGCTATAAACCTTGTTGCACTCCATACAAGGATCGGTTCCCCTTTGTGATGTACTGCACCTCTTACTAGGATCGGTTCCCCTTTCCCATATTTGTTCAGACATAAAACACAAACCCGATCATACCATCTTAGGTGATTACTTAAGATTGGTTTCACTAATAAAATTCATACCAATACATAAGTCAGGCCTTTGTGAATAGTTCTACCAAGGACACAAACAAGTTGTGAGCGGTTATACTCAATCACACATATTGGTTGTTCATAAGATATGCAATGAATAACAAAACCAATAACACTTGGCAATTTCCTTTTCGGTTCACAAACAAGTTTATGAACTTACTTCCTTAGAACACATGTAAAACATTGTTCCCTAGGATGAAATCCTCACCTCATACCCATACATAATCACAATAACATTCAAATGATTATGGCGATGTCTTATCTACAAAGTTTAATGGTTAAACAGTAAACCTCGTATTGTATTCCTTAATATTATATCTATCTAGAGTTCAAATATGCTTCGAAGTTTTGTTTTCAATATGCACGACTTTAAAGATACATTAGGGAATGAAACAGTTCAAGTCAAATATCACTAACCTCAAGTGGAAGGATGATTATTGTCGTTGTAGCTCCTTGCTTCTTCACATCTTCAAGACTTCGCAATACTTGTAATGTCTCATATCCTAAGACTTTCAAGCTAACCTATACGAAGTTGACTCTAGTACATAATCAAGCGACTCTTAACATGAGTTTTGATTCACCAAAATATGACAACCAAACTTGACATACCAACGCTTGGTGGGTTCAACTGAGCCATGCTCTAACAGTTTTGCTCAAACAAGGAAAATTACTAGAATAAAGGAGTTTTCATGTGTTCATGAAAATAATGAAATAATTAAAATAAAGGAAAAAGGGCGTGTGGGACCAGCCAGCCGGTGGTCCCGATCCCATGGGCACCAATTTATTATTTTAATATTAGTTTCTCTCTCCTATTTTGTGTAGGATTCCTCGTTTGCCCATATTTCTGGATGCTCGTTCGTGCATCATCGTTGAATACACTGCACCATTTTATGGGGCTTACTCATTGATAGTCCAGATGCCCAGTTGTTGAGTATTTATTACTAATTCATGAAATTCAGTGGAGAATGATTCATCAAACCGAGTAATAAAAGTGAGTAGTTTATTATTATCAATCCATAGGATCAGTCATGGATTCGACCATGAATTAAGAATATTTAAACGAGTATTACTATTCCATGGGATCGTGGATTCGACCATAGAATCAGAGTAATGAGATTATCTATTAGCATTCCATGAGATTAGTCGTGGATTCGATCATGAAATAGGAGTAATGAGATTATCTATTACCATTCCATGAGATCAGTCGTGGATTCGATCATGAAATCGGAGTAATGAGATAAAATAGATCATCTTCTAGAAATTCAGTGGTGAATTTCACGGTAGAATTAATCTATTACAGAAGGGATATTAGCCAGTTAAAGCGTCATACCCGTTCTGAAAGGTGCATAGTCAGGAAACAACGAGTGTTGCCGATGTCCTGAAGGCATTAATGCTCTCAATCTTACGAAGAACCGTCTGGATCTATACACGGTCTCCCTACATAGTCAGAGAACAGTGAGTGTCACCGACGTCCTGAAGGCGTTAATTCTCTCAATCTTATGGAGAACCGACAAATCTGAAAAAGCGGGGGTACAACAACCTCACCTGATATTTCGATTAGCAATCTATATGGACTAACTCTAATATACTTTTAAGAGAATCAACTTGACGTCAGACTCAATCTTTAATAAAAATTATATCAAGGAGTTAATATCTCTATCTCTCGATTTGATCTTTACTCAAGCAAATGGAAATCTGCGAGTCTTTATCAAATGCTAGAGAGATAAACTTGGATGGTACCAAAGACCAGTATCCAAGTGTCAATCAATGTAAATCAACAACCAAAGGTTAGATATTCTAATCGATCGATCTTAACGCACAACCTGTGATATTTCAATTATATAACAAAATATAATGCGGAATATAAATAACACAGACAACGGAAGTTTTGTTAACGAGGAAACCGCAAATGCAGAAAAAACCCGGGACCTAGTCCAGATTGAACGCCACACTGTATTAAGCTGCTGCGGACACTAGCCTACTATAAACTAACTTCGGTCTGGACTGTAGTTGAACTCTAATCAATCTCACACTCATTCAAGGTATAGTTGCGCTCCTTACGTTTCTGATCCCAGCAGAATACTACGCACTTGATTTCCTTAGCTGATCTCACCCACAACTAAGAGTTGCTACGACCCAAAGTCAAAGACTTTAATAAACAAATTTGTATCACAAAGAAAAGTCTACGGTGATAGATAAATATGTCTCCCACAGATAAACCTATGAGTTTTTGTTCTGTCTTTTGATAAATCAAGGTAAACGGGAACTAATTGATAACCCGAAATTATATTCTTGAATAACGGCCTAGTATTATCAATCACCTCACAATAATCTAAATCGTATGGTAGCGAAACTAGATATTGTGGAATCACAAACGATGAGACATAGATGTTTGTGATTTCTTTTTATCTTGCCCTATCGGAGATATAATCTCAAGTCAATTATCCAATTGAACTCGTACGATAGAAAGTGGCAAGATCAGATCGCTCAACTACAAGAGAAGTAGTTTCGTCTGGCTTCACAATCCCAATGAAGTCTTGCAGTCGTTAACCTACAGGGTCTCGAGAAGAAACCTAAGGTTAAAGGAGAATCGACTCTAGCAAAACCAACTAGTATCACACAGGAGGTGTGTGGATTAGTTTTCCCAGTTGCTAGAGTTCCCCTTATATAGTTTTCAAATCAGGGTCAATCTAAGTTACCTTGGTAACAAAGCATTCAATATTCACCGTTAGATGAAAAACCTGATTCAACCAAGCTAATATCTTTCAACCGTTAGATCGAAACTTAGCTTTTCACACGCAAATAAAATGTATTCATTTAGGTTTGAGTAATCGTACCTAAACGTGTACACTTAGTTGGTTCACAAATAGTTAACCGATGGTTAGCCATATGAGCACTTTCATATGAACCGTATTAATCTTTCTCATAACTAGTTCAAATGACTCATAAGAACTAGTTGAAGGGTTGTTCAATTGCTTAGGTCTTTATTCATAGACACCATTGAAACAAAATCGGTTTGATTCACTTGAATCAATTCATGAATAATATAGCCACGGGTTGCAAAGATTGCATTCCTTATAATTCATTGTTTTAAGCTCATGAAGTACCGATTTGAGAAATAACCAGCTTGGGTAAGCGTACGGGTATGCGTACCTTAACTACCAGATTTGAATTTACAAACAAAAATTTTCGGTTCAAAAACTTCCGTGGGTACGCGTACGGGTATGCGTACCTAAGGTGAATGGTTTACTAGTTTGCAAACTTACAAACTCAGCAAAAATTTTCGGTATGAAAACTTCCGCAGGTACGCGTACGGGTACGCGTACTCAACCTATCTCCTTCACCAATACCGCATGCACACATATGCACACACTTGGTTTCCGGCACATGGATTTATACACTAATGTGCGAACACACTATATATGCTTATATCCATAGTTGGTAATCTCAACTCTACATTTCAATTATTGAAACATTCTTCTATAATCTTATAACAATCGTAATTCACGACTATCATCATCAAAGCTATTTTCAAGATTGAAATGTCATCATGACTTTTGTCACGGATAAAAATGAAAATGGGTAAAGCGAAAGCTCACCAACACATATTTCGAGAAAAAGATAGGCGAATAAACTCGACTCGAAATAGCAAATGTGTATGTATGAAAACTATCATACTTATACGACTATTGTCTCAAGAGTAGGAGATAGAGTAGACTTTTGAGTGACAGATAAGTTCAAGTCTCCACATACCTTTTTGTCGGATGAAGTTCCACTTTTTCCTCGAGTAGTTCTTCGTCTTCGTAAGATGATCGCCATGGAGTTTGGAGCTCAACTACGCTTAACTATCCTAGACCGAGACTTAGTCATAAGTAAACTAGAAATCAAGACATATAGTTTTGATCACTAATATTGACAAACATGCTTGAGATAGCGACGCATGCGAGTTCGACCGAGCAGTGCTCTAGCACAATCGTTTATGTAGAGGGGGTCTGTCTATGTAGTCAGGGAACAGTGAGTATCACCGACGTCCTGAAGGCGTTAATGCTCTCAATCTTACGGAGAACCACCCAATTATGTTATTCTACATATAAGGCATGATGAAATTCGAGGCATCGAACGCTCAGCTAGTGGAGGCCTTTCGAGAAACATATTCATCATGGCTCGTAAAACACGAATCGTCAATACATTCCTGAATCCGTGTCAGAAACATGCAATATCATGATTTTACGATTTTGACCTTTATTGAAAAACCATCAAAATTAAGTCCCCTCCTTAGTGGGGTACAGTCATGTTCCGCAGTAAGCATTAGATGGTAATTTTCTCGTTGACGAGACAAGCAATTGAGCCTAGTCGTACAAAGGTATTCTCAGAATCCCGATTTGCTCCAATGGTGTCATGTACGAGCAAATGCATAGATAAGGACCCTGATAATATGATAGAGCGTGATTTCGTGAACGCGGAGAAATGAAGCACTCCTGATTTGGTTAGTTGAAAGTCCAGTTTTGGTCGGTTTAGCGTTTGCGGCCCCGAACCAAAATAAGAAATCTTTGTTTTAGGAATAGGCGTTCATTCGTTAGTTTAAGAAACAATTAATGATCCCTAACATGAGAGATTTTTTTTAAAAAAAAAAATATGTGAGATTTCACAAAATAGAATAAACTCTCGTTTCAAAGGTGGATGCTCGTACGAGAGAAAAAGGTTTTTGTTTTTTTTAATAGACGTGCGTCTGTTAGTAATAAAAAATTTGTCTATGAGCTTTCATGAATTTTTTTATTTTCGATATGTGAGCTTTCATAAAAAAAATTTTAAAATATGCTCTCGTTTCAAAGACGAATGCTCGCAAGATGGAGCAAATATTTATACATATATTTTCAAAGTTACGTGAGTTTCACGTGAAAATATATATTTTTTGTAAAATCAATGTTTTGATGTTGAACAACTGTTGAAAGCAGACAATTATTCACGGTGAAATAATGTTTGTGTGTGAGTTTTCACAATTGTAGAATGGACGTCTGTCCAATTTTTTAAAAACTAGTGAATGTTCACACAGTGAAAATTTATGTGAAATCAAATTTTGATTTTCAGCAATTGCTAGAAGTAAACAATTTTTGATAAAATATTGTTTGTATGGATTTTGTGATCTGATAGTGTATGCAAAAAACCCAATGAGTGTTCACTCGGTGGGATTCACTCACACGGTGAAAATTTTGTGGATTGCTCACATGAAAATCAAGTTATGATTTTGAATAAAAATTTTGCTCGTGTTTGCAGGTTTGAGGAGACGAGCAAATTTTGAAGTATTAACTCTTGTATCACAATCACTACTGTTAGTGGAATCATAAACAGGTAAGAGTTGAAAGTTACCATTTTTGTAGACGCTGTTGTGAGCACCTTTATTCAATGATTCATTGTTTTGTTGAATCCTGCGCTTTGTATGAATGATGTGCTGAAGTAGAAATTTTATGCATCTGTCGCAGCCACTTTGCAAGAAAGACTTGTTAGGAATCCTCGGGCCTAACTAACTTCAAAAACCGGACTGCAAGGTTAGGATTGCACAAGGCTTATTAAGCATGGAACCTAGGTTGCCCTAGGCAATGTGGTACTATTTAACCCCCCCGACTAGGGATACACTGAACTGAACTGATGGGTATGACACGCCGCTGACAGGGCTACACCGACTGATGAGTGGTACGAAAACCACGAGAACACTAAACTGATGGCATAGATAGCGTTGAGAGGGGTCTGGCTCTGATACCATGTTAGGAATCCTCGGGCCTAACTAACCTCGAAAACCGGCTTGCAAGGTTAGGAATGCCCAAGGCTTATTAAGCATGGAACCTAGGTTGCCCTAGGCGATGTGGTACTATTTAACATGACTGACTCCCATGATGATACTTCCAAAGATAGTGTTTCCAGAGATGACATCTGTACGGATGCAACTTTAAGAAATGGTACTTCTGGGACCTCTGAGTGATGATGAGAGATCCTTCATACTGAGTTGTACTCCTGGTTATTTTATTAACTTTATCACAGGATGATCGTATAGTGAGATCCCGGATCAATGTAGACTTCACAGCGATGGAAGAAAGTCTTCGGGGCGGAGTACCCAGAAGTAAGGACTACAAGATGTTAGTAAATGACGTGTAGTCCCCAACCGTTTCTTTGGTGAGTTGTTAGAGCTCCTTGTGTCATGACTTTTCCCTGCCCATGCAATTAGGATCACGAGACCAAGGTTTGTTATCTCTTTATAGAATTTTGCTCCATCAAACCTTGACAGTCTTCAATTCTCTGCTGGTGAACAAACGGTTTCTAAGTTGAGCGTCGAAGAAGAAGTCGATGTAAGTACCTCTTCGTATAATCGTTCATAGAACTCCTTGAATGAAATATCATTAATTGTTGCTGATGTATCCAGGAAGAGATTTCGTGGATGAATAAAATATTGACAATGCTCATTCTTCCTTGGAAAATGGTGAGACGGAGAATTCTCAAAACCCCGGACCGAATAAAGGAAATAACGCTATTAATGGTGATTCCGGCAATATTGATCCTCCGAACGACTTAAAGACCCATCAAGTAAGTATTACCCTGTAATTTCTTCATGGAAGTATGAAATTGATGATTTGGGTATGAATAAATGAGAACCCACATGAACGAATGAGAAATTTTTCCGAAATACGTCACCAGAAAAATTCTGACTTCAGTCTTTCAGTAAAAACGCTGTAGAATCTTCGTCCGATGTCGGATTTTCGCGACCATGTTTTTTCATGCCCAGGAAATTTCCAAGTTTTCTCAAAGAAGCCTTTTGAGTTTTGAGCATGTTTAGGGGCCGAAATAGGCGAAACAATAAACTTCTAGGAGACTTCCAGAAAATTTTTAGCTGGAATGTAGTCCAATGTTTTGGCCACATATCTTTGCTCGTTTATCCGATTGTTATGAATTTGGGATATGTTGTAGAGGACATCCATATGAAGATAATGATATATGACTCAACCTTAGATTCTTCATCAATTGCTCCCAGCTTGCTTATTTGTGCAGGACAGTGTAAAATCGTCTCAGACGAGCTTGTTGTAAAACACCCCTGTTGTGTCTTAGACCATTTGCTTGTGTCTTGAACGCTCGATGAAGGATTTCAATGCCATCGGTTAATTTGAAATATGAAACCCTTGGTTGATACAGGAGCTTGGTGCTTGCAGTGCCATTTTTTGTTTCTGTCAATCGTGGAAACAACATCACTTCTGAAACCCTATCACGGGACCATAACTGAGGTTGCTCTCAAGAGGGGATGATGTAATGACCGTTGTTGTATGTCTTGGTTGTAGCATTCGTTTTATGATGAATGATTAGCATAAGTGAGCTTTGTGCTTGTCACGAGTCTTGGACTGTGAACTGATCGTACGTCATGATCAGTGGACCGTCAGCCCCCAGTATTTTGTTAAGTCTTCCCTTTCTTTTTACCTTCTTCCGGCAAGACCTAGATAGATGACCCATGTACAAAAATCTTGATGTAAACTCCTAGGTGGTCGAATTTGGAGGTACCTTGATGAAGGACTTAGCGAAAAGACCTGGTGGACATCGATCGACTGTAGAGGTTATCAATCCCGCCCAGAAATTTCTGCTTGCATGTTGTATGCTCTGGAAGCTGTAGGAACCTCATACGACGTCGGAATTTGGTGATTGACCCCAACTTTTGAAGCTAAGAGACTGAGTTATTATATGAGAAAAGAATTACTCAATTTGGATTTGTGTAGGTCACCTAACCAAGCATGCACATTTGTAATTTGTAATCCCGTAAAGAATTTTCAGATTTGATAGACCTGGCAGTAAAAGCCATATCTTTTAGCTCGTATGTCTGATTGATGCGCCCTTTTGGTATGTTGTAGAATAGACATAGAAGAACATCTTTTGTTAAGTAAGGATTGTACCATTCCTCACCCATTGGTACGTTTTTGTAAACCCTTTGCCTGAAATGTGTTGTATCTCCTTTGTAGAGGCGATGAGAACATCTTGTAGAAGACTTTGGCTTGTGCCCGTATGTCGTGCAAGCTTTGGGAAGACATTCGTGTTAACATGTTTTTATGTATACTTATCTTGATATGAATCATTAGGGCTTGAAGAAGTACGATCCATCGAGTAACACTTCAGATAATAGATAGTTGATGAAGCTGGATGTTGCTCATGAGACCGTTGTTGATGCTGAGATCACGATTGAATTTTCTCCATAAATTCTTGTTGATGCAGAGACCATGGATGGAGTTCCTCCAGATATCCTTGTTGATTTCGGTTCGAAAGTTTCTCTAGAGAACGAAAAGGCTAGAACCATGATTTCATGTGATCAGTGAAGAGAAGAAGTTCCTCAGTTGTGCAGGGGCTTGTGATGTAGAGAAGTCCCGTTGATGAAATTTCACGGAATCACCTCAGTTTGTTGAAGGAGTTAGTGCCATTCGTGTATGAATGGTGTTGCATCTTCTTCAGAAGTCTTATCATGGGATAATAAAGACTTATCGATTGTAGTTCAGTTACACTTCGATCGTGTTAGTGTTGAATCAGTGTATCATCTTCGAGATATTTGTGCTGAAGATAGAGGCGCCATTCTATAAGGTGTACTCTTTGATTTGGAGTACATTTCTAAGAATTCTTAGATGCTTGAGTGTTAAAGCGTCATATCCCTTAAGCATCGAACGTCTTAGGTTTGATCGTCTCGGCCCTGAATATCTTCTGTTGATTCAGCATTCCTTTCGGTAGTGGGATTCAATACTTGTATAAGCATCAGAGCTTTTTGATTTTGTGGCACACATGGACACTCCTGCAAGGCCATGGAGAAACGCCTAAAGTGTTCTTTGCCATGCTTGGACATCATCTCAGTAATGAATGTCTCAGTGCTCGATTCGGAGAAATATTATATTCAACCACTTGGTAAAATACTAACGTGGTGAAGCTACCATTCATAACGTCTTACATAGTTGCTAGAAGAATTGAGTCCCCATGCTAGGATAGCATGTAAGGAAATAAATGACATAGACATGGAAGGAATGACACTTGCCTGAGTGCGGAACCTCTCGATGAATGTCTATGCATCTTTTGCAGGTTCTTGCTTCAACCTCGTCAAAGTTCGAAATTCCTCCAAATGCTCTGATGATGGAATGTCAGCCTATCTTGGATCAAGACTTTCTTTGTTGGAGAGATGTGCAACCAAAAGCGCTTTGTTAGTACCCATCTTTTTAGCGTGGATCCACGCTCGTCCGAAGAAAATTTCATATCCTAGATCTTCCTGATTATGCGAACTTGGTTTCTATCCAAGTTGAACTTATGTTCACTTTGAGAGTGATGTAGCCATAAGTATTTTCGAGCGTTCCTTTGATTGAGATGAGATCACGAGTATCTTCTTGTCGAGTGATGCCTGCGACTCTGATGATTTTCAGTGGAATGACGTTGATGGCGGTGTCAACATCGATCAACATTCTTATGAATTTATTTCCTCTGAGAAGGACTGTGGTAAGCAGTCCCCAGTCGTGCATCTCCTTGTCTGTGGATGAAAGTTCAAGGAGTATTTCTAGGACGGACAAACGTCTATCACAATGTAATTCGGTGTTGTGAACACGTTTTTTCTTTGTGCCTAAGACAGATAGAGCAATTTCACATATATGCTCAATCAACGATTGAACTGCTTCTTTAACTGCTTGTTTAGAAAGTGTAAAGGTTCTGACTGGGAGAGTATTCTTGTATACTCCTTCAGTTCCCAGTTGAAGCTATTATGGATTAACCTTCTCTTTGAAGATGTGCTTTGAAATATTGTGATTACATCTTAGATGATTAATGAACCTATGAAGGCGACAGTACCTGGGATTCTCCATTTATTCTTCAGTTGGATCTCTCCTGATGAACGACAATTTGATTGCATCATTTTGAACCAGACTTCTAGTAACTCGATCACTCCTTCATGAGAAGAGAGAAGTTTGAGTCTGTCTGATCATTTTCCCGTTCATTGATGCCAGGTCGAGGTTTGTGCATTTCAGGATTGGTTATCTTTTCTTTGCGCCTTCAGAGAAGCCTGGGATGTTGGAGAAGCGCTCTGATGTTGTGTCTCAGCTTTCCTTTCATTCCTTTCAGCAACAACGTTTGTTGAAGGCTGGAGATTATACTGAATGTTGACTAGGCATCGGCTTCTTCAAGGTTCCTCGACCTTGCAGACTTTGTTCTTTCCAATAAAGTAGGTGCAGTATTCGCTGATCGTTTGGCTGCTTCATGAATGTTAGAGCACTGCTCGGTCAAACTCGCATGCGTTGTTATCTCAAGCATGTTTGTCAATGTTAGTGATTAAAACTATAAGTCTTGATTTCTAGTCTACTATAGCTAAGTCTCGTACTAGGATAGTAAGTGTAGTTGAGCTCAAGAACTCCATGGCAATCATCATACAAGACGAAGAACTACTCAAGGAACTGGTGGAACTTCATCGACTAAAAGGTACGTGGAGACTTGAACTTATCTATCACTCAAAAGTCTATCTCCTATTTTGAGACAAAAGTCGTTTTGTTGTATAAACTTTGATTGTACACATTTGCTATTTCGAGCCGAGTTTATCTCGCCTATTTATTTCTCGAAATATATGTTGGCAAGCTTTCGCTTTGGCCAAGTTCATCTTTACCTAGTGACGAAAGTCATGTTATGTTTCAATCACTTTGAAAATTGCTTACTTTGACGAAAAATAGTTTGTGAATAACAACTATATAATAACGTCCTCTAAGAATATTTCAATGATTAAAATTGAGAGTTCAGATTATATAACCATTGTTGGATATAAGCATTGTGTGGCAACACATATATGTATAAGTCCTTTTTCCTTGAACCGAAATATGCGTACTTTGTTGATCAGGAAAACCGGAACAAGAGCTGTGAACTCAGTCCACAAACTGGCGGAAGTTCTCATCCCGAGAATATCTGCTGGAGTTTGAGAACTCCATCCTGGAACTTAAGTCCGCGAACTAAGTCTGCGAACTTAAGTTGGTTATATATAAAGATGATTTTTTGTGAACTTAAGTTGGTTATATCTAAGGAATGCAAAATACAAACCGTGCCTATAAAGTTCATGAATTGATTCGAGTGAATCAAATCGTTTTTGCTTCGATTGTGTCTTGTATAGTTCAATAATATTTATACAATTTAACAACTCTCTAACTAGTTCATTTGAGTCATTTGAACTAGTTATGGTGAAGAAGAATATGGTTGATATGAAAGTGCTCATATGGCTAACCATTAGGTTAACTATTGTTGAACCAATAAATGTACATGTTTGGGTACGGTTACACAAACCTAAAATCGTGCATTTCATTTGTGTGTAATAAGCTAAGTTTTCGATCCAACGGTTGAAAGATATTAGCTTGAATCTAATCAGGTTTTCATCCAACGGTGAATATTGAATGCTTTGTTACTAATCTAACATTGATTGCAAACCCTGATTTGAAAGACTATATAAGGGAGAACTCTAGCAACTGGGAAACATAATCCCCACACCTCCTGTGTGATACTAGTTGTATTAGCTAGACTCGATTCTCCTTTAATCTTAGGTTTTTTTCTTGAAACCCAGGTTAACGACTTAAAGACTTCGTTGGGATTGTTGATCGCTGTCGTATGCGTCAAAAATAATTTCACTTTCTCACTCTACTAAATATAAATGAAGTACGTTGTAAGAAAGAGTTCGTTCCCACAGAGGGGGGGGGGATTTTTGTTTATCAATGCAATAAAAATAAATTGAAAGTAATAAAATATTTTGATTAATCAATAAAGAGAAGATATTGGTCACGAGATAGTATCATTCACAAACATGTATTTTCATCAATGACTAGAATTGATAATTTAATCTCTCATTTACTAAAAGTCCTAGGATACCTTGATCGCAAGTATATCCCGCTAATTCCCTGATTTCATCACAACCACATTAAAAGATGTATACGTGAATTCTTCCTAGATAACAACCTAAAGTGTAAAAGCACAATTAAGTTTAACTCCCTAAAAGCACTAAGTTCTATGGAACAAGACTAATCAATGCAAACGAATGTGTAAAAGCACTAATCCGTTTTAACAAAGGTTATGATTCACTTGTGACTAGTAGGATATATCGTTACAAGCACTACCCACAATTATGCTACTTAGAATCAGGGATAAACAACTTTTTCATATTGAAAACCCTAATATAGCTATAGAAATGAATGCAAATCGGATTGATTCCGGACTCAACCTAACAAGTATTCAAATCATATGACAATATAAACCATGAATCATAAACAATAAAGTTGAGACAAAACTAATGCATTGAAACAAATATCATTTATGAAATCCACTTTATCCCATAACCAATAATATGTGTTTAGCTACTCATAGCTTTTGAGTTCATCATATTCAATAATAAAATGAAGAAGATGAAAAACAAAAATGAAAGCAAACCCTAGTAGAATCGTCGCTCTCCTCCAAAGCTCTCAGTAGAAAAATATGTCCTCCCCAAAAGAAGTAGAAGACTCTTTCTTTTGTAGCTTTTCTCCAACTTCTAAAATTAGGTCCAATCTCCCAAGTACAATACAAAGATGTCCACCAAGCCCATCTGTGAGAAATACCCATGTAAAATTATGTCCCAAAAGTGGTCGCCGGAAAACTGGTTCCATCGCTGGAACTTGGCCTAGAAAGTAATCGGCAAGCATATCAGGTGACCGGCAAAGTACACCCGGTCACCGGTCAAACGAGTTAAATCGGGTCAACTCAGTCAAAGTTACAGAGTTATGTTCTAGTCGGGTGAGTCAGATCTGAGTCTGTTAGTCAGTCTGGCTGAGTCAATTCTAGTCAGCATTTGACTGGTCTTGGCCAAAGCCTGAACTGTTGCAGTCTTGCACATGTTGGCGCTTCATTCCTGCACTTCTAGCTCTACAACCTGAGCCATGCACACCCACCATCATGCTCTACCGGCCATAACTTAACATCCCACCGCAACACATCTAGACTACATTCACTTCAAACCAGAACCAGCACATACAAACCTCCATGGGAAATCAACAACTAATTACCAACAACAGTACCCATCTCTTTTCAGCACCAACATTCTCCATTCTTACAATTGCAGCTTCATCTTGACTCAACTCTTTTCATCTCAATTGTATCTCTACATTCATCACCACAGAAGCATCAGCTTCACCACCTCCTAATCACATTCGCCAGTTCATCTCAGCTTCAGCTGCTGCACTTCATTTGCACTTTCAGCTCCAGACTCAAACTGCGAAACCCATTCTAGCTGCAGATTCATTTAAGCTTCATCTCCAACTGCAGCTGCACTTGCATCCTTAATTGTACCAATTGCTCACTCAGCTTCAGTTGCACCTCCATGATTTCAATAATTCACACTGCAGCTGCACTATAACTTCCTGCAGCTTCCTCATCTCTATAATGCCATCAACTGCTCTAATCCATCCGATTACTTCAGTCCAGCTGCAATTGTCATCCTTCCATTGCTTGTTTCTTCAGCGTCCATCACTTGCAGTACATAGCACCACTCATTCCAACACCACAGATCACCAGCAACATATTAGCTCATTCTCTGGTCAGCTGTAATCACTCAGCTGCAACAAACATCACTGCTCTTCTATTTCACACAACTTCAATTCTCATTCTGGAGTTTCACCTGTAATAAACCTGTCCTAACATACATCTAACTCACTGCAAGATTCCCATGATCCACCTCCTAGCTCACCTACAACAATTCACTTCCTACAGATGCAAATCCAAAAACCCATTTGTTCACAACCACAATATTAATCTTCATCTCAGCAACAACAACTATAACTCCATGGAAACATCTCCAACCCTTCTCAACTAAAATCACCACTAAACCACCTGCAGTCATTCATAGGCAATCATCTCAAGCTTAAGACTCTAGCTCATTTATCCATGTAATTCTAGGACTTCAGTTCAGCTGCAACACTTCATCTCAGAACCATCTTGAACCACCACCAATTTCATCTTGAATCTCAAGACTTCAACCAAAGTAAAAACCCAATCTTGAGATTAACCATAAACCCATCTTAATCATCTCTTGAATATCCATCCTCTTCCAAGAGCATCGGAAATCCTGAATCGGTAGCAGCTCAAACCCTAACCAAACCCAGTCACAAATTCGACCAATTCCTTCTGAATCTTTTATAATCGCCATCTTCTCCACCTAATCCTAGTTGAATTCTAGCTCAGAAACACTCAATCTGCTCCATAACATTACATATCCCCTTTTTCTTCCTTGAGTTCATCACCACCAATCAATGTGTGTCTTCTTCATCAAACACCACCAGCAAATCAATCCAAACTCAAATCTGAGCTTAACCTATCTTCTGTGTTGTTCTTAGCTTCAATTCATCTCTACAGTTCTTCTCAAATTACACAACTAAACCCATCTCGATCTCCTTCTCAGATCTATAAAAACATCTTCCATTTTCACGGCTTTACTGTGTCAATTTCGATCATCAATTTTTAGCTTAAAATCCTTCCCATCACCGTATATAGTTAACCACAACAATACTCATCGAGTTCTTCTTTGATAGCAGCCATTTTTCTCTCGTTTTCAGGTGGAGTAGGAAAGAAAAAGAAACATTTCTCTTGAATTTAGGACTGAAGTAATGAGTAGAAAAACTATAGGCACCCAACAGATTAATACAGGCCACCCAGTGACCATTTGGCCTGTCAGTCTCAGAAAACTGACCGTCCATACTTCATTCCTTGCGCAACCTTAGCCGGTTCCAAATGTATCTCGCATGTGAATTGCTCTTTTTGCGTTTTACGCTCCAAATGTATGACTTCTCCTTCTTTTTCTCCCAAAGACTCCATTGCACCTAATAACTCAAAGCTAAACATAAGAGATGCATATTTTACAAGAAAAATAGCAAAGAAAAGCATAAACAATAGATATAAAATTAGGTGTTTTAGACACCTATCAGATTCCCCCACACTTAGACTTTGCTAGTCCTCGAGCAAATCAAACAAAACAAATTCTAAAATATACATACAACTATAGTGCGGGTTTACTAGAGATATACCCACAAAACCTACTTTTCCAACTTACTAGTTCTCTGAAATGATAGCATCCAACGCGCTAAGAAGACATAGAGATTCTGCACACTAGTCATAAGAAGTTAGACACATATATGAACACAATCTCATACTTAAAAGTTGAGAGAGAAATAACCATCCCTTATCGAAAGAAATTCGGGTTCGAAGTGATCGAAAGTCTCGACTTTGCCTCACAAGAAAGGGTTTTATGAAGTTACTCTCAATAATAAATATGTTTTTATGGGTCACACATGTGTCCAGGTAGGAGTGAAGAGAGAATCTTGCGACACCTTGAATGGTAGGAAGGGAAAAACCCTCCGAATTGTTTTGAAAACCCACATCTTTTATTCATTTTGAAAACCCTTTTTTCTGACGATCTCTAAGAAAGGAAATCAACCACTTAACGAAGGTGGGAATATGCTTACTTACCTCGTTATCCGTTCGATGTGCAGTTAGCACCACTCTCACAGCATCCCTAGAAACGTCTTCGGTCTTCAATCCTTGTCTTCATCTTCGTCTTCGGTCTTCAACTCTTGATGATGAAATCTTGAACTTCGTAGAATCTTGACAATGTGATTATTTCCTCTAATTCCTTGTTGCTTGAAACTTCCTTATGGATATTTCTTCTTCCATTAGCTTTATTTAATGAATACAAAACCAAAAACGAACCAAAACAAACCAAATATAATACAATGAACTTTTTTTTTTTTTGCATTGTGAAAATAAAATACAAATTAACAAATAAGATAAAATAAAAATACAAGTACAAAGGCCATGGTGTAAGTACTTTACCACTTTGTTCTTCACAACTTGTATGTCTTGATATCATAAACTTCTTGACTCTCATCTTGATAATCTTCACTCTTGTACAATAGTTTTCAACTTGTAAAAATTTAGCTCCTGGCCTTGTTGCTATACTTGAATCTGAAATATGCTCATTTCTGTACCGTTGCTTGTAAACCTTGAATGTCTTCAACTTTCCTTCGAATTTGTGATGCTCCTCTTGTTGATGATGATGGTGTTTCTATGGACCTGTTGGTGTAGAGAGAGATAAAGTGGATGTCGCTAACTGCGAACAAGATTACAAGTGGTATGTAAATTAGCAATTCGATGTCACCATCATGATTGATAAAATAGCCCTCAAGAGATCAAAAGTTCTATTGGTGGGAGGTTGGGTAGCTCACCATTCTACCCGGAGTTTACGTACGGTAACACACACTCTAAAAGCACAAATTTAGACAGGTACAAAAAAGTGAAGGTCGGTGCCTCTCATGATGTAACATGGGTAGTCTCCACTATTGTAGTTGCAGGAAATCCCACACTACACCCCTCACTATATTTTGTAGATCTAAATCTTATTAATGATATGAATTTCAAATATAAGTGCTAGAAATATGTAGTTGCAGGAAATCCCACAATACACCCCTCACTATATTTTGTTTAGCTAATCCATTTAAAAGATAATAGATGAACAATTATGAATATTTATTAATAACTTTCTTTTTTCTTTACACAGGAAAATGGAATTATATTTAAGAACTTACAAATATTTTCTCTCTTTCTCTCTCCTAATGACTTACTCTCCCCCACTCAAAAAACAGATCCCCCCTACGACAGATCCACTCATCCCTTTATATAGGGTAATACATAGTGAGAATGACAAAATAAGCTATCCTTTATTTTCGGAAATGTCTTGCGAAGTGTCGCAGACGTACAAACATTCGTACTCGCGACACTTCTTAACTTTCGCCAGGTTTCATATCCTCCTATCGTCATCCAATGCGTCATTTATATTTAACCTTCTGCTGATCGACTTAATATTGTTATCCGTTGTCTTCGCGAGTTGTTGTTGTGGCGATATTATGATCCTACATCTTGCCTCTTCTCATGTCTTCTCTGCGAAGGAGAGAATGTCATGAGAATCGATATTTTTGAACCGCCGCAACCGTTTATTTGTACTTGTTTCAGTTCCTTCTTTCCATACGGACTTTATTACAGATGTCTACTCCTCCATTCTGTTCCTGACACGTTTCTTCCAATCGTTTATTCTTAACCATTCACGTCCCTTCTCACATTAAATGCTCTCGTTTCCCCCGAGGATGTTTCTCTCTATATATATTTTTCATATCTTTCTCTTCTCCTCTTTCGTCTTCTCTCTGCAATTTTTCTTTTATCTCCTTCTTCCGCAAGTTGCGCTTCTATTACTGCAAATCTTCAATCTTTTTTATCATATCTTAATCTTCGATTCTTTATCCATCCCCATATTGATAATGGCTTCACTTAGTCGTATGTACAAACCTCGCTTTATTGAGACTCAGAAAAAGTTGCAAGATCAAGGTTTCACCCTTTCTATCATTCCTAATCAAAAAGGTTCATCTATACTCACTGCCAAGCTTTTTTCTGATCATCAATGTGATGATCATAAGATTATTGTTTCGCTAGGTCAACTTCTCGCAGGACTTCCCATTCCTTTATATGATCCTGAGATGCCACTCTTTTATGAAATCCTTTCTCATCCGAACTTCTCGCGAGCTGTCTATCAACTATGCGGCGATTGTATCCGCCTAATGCTCGAGTTTGCCAGTCGTGGTGCTGGCAAAGGATCTCTATACCCTAACAGTGCCAGAGATCCCGAATATGTAAATTTAGAAATAATCCCTGAGAAATACACCGTGGAAAACTTCTTTGAAAATTATGAAGTAATAGGCATGAGAAATAAGAAATCTCGCTGGGGCGCTCGGTTGAAGAGAAAAGATAATATCCCTGAGGATAAATTACTTATGCAAGATATCGACTGGCATTCGGGTAAGAACACTGCTCCTCGCCACTCTAAAGATGAGAGGTGGTGGGTTGTTCCTTTGCTCTTAAGTGGACCTTACATAGCAGGTTCGCATGTACTCCCTGCAAATCTCGCAGGCTATCATCCTTGGGAATTTAAGTGGCCCGAGGAGACGAAAGAGGTATGTCTCCATAGTTTACTTTTGCAATCCCTCTTTCCTCTTGTATTCATTGAGTTTGTAAATTTTCCAGATTGCCAAACTGAGAAAAAGTTACAAGGCAAATCCACTGGCAAGCACCTTGGCAATACTTCGATCGCTTACGGATGAAGTAAGAAATATCCTTTTTGTATTACTTAACAATATTGTTGCCTCTATTTCTTATCTTCATTTGTATGCGAAGGTTGACGCTGAGGAAACGATAGCTGCGAAGGTTAAAGGCAAAACTAAAGCCAATGTACGCAAGGATAAGTCTTCTGCTCCACCATCTAAGAAGCGAAAAGCTCAGCCTTCCTCTCATCTTAGCTCAAGTTCTGAGTCTTCCGATGAAAATGATAATGATAATGTTTTGGATTCAACTTTCCAAAATGAAGCTCAATCAGCCAATTCTCCTATGGATCAATTGTTCAGCATCTTCTCGGATTCTCTTCAAGGAATTGGAGATACTCACCTGACTTCTATATGCGAAAGCCTCGCCACTGTATGCAATGCTACACTACTGGATGGCAATGACTCTTTCAAAGGAGTTTCTAGATCTGTATCTCCTAGCTTCTTAAATGCACTTAATTCGTTGGTATGTTCGACCTCATGTTTCCCTTCCAACTTCATTTTTTAATTTATATCTTAATAACCTCTTTATCTTTCTTCGCAGGCTGGAAAAACTTCTTTTGTGGTTGCCTCAGATCTTGAGAGGAGGTATAATATTCAATTGAAAAAGAATACCCAATCTTGCACAAGGATCAAAGAATTAGAAGTTGAGTCTGCGAAATATCGCGAAAAGATCCAACAATTGGAGACTGAGTTTTCTGCCCAGAAAGACAAAGTTACCACTCTCCAGAATGCTAATCAGCAACTTTATGGTATAAAAATTTCTTCTCTCTTATTATTTTTATTTTATCAATTTCCCGTTGCTACCTGACTTATCACTTTCGCAGATGTATATAACTTCTCCGAAGAAGCTATTCTTCTCCATTCATTTCCTGAGCCTATGGATAATGATACTCTCCTCGCTCATCTCAAAAACTTTTTAAGTAGTTCATCAAGCAGAATTAATACTCTTTCATTAAATGAACTCCAAACCAAGTACCGCCTCTTAGAAATTGAACACAGATCTAGTTTAAGTACAGCCAACCAATTTAAACAAATGTATCTCGAATCTCATGAGGAAGCCAAAATTTTAAGGAAGAAAATTAGTGACCATATAGATGACAAAGATCGCATTGCTAATAATGGTGCCTGGCATTAGCAACATTTCAAAAGTCCCTTCTCGAAGTGCAAATGGAGCGAGATGAATTTCTTCGTCAGAATTCTTTACTTACTGAGCGAGAAAACCAAATTCGTTCACTTCTTATTATAAATAACGATGATGAATTCGCTTGGGCCGCGAAAATCTTAGATAATGCCAGGAATAATTTAGGTGTTGATGTTAGTCTTCATACCGAGCATACTTCCTTGGTTAAAGATATAATATCCGATGAGAGAAGGTTACTTATTATACCTTACTGTTTCTTACCTCTGTAATATTGCTATTGAGTTGTTAACTTATCGTTGTCTACTTGCAGAGTCCGAAAAAAGATTTCAAACAAGGATTTAAGAACTTGAATCTGAGAAAGCACAGCTCGCCAAGAATCTCAACCTTCGCGAGAATAAATATTCCAAGTTGAAGAATCAATTTCAAACTACAGTGGCGAATTTTAATAATGATGACGTTCGTTTTCGCAATGAAGCCATGGAGTATGTTTGTAAAGATCATAAAATTCCTCTTTCTTCATATCCTTGGCTTTCCGAAGAAGTTCCTGAGAATTTGCCTATCTCAGACATTTCTGATAGTGAAGCCAGCAAAGGAGAAAATTCTCAAGGCGAAGAGAATAATAGAATTGAAGGATCGGATAGAGGAGAAGAATCGCCAAAGAGATAATTCTTTTTGTTTCTTTTCACGCGTGTAATATATGTGCATTTCTCGTGTCTTTTTGTAAACTTCTTGGGTTTGTTGTCCATAAATTCCATCTTCATTCCCCTTTCTTGACAGCTTTTTTTCCTTGTAATATAATTGGCTAACATTATTAATGTATAACTCTTTCATTGGAAGATGGATAACAATATTTCATCTTTTCCATCCCCATATTTGCCTCTGTTATGCATCTTCAGATGAAAGAATGAAATTTCTGAGACTCGCACTTTCTGCTTCTGATCAGGAATGATGTTTAAATTTATAATTGCGATGAAACCGCAAGAACTTTTCATTAAAGAAGAGATTTGTTGGTCTCGCCTTATCATTTTTTGGTGGACTTCTAAGCTTGACCTTCCTAAGTAAAGGTCTTACTCTGCCACCCTTTATTGCGACAAGATCGCAGGACGTCTTTACACTTGCATGTAAAAACCCATTGACCTTGTCTTATCATTATTCAAGTATTTTTGCCTCTGCAGATATTTGGCTTGCGACAATATGACAGCCTAAATTATCTTGCGAAAGTAAAGCCCCATGACATTGTCGTCTTGCGACGAAATCGCAGGACGTCTTTACACTTGCATGTAAGGACCCATTGATCTCGTCTTACCCTCGCGTTAGTATTATTGCCTCTGCAGATCATTGCACAAATATGACAAGCCTAAGTTTCCTTGCGGAAACAAAGCCTCGTGACATTTGCGTCTTTGGCACTTATCAGCCTCCCTAATGGAGGGTGCCGCCCTTATCACCTCCCGGTTGCCCCTTCAAGGAGGCGTACATCGGCCATACAAGGCTAGCTCCTCCCATCCGGTCTTAACAACAACCGATTGTTTTCGCAGCCTCTTATCCCTTATACCTATAGAGTTTATGGTTACAAGGCTGCACCCTAAGTGGAGTTTTCTTGGGCCGAGTGCAAAGATGCGCCAAGACTTGTCAAGAGTGGTAAGGAAGTTCCATGCTCCCCGCACTCTTGACTCAACCGTGTACCTCGGCGCCTTGATCATACGCTGACTCCTTGAAAGAGACCCTCGGTCGCCCAACCAGGGTATAACCTACATATATAGTTGGGAATCCAAGGTATCTCCTCCGGATAGGCTTTCATGGGCCCCAAATCTGCATGACCCAGGTTCCAGGGGCGGTGTAACCTTTTCCCTGAGCCATGTTAAGAGATACCCCCTTATATGACGCACTTTAGGTCTTACATTTGCCTCTTACGAAATGTAATTCGCGAACTAGGGTGTACGCCATAAAGGTTCGTCCCATTCATTTATTCATTCATTGTTGTTAAATCATTCAATCATTCATATTTAATTGCTGTCTGATATTTAATTTGCGAAGACATCGCACAATGTTGTTCATTCATTTTTGCCTCAGATTCTTGTACAATCTTCTTGTCGAAATTCTCACGTATCATTTCTTCTTAGTCTTGCCTTTGATATACCATTGTCGATTACTTACCACCAGACCATTCACTTACTTTTTATGCCTTTTGTTCATTGTACTCTTTGCCTCATCGCGTTATCCCAATCCTTGAAGGACTCCTTCCCATCGTAACGTTCGCCCGCTTCCATGCATTCATCTCGCGGCACTTCTCGATGTTTCCACGGCACTTCGCGATGAACTACAACCAATTATCGTTGCAAAGATCGTAACATTCGCCTATTCTTGCGGCACTTCGCGATGCTTCTTCATTTCTTATCTCTATAGTATCCACCATCAGCTTCTCTTTTCTCTGTTCATCTTTGATATTCTGTTTCCAACCTTTCCGTTTAGCATTTCTCTCTTCACAACTCTCTACGTCAACCTCATAACATTTCTGACCTTCCTTCCAATCTCCCTTTATAATTCCAATACCATTTGGATGAGGAAATTTTATGCATTGATGGTATGTTGATGCTACTCCCAAGATTTCGTGCAGCCATGGTCGCCCGATTAATGCGTTATAAGGAGATTCCACGTCAACCACGCAAAATAAAATGTCATCTGACAACCCTTGTAAAGGTATCCTCATGTGAACCTCTCCTTTAGGTTTGTTCGATGTGCCGTTAAAACCGTAGATTTTGTACGTTGAAGGAATCAAATTTTCATCCTCTCCACCCATGGTCTTATAAGTATGGTAAAATGTAATATTCATCAAACTACCAAAGGTCGATTAGGATTCTATTGATTGCCCAACAATTTTCTCGCTTCGTCATCTTCTCCATCAACTGGTCTTGGATTAATGTCTAGTCGCACCACCAACGGGCTATCATGTGCTTCTCTTCCTTTGGGTATCTCGTCAGCAGAGAAAGAAATAATTTTTAGTTGCCAATCTTTCAATTGCGACTTTCTCGCCAGGTTCATCACTTATTTGTTATGAAAATCTCTTGCATATACTCTACTAAGCACATTATCGTGAAAATCTTCAATTGTACGATATGAATGAACTATAGAGTTGCAAAATAGATTTTTGGCCTTTGTTCCCACTTCTATTACGAATGCTTCTTTTCCCTTCTTTGAAACTGTTCTTTGCACTTCTGATGGTGATGTTGTTAGTACTTGCTTCCCTTTCTCTTCATTTTTTAGAAAATGAGCCAATTTCCCCTGATCAATCATTCTGAGGATGATTCTCTTTATGTTTCGCAATCATTTGTTAGATGTCCATGAAAGCGATGGTAAGAACAATATTCATGACTTCTCACACTTGGTGGTGGTTCACTCCCGCATTCCATGGTGGTGGTACGTCCTCCATTACAAGTATAGCTTCCCAAATTTTCTCAACACTAGCATTTAGTGGTGGCATTCGATCTCTTCCCATACCACTCTGCGATTTCTTGGCCTTCCATGGTTATTCTCGCTTTGTCCTCCATAAGTTTCTTGCATATGATCTAATCTCTGAATTTTATTATTGTTGCCGCGGTTGTAGTAGTTCCTTTCTCTATCAAACTCCTCCTGATCTCGGCTTCCCATTGCCACTATTTTTTGTTGTCCATCGTCAACTCTGTTTTCCGGTTGTCCTTGCGAAGTGGTCGCCACTGAATTTAAAAATTTTGGTAATAAACTTGCATTCGCAGCGTTCGAACTTGTATTCGCAACCGGGTATGATTCCATTTCATTTTGTCTTTCTTCCAAAGCAATGTATTCTTCTTGGAGTTCTCGCAGCTCAGCCATCGTAATCGTATTTTTAATTCTGAATATTTGAATGTATAACAAACTTGTTGCAAACAGAGCATTTACAAATGATAAAATGAGATATCTTTCCTCTACCCTTCCGGCCATTTCACTGCACATTGTCCTCCATCTCATTGTCAAATGTCTTAAACTCTCGCCAACTCTTTGTTTCAATCCGAATACATCTTCAATTCCCCGGTCGCGTGGAATTGTTACTTATATATGCTCCCAAGAAAATAGTTTGTAAATGGTTGAATGACGAGATTGTGTTTCTCGGTAATCCTTCAAACCATTTCGATTGCTTCTCCAATTAAGCTTGATGCGAAGTATTTGCACAATATGGCATCATGATTCTCCCACTGTAACATACATCTCATATAAGCCTTGATGTGTTGTATCGCACAGGTTGTTCCATCGAAAATGTTGGTTAATGCAGGCAGATTGCATTTAGGTGGTATTCCTCCCATTTGTACTTCTATTGTGAAAGGAGTCTTCGCAGCTTCTCGCGATGGCTTCATCCAACCTGTCTTCTTCCTCCTTCCTTCCTACTTGTTTAACAATTCTCTCATTTCCGCTAGTTCTTTCAAGATTTGCTCATTTTCCTCAGGATTTGATTCTGCTGGTCTTTTTAGCTCTGCCTCTCGCCTCCTGCGTTCATGTCTGTTTTGACCTTCTTGTCCACTATTTTCTTCTCTCCTTTCTCTGCGACTTTCTCCTTCGTCTCTTTCATCAATTCGCACACCATTATATCTATTGTTCTCTCTTCTGGGTTCTCTATCAACTCTTCTCTGCATCCTGTCGTATTCTCCATTGGTATTTCTATTGACACGACCTTGTGCTCGCCTCCTCTCTCGGTTGTCGTGATTATTTTGCCGGATTGCTTCTTCCAATTCTTGGTTTTCCACTTCTGCTCTTACTCTCTCTCTCTCGCGGGCTAAGCGTGCTTGTTCAGCATAATGTTTCTCAATGTCGTCCACGATCTCTTTTTGCCTTCTCAATGCTTCTCTTCCATGCAGTATTGTTCTTCCTTCAGCGGCTGGATCATTTGGCCCCTGAAATCGCCTAGTTCCCTGATTTTCTTCATTCTGCTCATCTTGGAAATTCTCGGGATGGGGAATATAACGATCTTCTGCGTCCTCTCTTCTTTCATGATGTTCTGAGCTGAGATTTTGTGCTTCCCTTGGTTTTCTACCTCTGTAATTTTGTTGGTAAAGCTCTCCTTCTTTCTTCCCTAGTCGATCTTGAACTCGATCTCGCAGTGCTTCTCGATCTTCTATTTTGCAATCTTATATTTTCCATTCTTAATTCATGGTTCTGTCTTGTCAAGTTTGCTCGTTCCTCTGCCTCACTATATTTTGTAGATCTAAATCTTATTAATGATATGAATTTCAAATATAAGTGCTAGAAATATAAATAGACACATAAGATTTTTTACGTGGTTCGATCAATGTGATCTACATCCACGATTCTTCACTATGATTTTTGAGGTTACATAAGAATTAGATTTACAATCTCCATTAATGGATATTTTGTAGAGCTCTAGATCTAATTATTTGGGGAAGAATATGATAAAGAAAATAAATCTCTCTCCAAAATATTTCTCTCTCTCAAAAAATGTCCTCCCTTTCTCTCTCCAGCTCTCCTCTTTATATAGGTGTTTACATAGTGGATGACAGCTCACATACAGCTTTTCGCAGGCTCTCGCTACCTTCTCGCGAGACATTCTCGCGACCCCTTTAATAATTTCACAGGCTTTTGCTACTATATCGCGAGACATTCTCGCGAGTCTTGCTACATTCTCGCGAGTTAAGGAAATAATTGAATCTCGCACGCTAATAAAATATGTTGTGCGATATTTGAATCCTACATCTTGCCTCTTTTTCCTTGAATATTGCTTGAAGAGCATTCTTTAAGGAAAAATCCGTTGTTGATGTAATCTTTGATCTTTGTTTGATGAAGGAACGAGCGGAAGAATACTGGACTTGAAAAGTACGTACTTGCCTCTATTCTTTTGCAAAGTTCCGAAGCTTTGCAAAGTAAATAAGAAATACCATCCCGAAGTATATGAAGTATGAAGTATCCTTGAAGAAGTATAAGAAGTATGGCCTCTGTTCATGCGAAGTTATTATTCCATTTTTGGTGAAGATTCTTGTTGTTCACTGGTGAATATCTTCTTTGGAAGTGATTCTTGCCGAGAAGATAAAGAACATAAATTTTTTTCTTGGTTATCCATAATTGCCTCTCGTTCTTTATCTTTGAAGGTAGAATCTTTAAGAAAATGTTGGATGAGGGAGTTGTATCTTCATTCTCATTTTGCCTCTGCCTCATGCTTTGTGCTCATGCGATAGTATAATCTCTTCAAGTTGCTTATAATTTTGCGAAATAACCACATTTCGCAAACTAATCACATTCTGAGAAATTATGACTCATTCTCTGATAAATTCTGAATAATACCTTGAGAGATTCCAAATAATATCAGAGAGATTCTGAATAACACTCTTGAGAGATTATAAATAGTTCTCACGAGAGATTCTGGATAATTCTCGTAAAATTTTGTAAAATACTTGTGCGAGTATAATGCTTATGTAATGATTATGTTATGAAATGTGTATGCAATGGTTATGCCATGAAATGCTTATGCAATGCTTTCATGATGCGATTATGATGCTTGTATGATGAGAATGCTTATCTACTTTGCAATGTATAGCTAATGTTTGTGTTACTTAGCTCATTTCGCCGTTCTAAAATTGATGTATCTTTAAATCACTTCCATTCTTCATTTCTCTGATTTTGTCTTTAGCATATGCATTCCTCTTTGTGTATTTATTGTTTCTCGCAGGTTCTTACTTGTGCTTCATCTTTTCTTATTCCTGCACTTCATCCAAATTGTTTATGTTGAATTTTGTCATTGCGACAAAATCGCAGGACGTCGTTACACTTTCATGTAATAACCCATTGATCTTGCCTTATCATTGTTTTTGTGTGGTCTTATTTTGCCTTCCTAGTTAAAGGTCTTATTTTGCCACCCCTCATTGCAACAATATGACAGGCCTAAATATTCTTGCGAACATAAAGCCCCATGACATTGCGGGTCTTGCGACAAAATCGCAGGACGTCGTTACACTTTCATGTAATGACCCATTGATCTTGTCTTATCATTTCTTAGTATTATTGCCTCTGCAGGATGTTTTAGTTGCGACAATATGACAGGCCTAAATATCCTTGCGAACATAAAGCCCCATGACATTGCCGTCTTGCGACGAAATCGCAGACGACCGTACACTTTCGTGAAAAGACCCATTGATCTCGTCTTACCCTCGCGTTAGTATTATTGCCTCATGGATCATTGCACAAATATGACAGCCTAAATTTTCTTGCGAAAATAAAGCCCCATGACATTTGCGTCTGTTTTGACACTCTCCCTAATGGAGGGTGTCGCCTTTATCATCTCCATGGTTGCCCCTTCAAGGAGGCGTACATCGGCCATACAAGGCTAGCTCCTCCCATCCGGTCTTAACAACAACCAGTTGTTTTCGCAGCCTCTTATCCCTTATACCTATAGGGTTTATGGTTACAAGGCTGCACCCTAAGTGGAGTTTTCTTCGGGCGAGTGCAAAGATGCGCCAAGACTTGTCAAGAGTGGTAAGGAAGTTCCATGCTCCCCGCACTCTTGACTCAACCGTGTACCTCGGCGCCTTGATCATACGCTGACTCCTTGAAAGAGACCCTCGGTCGCCCAACCAGGGTATAACCTACATATATAGTTGGGAACCCAAGGTACCTCTTCCGGATAGGCTTTCATGGGGCCCAAATCTCCATGACTCAGGTTCCAGAAGCGGTGTAACCTTTTCCCCGAGCCATGTCAAGAGATACCCCTTATATGACGCACTTTAGGTCTTACATTTGCCTCTTACGAAATATCATTCGCGAACTAGGGTGTACGCCATAAAGGTTCGTCCCATTCACTCACTCAATCATTTTTGTCAATTCATTCAATCATTCATTTTTGATTATCTCTTCTCATTATCTTTGCGAAATTATCGCATGTCTTCATTCTTTCATTCATCCTTTCATTCATTCCTTCATTTCTGTCACTTCCTTCACTCATTCTTTCATTTCTGTCATTTCTTTCATTCATTCTCATAATATCATATCATTTGCGGTTTGTCTGTTGTTGTCTCTTGCGAAGTATATGATTTGCTTGCGAAGCTATCATCCTTGAAATGTATGGACGTCGCATAAAATATAAATATCTCGCAAGAAAAAGAATTGTGAGAAATGAGATTTGAACCCTTGACCTGCCTCTTGCATATTCTCGCACCATACCAACTGTTCTAACCCTCATTTGCGAGATTAACTTGCGAGATAATCATCAACTTTCTTCTTTGCGGGATAAGCAAAGTCTGTGCGGAATTTCGCATAACAAAAATAAATGTGCGAAAGACAAGAATTGATCCTGCGACCTCCTTCTTGCATTCCTGCATCCTGACCAACTGTGCTAGCCAAGCCTCTGCGAAATGTTTCTGCGAAATAATCACTTACTTTTTTCTTGCGAAATATACTTGCGAAAAACCCATGCGAAAAATACACGTTCGTTGAGATTTGAACTCGCGACCATAAACTCATTAATTTCGCAGGTGACCAACTGTGCTGCCTCTTGTTTGCGAAAGAATGAAACAACCTTGCGAAATTATCCATTTTTTCCCTTCTTTGCGAAGCAAAAAATTCTTTGCGAGGTGGGAGATTCGAACCCGCGACCTTAAGCTCCTCTTGTTCGCTCGTGACCAATTGTGCTACTCCCCCTGTGCGAAAGGATTGCAGAATGCTAATACATGACTTATATTCACCCTTTGATATTCAAGGAAAAAGATGACAAAAATTCTTCGCGAAGGGTAAGACTCGAACTCGCGACCTTATGTTTATACTCTTCGCCAAAGGACCAATTGTGCTAGCTGTCTGTTTGCGAAAGAAACACACAATACTATAACTTTATTCACTTCTTCGCTCTCGGAAGTTCAAAAATATGTAAAAGGTGGGATTCGAACTCGCAACCCCAAGCTTATTCTCTTCGCGAATGACCATCCGGGCTACTTGCCGCTTGCAAAGGAAACACACAATGCTATAGCTTTATTCCATTTTTTCCCCTCTTGAAAGTTCAAAAATATTTGAAAAAATATGACTGTGGCGAGATTTGATCTTGCGACATCAAGCTTCTTCGCTCCCACTCAAACCATCTCTGTATGAAGTTTCGTTTGTGATAAAAATCACGCGTTTTGTTCTTATCCTTTTCTTCGTTCTTCCTTAATTTCCTTCAACAATTTTCCTTTTTCTTTTTTCTCCCGAATATGAAATCTTCCATTAAAAAAATTAGCTTTCTTCCTTGAATTTTATCATATCAAACCCTTTTTTTTTTTTATGTTCTTGAATTGTTGACGGTATTTTCTCCCGAAAGTGTGATTTATTCCATAAAACTTCCATTTTTTAACCCAAATTTTATAGATATAAATAAAAAGTATGAACAAGAATTACTTTTCATGGAAATTTCTCTTAAAGTTTATAGATCCAATTGAATTCATCACCAACAAGAGCTGCTTTTTTCTAAACTTTCTTGAACCAACAAGATTAGGTCCATGTTTCTAGCGCATATGTAGTTGCAGGAAATCCCACACTACACCCCTCACTATATTTTGTAGATCTAAATCTTATTAATGATATGAATTTCAAATATAAGTGCTAGAAATATAAATAGACACATAAGATTTTTTACGTGGTTCGATCAATGTGATTTACATCCACGATTCTTCACTATGATTTTTGAGGTTACATAAGAATTAGATTTACAATCTCCATTAATGGATATTTTGTAGAGCTCTAGATCTAATTATTTGGGGAAGAATATGATAAAGAAAATAAATCTCTCTCCAAAATATTTCTCTCTCTCAAAAAATGTCCTCCCTTTCTCTCTCCAGCTCTCCTCTTTATATAGGTGTTTACATAGTGGATGACAGCTCACATACAGCTTTTCGCAGGCTCTCGCTACCTTCTCGCGAGACATTCTCGCGACCCCTTTAATAATTTCGCAGGCTTTTGCTACTTTATCGCGAGACATTCTCGCGAGTCTTGCTACATTCTCGCGAGTTAAGGAAATAATTGAATCTCGCACGCTAAGAAAATATGTTGTGCGATATTTGAATCCTACAACTATAGGGGACCACTACTCTAATACCGAATTCAGTCGGCACCTTATTTGCCACTGGCATGGTTAAATCCAACTTTAACCCTCATACAAGTAAGAAACCCGATCACGTTCTCTGTCATCTCTAAGTTCAGTCACTCTTATGAGAATCTCTATGTAATCTTAGCAACATGTATACTATGTGACTCTAAACTAACCACAAGTTGGAATGTTTTTTTTTTATTCACTATTTTACACAAAAGTTGAAAATTTCATGAAAAAGTTACAATGTAAATGCTTAACCACCCCACCACACTTAAACTTTACATTGTCCTCAATGTAAATTGAGTCATCAAAAGTAAGTCAAGGTGAGAAATTCTAACATGATATGTGACAAGAAATCAGAAAAAATAAAAACAAGACAACAAAAACTAAAAACAAGACAAGAAATAAATACAAGACAAGAAATACTCATCCTTTGGGTTGCCTCCCATTTAGCACTTGGTTTAAAGTCGTCATCCCGACTATCTCCTTGCTTTCTATGACTCCTCCAGAGGGAGTACTTCCACAAAGTTAACTCCTTCCACCACTTCGGAAGTGAAATTCTCATAATATGGTTTCAACCGGTGCCCATTAACTTTAAAGTTCTTTTCCTGTATCTATGCTACAAATTTCCACTACACCATGAGAAAACATATTAGTAACAATAAAAGGTCCGATCCATCGTGACCTTAATTTACCCGGAAATAAATGCAAGCGAGAATTAAACAAAAGCACTTTTTGCCCAATGCAAAATTGTTTCCTAGAAATCATGTTATCATGAAATGCTTTCGTCTTTTCCTTATAAATGCGTGAGCTTTCAAATGCATCATTGCGAAGCTCCTCTAGCTATTGGAATTGTAACTTGCTTTGCTTTCTAGCCCCATCCATCTCCATATTGCATTGCTTAATAGCCAAAAACGCTTTATACTCAATTTCAATGGGTAAGTGACAAGGTTTACCATACACAATCCTAAAGGGAGACATCCCGATAGGTGTCTTGTATGCGGTTCTATAAGCCCACAAAGCATCATTAAGTCGCATGCTCCAATCTTTCCTTGTTGGGTTCACCGTCTTCTCTAGAATGGATTTCACCTCTCGGTTAGACACCTCGGGTTGTCCATTTGTTTGGGGATGATAAGGTGTTGCAATCTTGTGCAACACATTGTACTTCTTCAACAAGCTTTGTAAGATCCTGTTTTTGAAGTGAGAACCCCCATCGCTAATTATGGCTCTTGGAATTCCAAACCTTGCAAAAATATTAGCTTGCACAAAATTTGAAACCACTTTAGAATCATTAGTTGGTGTGGCCTTAGCTTCCATTCATTTAGAGACATAATCAACAGCAAGTAAGATATAAAAATTCCCATGGGAGTGGACAAAAGTACACATAAAATCAATACCCCATACATCAAAAACTTCAATAAATTGAATAAAAGTTTGTGGCATTTGATTTCGGGCACCTAGATTGCCTTTCTTTGGCACCTATCAAAAGTTATACAAAATATATATGCATCCTTAAACAAGGTTGGCCAATAGAAACCGCTTTCAAGTACCTTGTGAGCGGTTCTCTTACTCCCAAAATGTCCTCCGCAAGCATAAGAGTGACAAAAAGACAAGATAGAATTAAATTCAAATTCCGGAACACACCTTCGTATTACTTGGTCGCTACAATGTTTCCGAAAGCATGGATCATCTCATATGTATTGGTTTCCCAACTTCTTAAGTTTGTCCCTCTCAGCACGAGACAAGTTCTTTGGGATTTGTGTAGATACCAAGTAATTGACAATATCGGCATACCATGGTTCTCCAAAGGCAATTGAGAATAGTTGCTCATCCGGGAAACTTTCACGCAATGGGATAGCTTCCTTGTCCACAGCAAGATGGCTCAAGTGGTCCGCAACGGTGTTCTCAATTCATTTCTTGTCCTTGATTTCAATCAAACTCTTACAAGAGTAAAATCCATCGTATGAGCCTCGGTTTCGCTTCTTTCTTCATAAGCAAGTACCTAAGTGATGCATTATCAGAAAAGACAACAACTTTTGTACCAATTAGATAAGAGCGAAAATTTTCCAAAGCAAAAACAATGGCTAACAACTCTTTTTCAGTGGTTGTGTAGTTTTGTTGGGCCTCATTTAACGTCATAGAAGCATAATAAATAGCATGAGGTATGTTCCCCACACATTGCCCAAGCACTGCACCAACCGCATAGTCACTTGCATCACATATGAGCTCAAAAGGCTTGCTCTAATCCGGTAGTTTAATGATAGGGGCTGAAATCAAAAGTTCTTTCAAGCGATTGAATGCCGCCATACACTTTTCATCAAAGTTAAAAACCACATCTTTTTGCAATAAGTTGCAAAGTGGTGATGCTATCTTGGAAAAGTCCTTGATAAATCTACGATAAAAACCTGCATGACCAAGAAAGAGTGTATCTCCCTCACCGTAGTGGGAGGGGTTAAAGCACGAATAAGGTCTATCTTAGATTTATCAACTTCCAAGCCTTTAGAAGATATTATATGGCCTAAAACTATGCCATGAGTTACCATAAAATGGCACTTCTCCAAATTCAGCACAAGGTTTGTTTCAACACATCGTTCAAGGATTAGAGACAAGTTGTTCAAGAAAAGGTCAAATGAATCACCAAAGACATTAAAATCGTCCATGAACACTTTGATTATGTTTTCAACATATTTTGTGAAGATACTTACCATACACCTTTGAAAAGTAGCCGGAGCATTGCACAAGCCAAAAGGCATCCTTCTATAAGCAAAAGTACCGAAAGGACAAGTGAAAGTGGTTTTCTCTTGATCCTTCGGTGCTATCACAATCTGATTGTAACCTGAATAGCCATCAAGAAAGCAATAGTAAGAGTGTCCAGCTAAACGTTCAAGCATTTGATTAATAAATGGTAAAGGAAAGTGATCTTTTCTAGTGGTGGCATTAAATTTTCTGTAATCTATACAAACCCTCCAACCGGTTTGCACACGAGTTGGGACAAGTTCATTCTTATCATTCTCCACCACCGTCACACCTGATATCTTTGGTACTACTTGTACTGGGCTCACCCACTTACTATCGGATATGGGGTAGATAACACCCACGTCCAAAAGCTTTAGTATCTCATTTTTCACAACTTCCATCATGTGAGGGCTCAAATGACGTTGCGCTTCCCTTATAGGCTTTGCATCGTCCTCCAAATGGATTTTGTGCATACAAACGGTAGGGCTTATACCCTTGATATCAGCAATTGTCCATCCTATGGCCGTCTTGTACTTCATTAGCACCCTTAGAAGTTTTTGCTCTTGTAAATCACTAAGATCGTTAGACACAATCACAGGTAAATCTTCCTTGTCACCCAAGTACAAGTACTTTAAGTGATCGGGAAGAGGTTTCAATTCTAACTTTGGAGATTTAACAATGGAAGGTACAAGCTTTTCATCACTACATGGTAAAGAAATAAAAGAGATATTATGAGTTTCTGAGCATCCTTGTAGTGAATTAAGATCACCAAGGGCTTCCTTGACTTCATTACCATACTCTACACCATTATCCAATGATGTAGTTAACACGGTTTCCAAAGCGTCTTCACCATTTAATTCAAACATTTGTTGTGCCAATGTATCCATAACATCAATGGAGAAACAAGAGTGGACATCACTAGGATATCTCATCGTCTCGAAAATGTTGAAACGTATTGTTTCTCCATCAAACTCCATAGTCAACGTTCCCTTGTCCACATCAATAATGGTTTTCGCCGTTTTCATGAAAGGATGCCCAAGTAGTAACGGAAGAGACGAGTCTGGTGAACCTTCATTCATCTATAGCACGCAAAAGTCAGCTGGAAATACTAATTGATTAACCTTCACAAGAACATCCTCAACAATACCCATTGGGTAGACATTAGAGCGATCGGCTAATTGAAATACAATTTAAGCCTTTTTAAGAGGACCAAGATCAAGTGAATTAAACATTGATGCAAGCATAACATTAACGGATGCACCTAAATCCAACACAGCCTTGTTAAATATTGTGTTACCAATTGTGACGGGAATGTCAAAACTACCGGGATCCTTGCACTTAAGTGGGAGTTTGTGTTGTAAGATTGCCGAAGCATTCTCCCCCACACTTAGCACTTCATTACCTTTTAGCATTTGCTTATTGGTACACAAGTCCTTCAACACCTTTGCATACTTTGGAACTTGCGTAATAGCATCAATGAGTGGTATGTTCACATGGATCTTTTTAAGAACGTCTAAAATCTCCTTTTCTAGTTCCGCCTTCTTGGAACTTGTAAATCTGCAATGGAAAGGTAAAAGAAGAACATAAGTAGAAACCAGATTTTTAGAGTTAGGAATAGGTACCTCAGAAGTTTGGGGAGAATCATCATTCTTCTCCTCCAAAACTGGTTCCTTTGGTGTTTTCACCTTGCCCAAATCAGTAAACTCGGGTTGCACAAGTTGTGTACCACTTCTCAACGTAATAGCATTGACACCCTCTTTTGGGTTAATAGGTTGAGAAGGGAGTTTTCCACTATTTTGTGCCTTCAATTTGTTTATATCAATCGCCATGGATCCCATTTATGTCTGCAACTCCTTGATAGCACTCTTAGTTTCTTGCTGACTTTCTTTAAACATGGTGGAAATGCCTTGCATCATTGTTTGAAGCTTTGAATCGATATCAGAACCTTGATTTTGCATTGATTGTTATGCTTGTGGTTGCTGAAATTGTTGTTGTTGCGCTTGAAATCCACCCGAACAGTTGAAAGTAGGTTGTTGGACTGCACCTTGCTTGTTTGCATAGCCAAAATTTGGATGATCTCTCCATCCCGGATTGTAAGTGTTGGAATAGGGATTATACCGTTTTTGTTGATTTGGAAAGACCGCACTAGCTTGCTCCAACTCTTCATCATATGAATGTAAAATAACCGCATCCATTTTTTGCATCATTTGCTCCATGCTACCCATTCTTCGATCAAGGTGTGATGATGAATCACTAACTTCGTGCACCCGTCTAACCATTGGTTCACCTCTAGTGTAAAATTGTTGCGAGTTTGCTGCCATGTTTTCAATCAACTCTCTAGCTTGTGCCACCGTCTTGTTCACTAGTGCACCACCACACGCAGCATCAAGGAGATATCTATCACTTGATTGGACACCTTCATAAAAGTATTGGATTATCATAGCGTCACTGAATTGGTGGTGTGGACAGCTTGCCACCAATCTCTTATATCGCTCCCAACATTCATACAAAGATTTTCCTACATTTTGCTTTATCCCACAAATCTCTTTGTGAATTTGAGTAGCCTTCGATGCAGGAAAATACCTCTCTAAGAAAATTATCTTCAACCCGTTCCATGTAGTGACACTTCCGGATGGCAAACAGTACAACCAATCCTTAGCGCTATCCACCATAGAAAATGGAAAAACTTTCAACATTGCACCATCAACATCAGTCTCCGCTGGAAGCATGGCCGTGACAATGGTATGGAAGTCAATAAGATGCTTGTTTGGGTCTTCATTCACCTTGCCATGGAACTTTGGTAACTCTCTAATCAACCCCGGATTGATCTAGAAGGATGAGTTTGTTTGAATACACCATCGTTGTGCATCAAGCCTATGAGAAGCCAAGTCCTTGAGTGTACGATCACCCATTGCTTCTTCTTCTTCTTCTTCTTCAAATAGTGGTTCTTACGAATGAAACCTTTTATTCTCCTTATAGTTGTAACTCTTCTTCCACTTCTAACTATTGATCTTCTGTTGTGTCTTGACTTGGTTGGAGTATTGTGCCTCTTCGAGTAGCTATCCCGCACCTTGGATAGTTCCAATCTTTAGAAGCCAGGGATTAGGTACCTGAAAGCAATTCTCACAAACAAGTGAGAAACAAGACAAGAAAACAAAAAGCAAAGATAAAAGCAGAAATGATGATAAGAAACTAAAAACTTAATAACTAGACGTATGCCTCCCCGGCAGTGGTGCCAAAATTTGATCGCTGTCGTATGCGTCAAAAATAATTTCACTTTCCCACTCTACTAAATATAAATGAAGTACGTGGTAAAAAAGAGTTTGTTCCCACATAGAGGTTTTTGTTGTTATAGAATTTCAGTTTCTTGGTAACCAAGGGGGGGATTTTTGTTTATCAATGCAGTAAAAATAAATTGAAAGTAATAAAATATTTTGATTAATCAATAAAGAGAAGATATTGGTCACGGGATAGTATCATTCACAAACATGTATTTTCATCAATGACTAGAATTGATAATTTAATCTCTCATTTACTAAAAGTCCTAGGATACCTTGATCGCAAGTATATCCCGCTAATTCCCTGATTTCATCACAACCACATTAAAAGATGTATACATGAATTCTTCGTAGAAAGCAACCTAAAGTGTAAAAGCAAAATTAAGTTTAACTCCCTAAAAGCACTAAGTTCTATGGAACAAAACTAATCAATGCAAACGAACGTGTAAAAGCACTAATCCGTTTTAACAAAGGTTATGATTCACTTGTGACTAGTAGGATATATCACTACAAGCACTACCCACAATTATGCTACTTAGAATCAGGGATAAAAAACTTTTTCGTATTGAAACCCTAATATAGCTCTAGAAATGAATGCAACTCGGATTGATTCCACACTCAACCTAACAAGTATTCAAATCATATGACAATATAAACCTTGAATTATAAACAATAAAGTTGAGACAAAACTAATGCATTGAATCAAATATCATTTGTGAAATCCACTTTATTTCATAACCAATAATATGTGTTTAGCTACTCATAGCTTTTGAGTTCATCATATTCAATAATAAAATGAAGAAGATGATAAACAAAAATGAAAGCAAACTCTAGTAAAATCGCCGCTCTCCTCCAAAGCTCTGAGTAGAAAAATACGTCCTCCCCAAAAGAAGTAGAAGACTCTTTCTTTTGTAGCTTTTCTCCAACTTCTAAAATTAGGTCCAATCTCCCAAGTCCAATACAAAGATGTCCACCAAGCCCATATGTGAGAAATACCCATGTAAAATTATGTCCCAAAAGTGGTCGCCGAAAAACTGGTTCCACCGCCGGAACTTTGCCTAGAAAGTAGTCGACAAGCATATCAGGTGACCGGTAAAGTCAACCCGGTCACCGGTCAAACGAGTTAAATCGGGTCAACTCAGTCAAAGTTACTGAGTCAAGTTCTAGTCGGGTGAGTCAGATCTGAGTCCGTTAGTCTTTCTGGCTGAGTCAATTCTAGTCAGCATCTGACTGGTCTTGGACAAAGCCTGAACTGTTGCAGTCTTGCACATGTTGGCTCTTCATTCCTGCACTTCTAGCTCTGCAAACTGAGCCCTGCACACCCACCATCATGCTCTACCGGCCATAACTCAACATCCCACTACAACACAACTAGACTACATTCACTTCAAACCAGAACCAACACATATAAACCTCCATGGGAAATCAACAGCTAATTAACAACAGTACCCATCTCTTTTCAGCACCAACACTCTCCATTCCTACAACTGCAGCTTCATCTTGACTCAATTCTTATCAGCTCAATTGCATCTCTACAGTCATCACCACAGGATCATCAGCTTCACCACCTCCTAATCACATTCGCCAGTTCATCTCAGCTTCAGCTGCTGCACTGCACCTGCACTTTCAGCTCCAGACTCAAACTGCGAAACCCATTCTAGATGCAGATTCATTTAAGCTTCATATCCAACTGCAGCTGCACTTGCATCCTTAATTATACCAATTGCTCACTCAGCTTCAGTTGCACCTACATGAGTTCAATAATTCACACTGCAGTTGCACTATAACTTCCTGCAACTTCCTCATCTATACAATGCCATCAGCTGCTCAAACCCATCTGATTAATTCAGTCCAGCTGCAATTGTCATCCTTCCATTGCTTGTTTCTTAAGCGTCCATCACTTGCAGTACATAGCACCACTCATTCCAACACCACAGATCACCAGCAACATATTAGCTCATTCTCTGGTCAGCTGTAATCTCTTAGCTGCAACAAACATCATTGTTCTTCTATTTCACACAACTTCAATTCTCATTCTGGAGTTTCACCTGTAATAAACCTGTCCTAACATATATCTAACTCACTGCAAGATTCTCATACTCCACCTCCTAGCTCACCTGCAACAATTCACTTCCTACAGTTGCACATCCAAAAACTCATTTGTTCACAGTCACAATATTCATCTGCATCTCAGCAACAACAACTACAACTCCATGGCAACAACTCCAACCCTTCTCAACTGAAATCACCACCAAACCACCTGCAGTCATTCATAGGTAATCATCTCAAGCTTAAGATACCAGCTCATTTATCCCTATAATTCCAGGACTTCAGTTCAGCTGCAACACTTCATCTCAGAACCATCCTGAAGCACCACCACCGATTTCATCTTGAATCTCAAGGCTTCAACCAAAGTAAAAACCCAATCTTGAGATTAACCATAAACCCATCTCAATCATCTCTTGAATCTCCATCCTCTTCCAAAAGCATCAGAAATCCTGAATTGGTAGCAGCTCAAACCCTAACCAAACCCAGTCACGAATTCGACCAATTCCTTCTGAATCTTCTAAAATCGCCATCTTATCCACCTAATCCTGGTTGAATTCGATATCAGAAACACTCAATATGCTCCATAACATCACATATCCCCTTTTTCTTCCTTGAGTTCATCACCACCAATCATTCTGTGTCTTCTTCATCAGCAAATACCGCCAGCAAATCAATCCAAACTCAAATCTGAGCTTAACCCATCTTCTGTGTTGTTCTTAGCTTCAATTCCTCTCTACATTTCTTCTCAAATTACACAACTAAACCCATCTCGATCTCCTTCTCAGATCTATAAAAGCAGCTTCCATTCTCACAGCTTTACTGTGTCAGTTTTGATCATCAATTTTAGCTTAAAATCCTTCCCATCACCGTATATAGCTAACCACAGCAATACTCATCGAGTTCTTCTTTGACATCAGCCATTTTTCTCTCGTTTTCAGGTGGAGTAGGAAAGAAAAGAGAAACATTTCTCTTGAATTTAGGGCTGAAGTAATGAGTAGAAAAACTATAGGCACCCAGCAGATTAATACAGGCCACCCAGTGACCATTTGGCCTGTCAGTCTCAGAAAACTGACAGTCCATACTTCACTCCTTGTGCAACCTTAGCCGGTTCCAAATGTATCTCGCATGTGAATTGCTCTTTTTGTGTTTTACGCTCCAAATAGACGATTTCTCATTCTTTTGCTCCTAAAGACTCCATTGCACCTAATAACTCAAAGCTAAACATAAGAGATGCATATTTTACAAGAAAAATAGCAAAGAAAGCATAAACAATAGATATAAAATTAAGAGTTTTAGACCTATCAATTGTGAAACCAGGACGATATTACTTTCTCGTAGTTGTGTGATCTGATTTTGCTAATTCTATTGTGCTGAGTACAATCGTAACAGCTTGAGATTAATATCTCTGATGTGCAAGATATAAAAGTAGTCACAAACATCTTCGTCTCATCGTTTGTGATTCCACAATATCTTCTTTCACCACGTCGATTAAGATTATTGTGAGGTGATTGATAATACTAGGCTGTTCTTCGGGAATATAAGTCTGGGTTATCAATTGGTTCATGTTCACCTTGATTTATCAAAAGACGGAACAAAACTTGTAGGTATTTCGTGGGAGACAGATTTATCTATTATCGAAGACTTTTCTGTGATACATATTTGTTTATTAAAGTCTTCGACTTTGGGTCGTAGAAACTCTTAGTTGTGGGTGAGATCATCTAAGGGAATCAAGTGCGTAGTATCCTGCTTGGATCAGAGACGTAAGGAGCGAAATTGTACCTTGGATCAGTGTGATATTGATTGGGGTTCAACTAATGTCTAGACCGAAGTTAGTTTGTAGTAGGCTAGTGTCTGTAGCGGCTTAATACAATGTGTGTTCAATCTGGACCAGGTCCAGGGGTTTTTGTGCATTTGCGGTTTCCTCGTTAACAAAATTCTGGTGTCTGTGTTATTTATATTCCGCATTATATTTTGTTATACATTGAAATATCACAGGTTGTGCGTTGTATCGATCAATTGTGAAATCCACCCTTTGCTTTTTGATTGGAAATTGATTGATCCTTGGATATTGGTCTTTGGTACCATCCAAGTTTATATCTCTTGTATTTGAATAGTCTCACAAATTTCTATTTTTTTGAGCATGGATCAAATCGAGAGATAGAGATATTAACTATTTGATATACTTTATTAAGATTGATTCTAGTTGATTCTCTTGAAAGTATATTGGAGTTAGTTCATACAGATTGCTAATCGAAATATTGGGTGAGGTTGTTGTACCCCCACTTTTTCAATTGGTATCAGAGCAGGCAATCACGTTTAAAGACCTTATAAGTCTGTGTTTGTAGCGATTTGATTATGGACGAGTCTATCTCTAATAATGCACCAGTCCTGAAATTACCCGATGATTCTGAAAGCTTGGATTCACCTGAGAGAACTGTCACATCTAAGTCAATATCTAAACATTCTCTTGATGTAAAAACTGTTGATTGGGGAACACTCTTAGAAGAACAGTTGGATGAACTTTCTGATGAAGGTGATTCATATATTGATAAAGATGTTGATGAGGAAGTCTCAGAGTATGTTAAGTTTTTGGATTCATAGAAAATGAAGAAGATTACAACTTCTCATGTCACACCTCTTCTGACTCCTCTCTGTCGAGAAAACAAGAAATTGAAAAGGATTTACGGAGGTCTTTATGGTCGGAATCGCTCTTGCGAATCAGTCCTCAAAGATACCGAGGAAAACCTGAGTAGAAAGTCACTTGAATGTGATCGTGTTTATAAAAAATACTTATTGTTAGAAGAGAAACTTGCAGAAATTGAAGGAAGGATTAACTCCCAGTAAGCAAGTTTTGTTGACGGAGAAAGCGTTTTTCTCGCACGAGAAAAATGTCTTGAGGCTAATTTAGTTGCTGCTCTTGATAAAATCAGGATGTTGGAAGATGACTTGAAAAAGTTCAATACTAGTTCAAACAAATTAACTACTATGCTAGGAGCAAGCAAAAATCATCGTGATACACGAGGATTTGGCTATAAGGGAATAGATGCTCCAAGTATTAGCAAAGAGGTAAAAATTTTCAAGGATAGTGATTCTTCTCAAGAAAAGGTTTCCAATGATGGAAAAAGTGAAATACCTTCACCAGAAGTTAAAGTTTGATAGAGCAAAGTATATCAACCTCCCAAGTCAGCACACACGTATCGAGGTAATAACATTCCTTATGTTTGCCACTATTGCGAAAATAAAGGTCACCAGGAAAGGATATGTCGTTTCCGTATAAGGAATGAGAAACTTCATGATGTTCTTGCTTTGGCATCAAAAGAAGTTGCGAAACCAAGATAATATGTGAAAATTAATCCCCTTAACATTATAGGTTGTAACTGTCCAAACTTTAGGCAAAGGAATCAGTGTTGTGATAATCCTAGTTTTGCCTATAAACGTCATACGATTCCTTTTCACAATCGTAATGGTTATCAAAAGGATAACTTCGTAAAGACGAAGACAAGATCCGATGCTCCAAATTGGAGAAAGACTAATTTGCAAAAGAATAGTCAATCCAATTCTCTTCCGAGAATTCTAGAAAAGAGTAATGGGAAGAAGGTTTCGGTTGTTCCTAAACGCACTCAAAAGTGGGTACCAAAGAAATCCAATGATGCTTTGAGTGTGAAAAGGAATGATCTTCCAGAAAATTCCATGACTATGGAGAAGGCAATATCCATGATGTTGGAACTTAACAAGTTTTTTGGAAAAATGGAATTGGATGTGAAAGGTTCTAAAAGCGATCTCTTTCATGATAATCCAAAGGTCACTTGTGGTGAGCAAGACATTGTTCACCCCAACACAACTTGATTGCGTTGGAAGTGCATCCTCGCCAAGGAATGCTCTGCTATGTATACGGTGAGGGAAGCATAAGAATCGGGGAACACAGATTATGTTCGGTAAGGCTGTAGAATTCAACCAAATTCTTTTAAAAAGGGGTTTAAGTACGCATACCCGTATGCATACTTTACGTCGATTTTCGATAAACTTTTTGGGCCGTAACTTCTTCGTCCTAACTCGGAATGACCTCATTATTTTTGCATTATCATTATCTTTTAATTCTATTCAAAATGAGATGAGAAACCTTGAATTTGAATGAGTTAAGATTGGTATTAGTCCTTTTTATTGTTTTTTGAGTGTTTTGCTCCATTTCGTCGCACTTGTTCCACTTCTCTTGGACTTGGGCACTTGGATTCTTGAGTACTACTCTTCTAAGCTAATTTTTAGCTTTTACAAGAATATTTTTGGTAAATCACAAAGAAGGAAGTTCAAGAATGGGCAGTAGTATGCATTGCTATGGGATTCTTGAATATTCACAATCATCCTTTGTGAACTATGGTGCATGGTCCTTAATGACTTTGTATGTTCTTCTTTGTTAAGAAAATCTTTTTATACGCCTTTGGAAGCTATTCCTGGTGTAAATCCGGGAGAAAAAGATTGATTATATCCTCTAAGGACAAATCATCTTATATGTGCATTATGAGTTTGTCTTGATACTGGAAACTTCTTATGAGAATTTATTCTTGGCTTTGAGAAGGATTACTAGAGTTTGGAATAGCCATTATTATGAGTACACATAGATATGTCCAACGTTTTCATCTTCATGTTTTTAGGTTTATCTGTTTAAATTTTAAAACTGATTGGAAGATGATTTTTGCAGTATTAATCTTTGTGGTTTTATATATTGCAATTTATCATGGGATATATGTGTTTGCGTCCGTGAACTATGATTGTCCCATACCTTGTCAAAAGTTAAGTCTTTCATATGTCGATATGCATGTACTGATAAAAGAAGGAATGAACTTTTGACAATACAAAAGTTAAGCCTATTATGTCATTTATTGATAGAAGATAGGTTAAAATCTTTTGTTTACAAGGATTATGTCTATTGTATGTCATTGTGCGAATAGTTATGTAAAATAGAATGAATCCTTGTATATTCCGCAATATTGATCTTCCTTGATCCATATTTTTATGTATATACTGTGAGGCTCCGTAAGTTCTCTTATGTCGAGCATGGCCAATTAAATTAATCACTTTTGTGGTAAATTTGATTGTATATTTCCGATTAAATTAATCATGGGTTCTCTTGTGGTTAATTTAATTGAGTATTTTGGATTTAAATTCATACATGTATGTGATTTGTTGTGTCCAAAGAAATCCTTCTTTTCTTTTGAAATTAAGGTCGCTCTTGTTGTTCTTTCGGGAATGACATATTATGGGGGAGAGTTCTTAATTGTACTTGTACTTAATTGCCAAATCTTTGTGGGGAGTGCAGCTGTGGAATATTATAGGGGTTATCTTGTATCTGTATAAACTCCTTGATGAATGCATTTAGCTTCGTCTATATGATTGCATCTAAATAAGATGATACATGCTTTCTTTTGGTCATGAAATCTCTCTTTTGGAAATTTCATTAGGATCCCGTTTTCGTACCTTTGCCAATTTTATTGACAAAAAGGGAGAATTAATATGTAGTTCACACTACAAATACATATGGTTTTTGGATCATTATGTAAGGGGGAGTGGTTTCCATATGAGATGGAGTATTGACTAACGGGGAGTGATACATATCACCATAGTATTGTTGTCGAAGTTGTGATACAATTGAACTTTGATGCTATATGATACTATGACACTGTATAACAATGATTGAGAATTCTTGTTTTCTCATTGTTATAGCTACGTATTTTCAACAACGATGATGCTGAACTTACAACCTTTGGGATCATTGGAGTACTTGGAAGTGACGAAGATTTCGAGTAATGTTGAAGATTAGGCATGTGGAATAGGAGTGTTGATGGTGGTTTTTAGCTTAGGGTTAAAATCGTAAAACCTTGCATCTGATGTGACGTCACTCTGCAAGGAAACGGTGCCGTGAGTGCTAACCTCTCTACTGACATATTTATTGAGCCATTCAATGTATTTACATGAAATTTATCCAGTCTGGCGAATGTAGCAACCATCCCAGATGTTCTGTAATTTCGGCGCCTCGCGTATATTCAGTTAATATAAGTTCCTCTGAATGCTTTCTATGATATGTTCTCCGGCTGAACTCTTAATGTTGATATGACATGACGATTTGTGTTCACTCGCAGCGGAGTAGCATGAATCTCCAAGTATCAAGGATAAGGTCTTTGCATAAGGTATTCAAATCAGAAAAGCATGATGCTCTCTGGCAATGAACTTAAAAGAATTCTATGTCAACACATAGAATTCAATCAATTGTCCTGACTAACTTGCAGAAGTTAGGGTTTCGCGCCTCGCGCATTATACCAGACCTGACTAACTTGTAGAAGTTATGGTTTCGCTCCTCGCGCATTATACCAGACCTTAATTACTTGAAAAGGCGGGGGTCTAACAACCATACCCAACAATTCGATTAGCAATCTGTATGGACAAACTCCAATATACGTTCTAGAGAATTAACTAGACAGTCTGACTCAATCTAGATAAAAAGTATATCCAAGAGTTTATATCTCAATCTCTCGATTTGATCTTTACTCAAGCAAATAGAAATCTGTGAGTCTTTATCAAAGAGAGATAACTTGGATGGTACCAAAGACCAATATCCAAGTGTCAATCAATTTAAATCAACAACCAAAAAAGGTCGGATATTCTAATTGATTGAACAACGCACAACCTGTGATATTTCAATTATATAAACAAATACAATGCGGAATAGAAATAACACAGACACCATAATTTTGTTAACGAGGAAACCGCAAATGCATAAAAACCACGGGACCTAGTCCAGATTGAACACGCACTGTATTAATCCCCTACAGACTCTAGCCTACTCCAAATTAACTTCGGTCTGGACCGCAGTTGAACCCCAATCAATCTCACACTGATCCAAGGTACAGTTATGCTCCTACGCCTCTGATCCCAGCAGGATGCTACGTACTTGATTCCCTTGTTGATCTCACCCACAACTAAGAGTTGCTACGACCCAAAGTCGAAGACTTTAATAAACAAATCCGTATCACACAGAAAAGTCTACAGAATAGATAAATCCGTCTCCCACGAATAAACCTATGAGTTTTGTTCCGTCTTTTGATAAATCAAGGTGAACAGGAACTAATCAATAACCCGGACTTATATTCCCGAATAACATCCTAGTATTATTGATCACCTCACAGTAATCTTAATCGACGCAGCGAAAAAAGATATTGCGGAATCACAAACGATGAGACGAAGTGTTTGTGATTTCTTTTCTATCTTGCCTATCGGAGATATAAAATCTCAAGCCAATTATTTCAATTGTACTCGTACGATAGAAACAGCAAGATCAGATCACACAACTACAAGAAAAGTAGTATCAGTCTGGCTTCACAATCCCAATGAAGTCTTTAAATCGTTAACCTGGTTTTAGAAGAAGAAAACCCAAGGTTAAAGGAGAATCGACTCTAGCTTATGCAACTAGTATCACACGTAAGGTGTGGGGATTAGGTGATAGACACATTTTTGTGTCTAAGTTGTCCTCAATTTTCTGTATTATTAGTGCTTGATTTGTACTTACTATGGTATTTTGTGTATTTATAGGTGCGCTTGGAGAAATAATCTCTTGTGGAAAAATTTGCTTGAATAGTGATGTTTGCACCTCTCTGAGAAAATTAATAAAGGCACCTGCACTTTGGATAGGGGAACGACCTTCTTCTTCATTTTCAAACAGTATATTGGCGAGAAATTTGGGTTCAACAGTAAAGGATTTACAATTTTTAAGACAAGAGTATTAACAGGAAATCTATGAGTATTAATTACCGGAGTTTTGAAACAAAGGGAAGTTATCTTCTATTAAACATGAAAGATATCTTAGAGGATTTTCTCTTGGATTTGATTTTGCGAATTAAATAAGATTTGGGTTTAATAAAGAAATTTAGAGAATATAAAGAAGAAGAAAAATTCTTGAAGATATTTTTAATTAAAAAGAAGAAGATTTTGGAGTTATGGAAGAATATATTTGATTAATGGGTTTGTGTGTATAAATAGTGAGCAAGAGAGCACATTTGGGGAGGCCGGTAGTCCGGAGCCAAGAGCATTCTTTCATTTGGAGTTTAATATTTTCAATTCTTTTTTCTACTGTTTCTGATTATTATTATTTTAGAAAAAGGATTTTACGGTTTATTGTGAGAACTCCAATGGTGATTAATAAAATAAAATTATTTAATCATATTATCGTCTCTGGTATTATCATGAGGTGCTAAACCCCATCTCTGGGATGACGGAGGAAACCAAATCTCATGAATGCGGTAATTATATTAATTTTATTATGACTATTTGCACTGTTATTTAATTTATTTATGTTTTTCGTTGAATGGTTGTCATTTCAATTGATGGGTTATGCTTGCTTAAATGTTTTGATATCCCATGCTTTGGATTTACATCCATTATTTTCGAAATCTACTTTAGGCAATGAATTAGAGTCAATGAAGTTTTATGAGGTATTACTGTTTAGAATTGATATTTGAACTGCATAAAATTGTTGTTTGATGAAATCCCGAGTCCCAGTGTCCCTCCATCTTGCTACTCATATTTTGTATATTTTTGCTAGTTTTATTATTATCTTTAATTCAGCCTTAAAAATTAATCTCATCAAGTCCGAGTGAACGACAAACCTTTCTTACCATTATCAAAATTACATCAATTTTTGGCGCCGCCGACGCGGACTTGTTTTTAGGTTTTTATTTTTATTATTTTTGTTCCTTTTTACGCGTTTTGGTATTTTCTGTTTGCTTTTAGATTTGGTGCGAAGCTTATGAGAAAGAAAAAGTGTTGAAAAGTAAACGAAGCCAAAGAAGGAAAGAAAAGAGAAATCCAAAGGAGTAAAGAAAAATATTTTTGTATATAGTTAATTTATTTTTATTAGATTTTTTTTATTATTATTATTTTTAGAAACTGTAAATAGGCTTTTATTTTTGTAATCTTTTATTTTTGGACTTTTTTATTTTTTTTTTATTTTTGGACATTGGACATTGGACTTTAGTTTTTTTAAAATCCTAAGGAAGGGTTAGTTTAAATATAAACTGCACAGGTGATCGTTGTCGTAGGCGTCAAAAATAAATTACACTTTCTTACTACTCAAAATATATAATGAAGCAAGGGCAAGAAAGGATTGTTCCCACAGAGAGGACTAGGTTGTCAATATGTTTCGGTTTCCTATAAATAACACCGGGGGTTTGCTGATTTTTATATACTAAAATAAAATAAAAGCAAAGCAAATAAATAAACACGCAAATCAATGAGGTGAAAATATTGGATAAAGGTTTCATCTTCAATTGTAAACAAGTTTTTGAATATATGAATAGAATTCGTATTTAATCTTGCTATCATCAAAAGCCATAGAATACCTTATTGTAAGAATACTCCGTAAATTTCCTAATTCATCACACACACATTAGAGCTGCGTATGTGAATTCTACCTAAAGAATAACCTAACGCCTTGTGCTAATTAAGTTCAATTCCCAGGAGCATTAAGTTTCAGAAATAGGATAATCAATGCAATTGTAATACATTGCGCAAACAATTCGAACAAATGTCAATTTCTACATATGACTACAAGGATGTATCACTACAAACCGTAATCATATCATGCTACTCGTATTCAAGGTTATCGCTCGATGATGAACCCTAAAATAGCTATAGATATGGATGTGAGTTCAATCAATCCTAGACTTAACTAAACAAACATTCAATCATATTGCAATACATCAATCATGCAATTATTATAACCCGTAGAAAGTGAACAATGATTTTGAGAGAAAACTAATTCATAAAAATCCATAACTTGTTTTCAAAATCCAACTACATCTTTAACCAATAGAAAACTCTAGCTCATATTCATGGAGTTCATAACAAGAAGGAAGAGAAAACCTATCATGGTTCTAAACCCTAGAGAACAAAGTAGAGGCACAAGAATAGATAAAAGATATTCCCCGATTAGGTAAAAGTCTTCTCTTTTTATATGTTTCTCAATTTCCATAAAGGATACTCCTTCCAATATTAGGTCTTCTCAAAACCCATCTCCAAGTGGTCCACCAAGCCCATGTGTGAGAAAAAACCCATGTAAAATTATGTCCAAAATTCGTCACCGGAAAACTGGGATTATGGCCGGAAATTGGTCGGAGTCCGGCACCGGAAAGTATCTCAGGTGACCGGCAAAGTCCGCCCGGTCACCAGTCAATGAGTCAACTCGGTCAACGATCCAACTCGGCCGGGTCAACTCAGAGTCAGACCGAGTCAAAGTCTGAGTAGGGGCTGAGTCGAAACGAGTCGGACTCGAGTCACCTTGGCCTAGGCCATTTGCGGTCTTGCACGTGCTTTATGTTATCTTGCACCCGCTTCATCTGCTTCACCGCCCAGACCATGATGGCCCTACTTCATCCTGCAGTCGCAACAATACTAAACCACCTTCTTCGCCTCTTTTAGCTTAAACATCTGTTACATCCATAGAATTCCATCTTCTCCATCTCAGTCATACCACCTGCATAACTGGAACCATCATTTCATTAGCAGCGAAACCTTCCTTGCATTCATTGCGTCAGCTGCAATTTCTCATGCGCCAGCACCAGCACTTTCCCACCAGAATCACACCACCAGTGCTTCAATTCTTCTCAGGTCACAGCCAACGGACACACGCAACTCTCTTTCCCTGCACTGACCCATTCATTCATTAATTCAATCCATTACCAATTCATGCCACCTCTCCTTCCTTTCTCTGCCTGAAATCTTCAACCACGTAAACCCATAACAACACATGTTCTACAGCTGAAGTTCAGCTCAACAACTTGCAGATTACCTCCAAACCAAACCAGTTCAGTCTACAACAATCATCCCACCGTAAATCAGAAAAGCAGTCCAGAATTCAGCTCAATCTCGGCTGCAAAATCGCCAAAGCACAGCCACAGTAATATAGCTTTGTTCATTGCCTTCAAGACTAGTTCCAATCTATAATCCAGACCTGCAACTTATCATTACCACCAACATCACACTCTGGCCATACCAAGACCATCACAGCACTCCAGTCCTGCACCAGTTCAACCTTTTTTTACCACCTGCACTTCATAGCAACCCACAGCAAGTCCATTTTGCATCCGCAAACCAACAACAACTCCATTATCATTCGCCTGAAGAGTCGTCGGAAAACGTCTCAGGTGACCGGCAAAGTCCGCCCGGTCACCGGTCAACCGGGTCAAAACGGTCAACGATCCAACTCGGTGGGTCAACTCTGTCAAGCACCGAGTCGGGGAGAGTCGGGTGAGTCGGGTCACCAATCGGAGTCACTGAGTCGGGTCAAAGCCAAAGCCATCTTGCCAGGCTAACCCACTTTTGCACAGGCCTAAGCTCTTGCATGAGCCATAACCTATGTGATGCACCATCCTTGTGCTTCACAACAAGCATCTTGCCCAGGCCATCTCCACAGCACAAATCCAGTATTCTCCTCCCTGCAATTGCAATCAGAGCTCATCATTTCTGCCTCAAGACCATTACCACCACCTGACACCACCATTGCCTTCTCTATTTCATCTGCTCCACCAAGTTGCAATATAATGACATGTAACTCACTGCCAATCAACACCATCTGGATTTAAGCCATTACCTGCAATTACATCTCAGCACAAACACAGCACCATTGATTCCACCAGCTGCAGTGCTAACTCCCATTACAGCTCATTTAACACCTGCACTTTATCCACCAGTGCCTGAGCTCAACAGCATCAACACCATTTCCCACCAGCACCACACAACCAACATCACCGCAGTGTACAGTTTCAACACAAACTGCAGTCTCTGTCACAAGCTCGGCCAACACACACACAGCCCTAAGTATGGCACCACCTACAGCTTTGCCAATCTCTCTCATTCACTCTCTCACATTCCACCAGACCCAGGCTATCACTTCCCATCTACTTCCAACTAAACCCTGCACTTAGCTATTGAGCCATGGTCAACAGCTCAAATCCCAGCTGCAATTCTTCATGCTTGCAGCTGCCATCCATTGCTGCTCCAAATATCACTCCAACTTCCCAGCTGCTCCATTGCAGCATCGACACCATCATTTTACAATCACCAAGCCATTACTTCCACTCTGCCAATTCCCTTAGAATTGAGTTTCACAGCACCAGTCCCTCAACTCCATTACAGATCCAAAAGCAGCACGGTCTTCTCGGCTTCAGATTTCCTTTATTTCATGTTTCCTGTGTCTGCAATTCTCGACCACAAATTCATCCAACAGCATCTACCAGCTCAACTCTGCTGTAATGCAACTTCATAATCTCATTACTAGGTCTAACCCTATCTCAGAATCGCACCCCTGGCTCAACATCACCAGAGCCTGCATTCATCTACAGCTTCAACTGATCAAAATCCCCACCTGAGCTGCAACTACACTCACTCTTGAACTCAACCAGTGCCATCAATTCCAACACATCATTTTCCCTGCAAATTCTCAACTCACACAACCCCTGGCTCATCTCTATTGCAGGTAATAGCATCACCACAAACCACTAGAGATGCTATTCCCTCTCTGTACCTCTTGTTGCAAACCAGAAACCACCAACTACATTTCGGTTCATGCCTGCACAACATAGATATACTTCTATTCAGCAGCATCACCTCAGAGACATCCTCAGATTCAGTCATCACAGCCTCAAACCCATGATAATCCACAACAGTTCTCTGCATTTTCATAGTCTGCCTTACCCATCACAGCCTCAGTGTCTTCCAGATCATCTTGACACCAGTTGTGACTCCGTATCAACTCAAGAGTGAGCTCAGTTCTTATCAGTTCAGGGCTGCAATTCTCAGCCAAACTTAAGCCAAGAACTGGTCCTTGCTCTCCAGGTACAGCCCAGCACTCATAACCCCAAATAGCTCACCTGAGTTCATCCACAAGCAACTCAACTTCATCTGGATCGTCACCAGGGCAACAAATTCATCTCCAATTTCACTATCAAAACCCGTTTCCTCAACCAACAACAACCCTTGTATTCTTCATCTTCAAGAACACCATCCATGTAACCACCGGAACCAGCACAACACCATTCTGCTTTACAGCTCCATGTTCTTGACCACCACCAAAGGCAAAACCATTTCAATCTCTGGGACTAGAACTCAAAACCCATCTTAAATTCTGCATCTTCCCTTCTTCCTTTTACTTTCAGATTCTTCCTACAAAACCCTTGAATCATTTTCAAACCCTGATCAGATTCATTCTCAGATTCATCACAAAACATCACATATTTGCTAGCTCGAATACCCATTCATCTAATTCTTCCTCTTAGCTCTCGAATTCACGTCAATCGATCACAGTTATCCTTCCAGATTTGAACCAAAACTCTACTCTAGATCAGACCCAGATACCCATCGAGTGATTCCTCTCTATGACTCCAATTCGATCTCCATTTAATTATGTGATTTCAGCAATTGTGGTGCCGCCATCTCTCTCAGGTGGATTTCTTAATTTCAATTGAAACTTGAAAACAAAAGAGAACATTTCTCACGATGTTAAGGCTTGTAGTGATAAGAATTGCTTAAGGCACCCACCGTTGGATATGGGCCACCAGCAGTTATTTGGCTTGTCGGTTCACGGAACCGACCGCCTACCTCTGTTTTCTTGCTCGGCTGTCAGTTACGCGGAACTAACAGATCATTTTTCACCTCCTTCTCGTGCACCTAGCCTGGTTCCAAGTATCACTCGCTAGTGAATTGATCTTTGTGCTCCTTTACGCTCCAAATGGTTATTTTCTTCTTCTTTTGGTCATAATGACTCCGTTGTACCTGATCACTCAAAAGCACACATAAGATACGTAATTCACCAGAAAAATAGCAAAGAAAGCGTAACTACTAGATCACTCAAAAGCACACATAAGATACATAATCCATGGACAATTTTTTTTTTTTTTTTTTTTTTTTTTGAGACAAGAAAAAGTATAATACAAATAAAATAAAAAAAATGTAAGTACAATGCCATGGTGTAAGTACTTTACCGATTGATTCTTCACAACTTATATGTCTTGATATCATAAACTTCTCGAACTCTCATCCTTGATAATTTTCACTCTTGTACAATAGTCTTCAACTTATAAAAATTCTGCTCCTTGTTTTGTTGCTTTACTTAAATCTGAAATCTGCTCAATTTTTTGTACCGTTGCTTGTAAACCTCGAACGTGTTAAACTTGCCTTTAAATTTGTGATGCTCCTCTTGTTGATGATGATGGTGTTTCTATGGACTTGTTGGTGTAGAAAGATATAAGGTGGATGGTGCTAACTGCGAACAAGATTACAAGTGGTATGTAAGTTAGCAATTCGATGTCATCAACATGGTTGATAAAAATAGCACTCAAGAGATCAAAATAGTGCTTCTATGGTGGGAAGTTGGGCAGCTCACCATTCTGCCCGGAATTTACGTACGGTGACACACACTCTAAAAGCACAAATTTAGACAGGTACAAAGAATTGAAGGTTGGTGCCTCACATTATGTAACTTGGGTAGTCTCCACTATAGGGGATCACTGCTCTAATACCGAGTTCAGTCTGCACCTTATTTTCCACTGGCATGGTTAAATCCAACTTTAACTTTCATACAATTAAGAAACCCGATCATGTTCTCTGTCATCTCTAAGTTCAGTCACTAGTATGAGATTCTCGATGTAATCTTAGCGACATGTATACTATGTGACTCTAAACTAACTACAAGTTGGAGGTTTCTTATTCACTAGTTTACACAAAATTTGAAAATTTGCAAAAATTTACAATGCAAACCACTCCCCCACACTTAAACTTTACATTGTCCTCAATGTAAATTGAATCGTCCAAAGTAAGTCAAGGTGGGAAATTCAAACAAAAATCAGAAAAAATAAAGTAAAAACAAAACAAGAAAAACTAAAAACAAGAAATGAAATAAATACAATACAAGAAATACTCATCCTTTGGGTTGCCTCCCAATTAGCGCTTGGTTTAAAGTCGTCAGCCCGACTATCTCCTTGCTTTCTATGACTCCTCCAGAGGGAGTACATCCACAAAGTTAACTCCTTCCACCACTTCGGAAGTGAAATTCTCATAATATGGTTTCAACCGGTGCCCATTAACTTTAAGTTCTTTCCCTGTAGCTATGCTACGAATTTCCACTGCACCATGAGAAAACACATTAGTAACTATAAAAGGTCCGATCCATCGTGACCTTAATTTACCCGGAAATAAATACAAGCGAGAATTAAACAAAAGCACTTTCTGCCCAATGCAAAATTGTTTTCTAGAAATCATGTTATCATGAAATGCTTTCGTCTTTTCTTTATAAATCCGTGAACTTTCAAGTGCATCATTGCGAAGCTCCTCTAGCTCTTGGAGTTGTAACTTCCTTTGCTTTCCAGCCCCATCCATCTCCATGTTGCATTGCTTTATAGCCCAAAACGCCTTATGCTCAATTTCCACGGGTAAGTGACAAGGTTTACCATACACAAGCCTAAAGGGAGACATCCCAATAGGTGTTTTATATGCGGTTCTATACGCCCACAAAGCATCATTAAATCGCATGCTCCAATCTTTCCTTGTTGGATTCATCGTCTTTTCTAGAATGGATTTCACCTCCCGGTTAGACACCTCGGCTTGTCCATTGGTTTGGGGGTGATAAGGTGTTGCAATCTTGTGCGACACATTGTACTTCGTCAACAAGCTTTGTAAAATCCTGTTTTTGAAGTGAGAACCCCCATCGCTAATTATGGCCCTTGGAATTTCAAACCTTGCAAAAATATTAGCTTGCACAAAATCTGAAACCACTTTAGAATCATTAGTAGGGGTGGCCTTAGCTTCCACCCATTTCGAGACATAATCAACCGCAAGTAAGATATAAAAATTCCCATGGGAGTTGACAAAAGGTCCCATAAAAATGAATACCCCATACATCAAAAACTTCAATAAATTGAATATAAGTTTGAGGCATTTGATTTCGGGTACCTAGATTGCCGGTTCTTTGGCACCTATCACAAGTTGTACAAAATATATGTGCATCCTTAAACAAAGTTGGCCAATAAAAACCACTTTCAAGTACCTTGTGAGCGGTTCTCTTACTCCCAAAATGTCCTCCGCAAGCATAAGAGTGACAAAAAGACAAGATAGAATTAAATTCAGATTCGGGAACGCACCTTCGTATTACTTGGTCACTACCATGTTTCCATAAGTATGGATCATCCCATATGTATTGGTTCCCTAACCTCTAAGTTTGTCCCTCTCAGCACGAGACAAGTTTTTTGGGATTTGTTTAGAAACTAAGTAATTGACAATATCGGCATACCATGGTTCTCCAAAGGCAATTGAGAAAAGTTGCTCGTCCGGGAAACTCTCACGCAACGGGATAATCTCCTTGTCCACAGCAAGACGGCTCAAATGATCCGCAACGGTATTCTCAATTCCTTTCTTATCTTTGATTTCAATATCAAACTCTTGCAAGAGTAAAATCCACCGTATGAGCCTCGGTTTCGCCTCTTTCTTTGTAAGCAAGTATCTAAGTCTTTGCATGATCGAAAAGACAACAACTTTTGTACCAATTAGATAAGAGCGAAACTTTTCTAAAGCAAAAACAATGGCTAATAACTCTTTTTCAGTGGTTGTGTAGTTTTGTTGGGCCTCATTTAACGTTCTAGAAGCATAATAAATAGCATGAGGAATCTTCCCCACACGTTTCCCACGCACCGCACCAACCGCATAGTCACTTGCATCACACATGAGATCAAAAGGCTTACTCCAATCCGGTGGTTTAATGATAGGGGCTGAAATCAAAAGTTCTTTCAAACGATTGAATGCCACCATACACTTCTCATCAAAGTTAAAAACCACATCTTTTTTCAATAAGTTACAAAGTGGTGATGCTATCTTGGAAAAGTCCTTGATGAATCTACGATAGAAACCTGCATGACCAAGAAAAGAACGTATCTCCCTCACCGTAGTGGGAGGGGTTAGAGCACGAATAAGGTCTATCTTAGATTTATCGACTTCCAAGCCTTTAGAAGATATTATATGGCCTAAAACTATGCCATGAGTTACCATGAAATGGCACTTCTCCCAATTTAGCACAAGATTTGTTTCAACACATCGTTCAAGGATTAGAGACAAGTTGTTCAAGCAAAGGTCGAATGAATCACCAAAGACACTAAAGTCATCCATGAACACTTCGATTATGTTTTCAACATATTCCGAAAAGATACTTACCATACACCTTTGAAAGGTAGCTGGAGCATTGCATAAGCCAAAAGGCATCCTTCTATAAGCAAAAGTACCGAAAGGACAAGTGAAAGTGGTTTTCTCTTGGTCATCCGGCGCTATCACAATCTGATTATAACCTGAATAGCCATCAAGAAAGCAATAATAAGAGTGTCCAGCTAAACGTTCAAGCATTTGATCAATAAAAGGCAATGGAAAATGATCTTTTCTAGTGGTGGCATTCAATTTCCTGTAATCAATACAAACCCTCCAACCGGTTTGCACACGAGTTGGGACAAGTTCATTCTTATCATTCTCCACCACTGTCACACCTGATTTCTTTGGTACTACTTGTACCGGGCTTACCCACTTGCTATCGGATATGGGGTAGATAACACCCACTTCCAAAAGCTTGAGTATCTCCTTTTTCACAACTTCCATCATGGGAGGATTCAAACGACGTTGCGCTTCCCTTTTAGGCTTTGCATCGTCCTCCAAACGAATTTTGTGCATACAAACGGCAGGGCTTATACCCTTGATATAGGAAATTGTCCATCCTATAGCCGTCTTGTACTTCCTTAGCACCCTTAGAAGTTTTTGCTCCTGTAAATCACTAAGCTTGTTAGAAACAATCACCGGTAACTCTTCATTATCACCCAAGTACAAGTACTTAAGGTGGTCGGGAAGAGGTTTCAATTCTAAAATTGGAGATTTAACCATTAAAGGTACAAGCTTTTCATCACTGCATGGTAAAGAAATAAAAGAGATATTATGAGTTTCCGGGCATCCTTGTAGTGAATTAAGATCACCAAGAGCTTCCTTGACTTAATTACCACACTCTACACCATTATCCATGGATGTAGTTAACACGGTTTCCAAAGCATCATCACCATTTAATTCAAACATTTGTTGTGCCAATGTATCCATAACATAAATGGAGAAACAAGAGTGAACATCCCTAGGATATCTCATCGTCTCGAAAATGTTGAAACGTATTATTTCTCCATCAAACTCCATAGTAAGTGTTCCTTTGTCCACATCAATCATGGTTTTCGCCGTTTTCATGAAGGGACGCCCAAGTAGCAATGGAAGAGACGAGTCCGGTGAACCTTCATCCATCTCTAACACACAAAAGTCGATGGAAATACAAGTTGATTAACCTGCACAAGAACATCCTCAACAATACCCATTGGGTAAACATTAGAGCGATCGGCTAATTGCAATACAATTTCATCCTTTTTAAGAGGACCAAGATCAAGTGAATTATACATTGACGCAGGCATAACATTAACAGATGCACCCAAATCCAACATAGCTTTGTTAAATGTTGTGTTACCAATTGTGACGGGAATGTCAAAACTACTCGGATCCTTGCACTTAAGTGGGAGTTTGTGTTGTAAGATTGCGGAGGCATTCTCCCCCACACTAAGCACTTCATTACCTTTGAGCCTTTGTTTGTTGGTACACAAGTCCTTCAACACCTTTTCATACTTTGGAACTTGCTTAATAGCATAAATGAGTGGTATGTTCACATGTATCTTCTTTAGAACGTCTAAAATCTCCTTTTCTAGTTCCGCCTTCTTAGAACTTGCAAATCTGCGAGGAAAAGGTAGAGGAGGAACATAAGTATAAACCGGAGTTTTAGAGTTAGGAATAGGTACCTCAGAAGTTTGGGGAGAATCCTCATTCTTCTCCTCCAAAATAGGTTCCTTTGGTGTCTCCACCTTGCCCGAATCAGAAACCTCGGGTTGCACAAGTTGTGTACCGCTTCTCAACGTAATAGCATTGACACCCTCTTTTGGGTTAATAGGTTGAGAAGGGAGTTTCCCACTATTTTGCGCCTTCAATTGGTTCAACTCAATAGCCATGGAGCCCATTTGTGTTTGCAACTCCTTAATAGCACTCTTAGTTTCTTGTTGACTTTCTTTGAACATGGTGGAAATGCCTTGCATCATTGTTTGGAGATTTGACTCAATATCAGAACCTTGATTTTGCATTGATTGTTGTGCTTGCGGTTGCTGAAATTGTTGTTGTTGCGGTTGAAATCCACTCGGATGGTTAAAAGTAGGTTGTTGAATTGCACCTTGCTTGTTGGCATAGCTAAAATTGGGGTGATCTCTCCATCCCGGATTGTAAGTGTTGGAGTAGGGATCATGCCGTCTTGGTTGATTTGGAAAGATCGCATTAGCTTGCTCGTCTTCATAAGATTGAGGATAACTTGGTATAACCGCGGATGCAACTTGTTGCAACATTGCTGTCATGTTACCCATTTGTTGACGAAGTTCCTCCACCTCGCTCACTTCATTCACCCTTCTTAGAATCACATCCGAACCACGACTTAAGAATTTTTGTGAGTTCGCTGCCATGTTTTCAATCAACTTTCTAGCTTGTGCCACCGTCTTGTTCACTAGTGCACCACCACCCGCAGCGTCAATAAGATTCCTATCACTTGATTGGAGTCCTTCATAAAAGTATTGGATGATCATAGCGTCACTGAATTGGTGGTGAGGACAGCTTCCAACCAATCTCTTGTATCGTTCCCAACATTCATATAAGGATTCTCCCACATTTTGCTTCATCCCACAAATCTCCTTGCGAATTTGAGTAGCCTTGGATGCAGGAAAATATCTCTCTAAAAAGAGTTTCTTCAGCCCATTCCATGTTGTGACACTTCCGGAAGGTAGATAGTATAACCAATCCTTAGCACTATCCATCAAAGAGAAACGGAAAACTTTCAACATTGCTCCATCCGCCTCTACATCCGCTGGAAGCATGGCCATGACAGTGGTGTGGAAGTCCATAAGATGTTTGTTTGGGTCTTCATTCACCATGCCATGGAATTTTGGTAATTCTCTAAGCAACCCCGGCTTAATCTCAAAAGTAGAGTCCGTTTGAATACACCCATGTTGTGTATCAAGCCTATGAGAATCCAAGTCCTTGAGTGAACGATTTGCATCACCCATTGTTTCTTCTTCTTCAACTTGTAGTTCGTCTACGATTGGAACCTCTTGTTCTCCTTCTATTTGTACTTCTCCTTCCACCTCTAACTCTAGATTTTCTGTTGTGTCTTGACTTGGTTGGAGTATTGTGCCCCTTCGAGCCAAGTCCTTGAGTGTACGGTTTGCATCACCCATTGTTAATTCTTCTTCAAGTTTTAACTCTTCGTCCACTTCTAACTCTTGCTCGTCCGTTGTGTTTCGCCTTGGTTGGAGTATTGTGCCTTTTCGAGTAGCTATCCCGCACCTTGGATAATTCCAATCTTTAGTAGCCAGGGATTAGGTACCTGAAAACAATTCTCGCAAACAAGTGAGAAACAAGACAAGAAACAAAAAGCAAAGATAAAAGCCGAAATTGTAAAAAGAAACTAAAAACTTAATAACAAGTCGTATGCCTCCCCGGCAGCGGCGCCAAAATTTGGTCGGTTGTCAATCCGTCAAAATTAATTTCACTTTCTCACTCAACTAGATATAAATATAGTATGCGATAAGAAAGAGTTCGTATCCACAGAGAGGCTTTCGTTGTTATAAAATTTCAGTTTCTAAAGTAACCAAGGGAGGATGTTTGTTTTATCTAAGCAATAAAAGTAATTGAAAGCAAAGTAAGTAATTCGAATTATCAATAAGGAGGAGATATTGGTCACGTGATGGTATCATTCACAAACATGTATTTTCATCAATGATTAGAATTGGTATTTTAATCTCGTATTTACTAAAAGTCCTAGGCTACCTTGATCGCGAGTATAACCCGTTAATCCCCTGTTATCATCACAACCACATTAAAAGATGCATATGTGAATTCTTCCTAGAAAGCAACCTAAAGTGTAAAAGCACAATTAATTTTAACTCCCTAAAAGCAATAAGTTCTATGGAATAAGACTAATCGATGAAAACGAATGTGTAAAAGCACTAAACGTTTTAACAAAGTTATGATTCACTTGTAACTAGTAGGATATATATATCACTACAAGCACTACCCACAATTATGCTACAGAATCAGGGATAAACAACTTTTTCGTATTGAAAACCCTAATATAGCTCTAGAGATGAACGCAAATCGGATTGATTCCGGACTCAACCTAACAAGTATTCAAATCTTATAACACTATTAATTGTGAATCACAAACAATAAATTACTGAGACAAAACTAATTCATAGATTCAAAAACATGTTGAGAAATCAACTTTTATCCCATAACCAATAATATGTTTAGCTACTCATAGCTTTTGAGTTCATCATAAAAATAATAATTGAAAAGAAGAAGATGAACAAAAGCAAACCCTAGAAGCGTAAACAAAACCCGTCTCTCCAAAATTCCAAGAATAATAAGATATCCCATTAGTTGTAGAAGACTTTCCCTTTTATAGCTTTTCTCCAACTTCTAAAATTAGGTCTAGTCTTCAAAGTCCATTAGATGAAAATCCACCAAGCCCATACGAGAGAAAAACCCATGTAGAAAATATGTCCCAAAAGTGGTCGCCGGAAATCTGGTATTGTGGCCGGAAATTGGTCGGAAGAGTCGTCGGAAAACGTCTCAGGTGATCGGCAAAGTCCGCCCGGTCACCGGTTAACCGGGTCAAAACGGTCAACGATCCAACTCGGCGGGTCAACTCGGTCAAGCACCGAGTCAGGGAGAGTCAGGGTGAGTCAGGTCAGCTGAATCAGGTCAGCTGAGTCAGGTCAGGCCAAAGCCATCTTGCCAGGCTAACCCACTTTTGCACAGGCCTAAGCTCTTGCATGAGCCATAACCTATGTGATGCACCATCCTTGTGCTTCACAACAAGCATCTTGCCCAGGCCATCTCCACAGTACAAATCCAGTCTTCTCCTCCCTGCAATTGCAATCAGAGCTCATCATTTCTGCCTTAAGACCATTACCACCACCTGACACCACCATTGCTTTCTCTATTTCATCTGCTCCACCAAGTTGCAACATCATGACCTGTAACTCACTGCCAATCAACACCATATGGATTTAAGCCATTGCCTGCAATTACATCTCAGCACAAACACAGCACCATTGATTCCACCAGCTGCAGTGCTAACTTCCATTACAGCTCATTTAACACCTGCACTTTATCCACCAGTGCCTGAGCTCAACAGCATCAACACCATTTCCCACCAGCACCACACAACCAACATCACCACATTGTACAGTTTCAACACAAACTGCAGTCTCTGTCACAAGCTCAGGCCAACACACACACATCCCTAAGTATGGCACCACCTACAGCTTTGCCAATCTCTCTCATTCACTCTCTCACATTCCACCAGACCCAGGCTATCACTTCCCATCTACTTCCAACTAAACCCTGCACTTAGCTATTGAGTCATGGTCAACAGCTCAAATCCCAGCTGCAATTCTTTATGCTTGCAGCTGCCATCCATTGCTGCTCCAAATATCACTCCAACTTCCAAGCTGCTCCATTGCAGCATCGACACCATCATTTTACAATCACCAAGCCATTACTTCCACTTTGCCAATTCCTCTAGAACTGAGTTTCACAGCACCAGTCCCTCAACTCCATTACAGATCCAAAAGCAGCACGGTCTTCTCGGCTTCAGTTTTCCTCCATTTCATGTTTCCTGTGTCTGCAATTCTCGACCACAAATTCATCCAACAACATCTACCAGCTCAACTCTGCTGTAATGCAACTTCATAATCTCATTACTAGGTCTAACCCTATCTGTAACTGCACCCTGGCTCAACATCACCAGAGCCTGCATTCATCTACAAACTTCAATCGATCAAAATCCCCACAGCCGCAACTACACTCACTCTTGAACTCAACCAAAGGCCATCAATTCCAACACATCATTTTCCCTGCAAATTCTCAACTCACACAACCCCTGGTTCATCTCTATTGCAGGTAATAGCATCACCACAAACCACTAGAGATGCTATTCCCTCTCTGTACCTCTTGTTGCAAACCAGAAACCACCAACTACATTTCGGTTCATGCCTGCACAACATAGATATACTTCTATTCAGCAGCATCACCTCAGAGACATCCTCAGATTCAGTCATCACAGCCTCAAACCCATGATAATCCACAACAGTTCTCTGCATTTTCATAGTCTGCCTTACCCATCACAGCCTCAGTCTCTTCCAGATCATCTTGACACCAGTTGTGACTCCATATCAACTCAAGAGTGAGCTAAGTTCTTATCAGTTCAGGGCTGCGATTCTCAGCCAAACTTAAGCCAAGAACTGGTCCTTGCTCTCCAGGTACATCCCAGCACTCAGAACCCCAAATAGCTCACATGAGTTCATCCACAAGCAACTCAACTTCATCTGGATCGTCACCAAGGCAACAAATTCATCTCCAATTTCACTGCCAAAACCCGTTTCCTCAACCAACAACAACCCTTGTATTCTTCATCTTCAAGAACACCATCCCTGTAACCACCGGAACCAGCACAACACCATTCTGCTTTACAGCTCCATGTTCTTGACCACCACCAAAGGCAAAACCATTTCAATCTCTGGGACTAGAACTCAAAACCCATCTTAACTTCTGCATCTTCCCTTCTTCCTTTTACTTTCAGATTCTTCCTACAAAACCCTTGAATCATTTTCAAACCCTGATCAGATTCATTCTCAGATTCATCACAAAACATCACAGATTTGCTAGCTCGAATACCCATTCATCTAATTCTTCCTCTTAGCTCTCGAATTCACGTCAATCGATCACAGTTCTCCTTCCAGATTTGAACCAAAACTCTACTCTAGATCAGACCCAGATACCCATCGAGTGATTCCTCTCTATGACTCCAATTCGATCTCCATTTTATTTTGTGATTTCAGCAATTGTGGTGCCGCCATCTCTCTCAGGTGGATTTCTTAATTTCAATTGAAACTTGAAAACAAAAGAGAACATTTCTCACGATGTTAAGGCTTGTAGTGATAAGAATTGCTTAAGGCACCCACTGTTGGATATGGGCCACCAACAGATTATTTGGCTTGTCTGTTCCACGGAACCGACTGCCTATCTCTGTTTTCTTGCTCGGCTGTCAGTTACGCGGAACTAACAGATCATTTTTCACCTCCTTCTCGTGCACCTAGCCTGGTTCCAAGTATCACTCGCTAGTGAATTGATCTTTGTGCTCCTTTACGCTCCAAATGGCTAATTTCTTCTTCTTTTGCTCATAATGACTCCGTTGTACCTGATCACTCAAAAGCACACATAAGATACATAATTCACCAGAAAAATAGCAAAGAAAGCGTAACTACTAGATAGTAAATTAGGTGTTTTACAACACCTATCAAAAACCCTAACTCAATAACATCTTCTCCTACTCAGTTCATCTGTGACAGCACTCCCATTTCTTCTCTTCTTCTCAATTCGAGACCAACCCATCTTCTTATTTATCTGAGCAACACAACCTGCATCATCTCTCAATGCCACCTGAGACTCAGCCTGTAACATCTTCTTCATGGAAACAGCAACACTGTCTCATGACCATCTTGTAACCTGCAATGTTAACATCCTAACATTCATCTAAACAAACCCATTGCAGTTCATCCATTCCCAACTGTAGCTAGAACCTTGAAAATCCCCAGCTCTAAAACACTAGAGCAGCAGCTCCAACTCTTTGTATTCATTAATTTCATCACCACATGTTGAACACATCCACCAAGAGTCTCCTCCTTTTATCATGACTGAGCATCAGTGGCTTCATTTTCAATGGCAATAACACCACCACTTTCTCCCTGAAACTCAACCAACACCACAAACCCATTTCATTCTTTGCTCAATTACCAGCAACAACTTCAACTAATTTCATGTCTTCTCTCTGGATTGTTTCAAGCATCAATTCTTCTCTTACTCTGCTGGAACTTCAAATATGGGTTAAACCCACTTCTCCTGATTCGTTTTTGTCTTCGCCCAAACTACACAGTTGCACCTGCCATTCCTTAAATACCTTGACTGCTTTGAACCCTTGTTCGATTCACTCTTAGATCCACGAGATTCAAACCCAAATTCGCCATCTCAATATGTAGCAGCAACAGTGACAAAGCCTCTCTCAATCTCCATTCATCTCTGATTTCTCCTATTCACATTGAATGACATCAACAGATTCCACTAGAGCAGAAATCCTAATTCCGATTCAACTTAAATTTATCTTGCAATTAGCTCAATTCAGAGCCAAACCTGAAACAAAACCCATGTTCATTTTCGTCACCAGAATCAGCATCATCAGCTTAATCTCCCACTGAATCTGTACATCATCATCTTCTACATCTGAATCCATCTCGTTCTTAGTCTCAATTTGAACTTTTCAAACCCTAACTACTCTACCAGGAATGTGAAACTCATTGCTCCTCTCTAATTTCTCGATCTCTCTGTCCATCCCCATGGCCTCCTTCTCTCAATTTCAGGTAAAGAGGAACAAATGTAATAAATGTTAATATGATTTTTAAGCCTTCTGTAGGAGAATAGAAGTGGATATAGCCACTCAAGTGAGCTAGATAAGGGTCAACCAGAATGATTCTAGGCACCCCATAAGTTGATATATGCCACTAAAATGGCAGCCCCTAATTCCTTGTGTTGACTCCGCGCAACATTCGCCCTTGAAATGATGTTTTTGCACATAGAGGTGCCCCTTACCCGTGGCTCAGTTCCAGATAGTGTTCGTTATTGCTTTGAAATGAAAATTTAGCCCGTTTTGCTCAAATTGGTTGATTTCTTCTTCTTCTTCTCCAAATGACTCCATTGCACCTAAATACTCAGAATCAAATATAAGACACATAATTCACACGAAAATTCGCAAAGAAAGCATAAATACTAGATATAAAATTAGGTGTTTTATACACTTATTAACAGGGAAGGATGACAGTTACAATACTGTCTCGGCCCCTCGGGTTCGTACACTAACATAGGAGTCAGTGGCCCGAGTCGACTTCAACGGTTCATCCCCCGTCTGGAACGGGAGGTAAGAATTCTAAACACCCGCAAATCCCCTGTCAGCGGGTTTACTGGATGATATTGTATGCATATATGTTGAGGTATTGAAAACGGCTGCTTTAATTTCCTAATAAAGGGCAAGGCCTGGCCATACAAGATAAGGGTTCAGATTTCATCACTATTCTCTTCTTGCCCGCCTTAGGAAAACGATACCAAACGCGAACCCAAGCTTAAAATACTGACTAGAACGAGACCGATAGGGTAACGAGCTTAATAGGAAAGTCATTCGAAAAATATTGGTTACTCTTTTAAGCAAACTTCGAAGTTCATGATGGTTTCTGTAAGTTGAATGTGCCGCCTTGTAATGCCGGTAAGGCCTTGGGTATCAAAGCTCCATCGAACTTCCCTTGTCTCTATTTAGCTTACTTTATTAACTCATATTGATTCCAGAGGGGTCTGCTTAAATTGTAACGAATTCCCTTTCGAAGGATTAGAAGCTGGTCTATAAATAATCTAAGTGGAGCCATCATGCTTTTTGTTTGCTAGAAATCAGTAGGTTTGTTGTGGTCGAGTCATCCTTGTTTGTGCTTGTGTAGAATTCCCTTGCAGTTAGGATGTCAAACTGGTATTATAATAGCCATCACAATGAATATGAATATCTAACTGAAGAATATAGACATCACTCTTTTTATGACCAGAGTGTGAATAGTACCATGGTGAGCCCAATTACTATCCACACGTGCATCATTCTTACGAGCAAGAAGATTATAATACTAGTTCTTAGTATTTAGAGGATGCAATCAAACTATTGAAAACTAGTCCCTATTATAATCCTTCTGAACCTGTTCTTCCTTTAGAAAAGTCTCTCAAACAACTAACTGAGAATACAAATAGGGTTATGTTAGAAATGGATAAACAAAATGCACCTATGAGTGAACCTTCTATACACGATACCATAAGGAAGTCATGTGATTCGAGTCACGATACCATAAGGAAGTTATGTGAGTCGATTCGAAAGCTTTTGTTAGAGGCCCAGAACAGAACTGCTGATGCGTGTCGTAGGTGCAATCAAATTAATCAATATTTCCACTCAATTAAAAATAATATAATGGAAGTCAAGTTCGTTCCCACGAGGAGCAAGAAATTCTAGTTGTAAAAATTGTCACAAAAAGGGGGGTGTAAAAAGCAAAAGAAAATAAACAAAGCAATTAAAATCGAAAGTTGAAAGCAATAAGAGAGACAAGACCAAGGAATCCTTCTTCGTTACGAAACAATGAATCAAGTTATGTTCTTTTCTACTTGTTATTAGTCACAAATTATCACCAACCGTAGGTAAAGCAGCTAGATCGTGCTAAACCCCTAAATCCCTTATATCACCGGGACACGGAAGTTCTCGACTACCGGATTCTATTTACCAAACCACCTAGTAGTAGATCACTCTAGATGTAATTTAAATAAATGCATTAAGATTCATGAACTTATTAGGTTAATATTAGTAGTTAGACTCTTAGATCAAGGTCTACTTGCTAACGTTGTTTCTACACACAATTGCTCCACTAATCCCTCCGCGAGGTCTCGTGTTTGCTACTTATGTAAAGAGTCAAGAAACGATTACTTATCCCCTAACTTTCACTAGCTTTAGATCAAATTAACAAATCAATTTAGCGTGCACTCTAAATAATCTATCAATCAATCATGAATGTCATTAAGATCATTCCTATTAGTAAAAACAAACGATAATTATGTGAAAAACCTCAAGATAGAATTGAAAACAAAAAAACTTAAATCATATGTTAAGAACTAGGAATTCATCCTCAATCAATAAGAAAATTAGCTACTCATGTCTTTTGAAATTCATACAAATAATAATTATTAAAAGGAGAATTTTCAAGTTCACACAAATAATTAAAAAGAAGAATCTTAGAAAAGCAAGCAAAAACACAAGTGTTGTGTGTGTAGAGAGGTGTGTAAAAGATGTAGAAAACTTCTCTATTTATAGGCTTCAATATTCTCCAACTCTTCCAAGGATTAGAATCCTTTTCCTTTAGCAATTCAACTTCCAAATTCAAGTCTTTCTCAACTCTTCATCTTCTCTTTCCAAATTTGAGCCAAATTCTCCATCCAATTCCTAGTCCAAGCCTTCACACCCATGAGAGAAGTCCATAGAAAATTATGGAATTTTTTGCTCGCCGGAAAACTGGGATTGTGGCTGGAATCCGGCCGGAATAGTCGCCGTCGGCCACCTGAATTCTGTTGTCGTCAATGGAATATTCGACGGAATATTCCGTCAGTCCACCGTTAGGACTAACGGTCAAAAGTCAAACTTAACGGTCGTCGTCAGTCAATGAGTCAAGGGGTGAGTCATCGAGTCGAACCGAGTCGCCTAGCTACCTCGGCCGACCGGTACTAGCCGTGCTACTTGCCCAAAGCCAAATTTGTTGCGTTTTTTTCAGGCACAGCCCAGATGGCTGTATCCTTCCCTGTAATTCAACTTCATTGTCTTGCCATCAGCATCACAAGCCCTTCCTGTAAGCAACCTTCGCTGCATCCGTAGCTCCAGCAACTCCTTAGCATTACATAGCATCTGCTTCACTCCCATTCTCAGATAGCAACCACCACTGTCTTGACACTACAATCTTCTCTAAACTGTGCCATGGCACCGATGCTCCAAGCCTAGCTACCCCGCAACCTCAATGTTAAGCCACCAAATCACTGCCACCACTTCCATAGCCCAAGCTCATTATCTCAAGCATAACCACCAGCTCCAACAGCTCCATCTTCTCATATTCAGAAACCATGACTCACAGCCATCAAACCAATTCTTTCAATGCCCATTTGCTGTCTCAGTTGAAGCTCTCAAATTCTTCTCAGTCAACACCCCATTCTTAGGTTAAGCCACCAGAACTCTACCAATTGAAACCAAACCCAACTCAACAACCTCATCTAAGCAACAATTCACCAATTCCAACCCCTGTAAAACATCCATTGCCCATCACCCGTAATAAAGACAGCTCTGCACCAGCCCAATTATCAACTCCAACTCTTTATATGCTCAACTGTCAAAGAGCACCACACCTTAACTAAAGCTCCATTCTACCCAAGTCCTTCTCGATCTTCCAGCACCATCACTGATAGCACCAACTGGGACTTCTCCATCTTCTATTCAATTTCTTCTTTGCTGAGTGCACCAGAGCTGCACCTATAACACACCTAATCATACATCTAACAATTCAAAGACATAACCCATTCAGCTGCCTGTAATTCTTTGCTTCGTAGAGATTCAACCAAGCAAAGAGATACCCGATTTCCTTCATCCTCGCTTCTCTTTCGAATTCAACAACAACAACCAGTTCAATTTCACCATCTTTCAATTCGATTTCCGTTCAATCAAGCCCCCATCACTGCATCTTAGTTTCAGATTGAACTGATTTCAAAACCAACTTTAATTTAGACTCAGCGGCAACCATCGCATCTTCCTCCTCTTTATCGACAATAAATCGAACCCAGACAACCACCATCTCTGCCTCTCTCGGTTGAACATCGACCACCATTTTTTTTGAGTGTTCTTCTCAATCTGGGACTCACAGTACAGACGCCTCTCTTCCATCTCTGTATTCAACAGCAGCAACTCGTTCTCTTTCTCTCTCGATTAACAGCATCGAACTCGTTCTCTCTCTCGATCGATTAACAGCATCGAACCCTAATTTCTTCTGGATTTCGATCTGCTCAGGTGTAGGAAACAAGTAAATGAAAACTGTGAGAAAGAGAGCTTCTTCTCGATTTAGGGTAGGAATAAGTGAAGTGGGTTTGGATCCGGTTTCGGGTTTGGATAGGACCGACCCAATTGGATGCTATCCAGCATAACCATCCTCTGGATAAGGGCTACCCGGTGTTAGTAACACCCACTCCGAGTGATAAGGGATACCCTGAATGAGAGCCCCTTAACCACCTCTGGGTTCCAAATAGTCTTCACCCTTGATGAAATGACAAGTTTGCCCTTTTTGCTCAAATAGTATAATTTCTTCCTCTTTTCCTCCGTGTGACTCCAAAGTAGCTACAAAACTCAAAACACACATAAAATACATAATTCACACGAAAAATAGCAAAGAAAGCATAAACTACTAGATAGTAAATACGGTGTATTCTACACCTATCAAATTCCCCCACACTTAGACTTTGCTAGTCCTCGAGCAAATCAAACCAAAACTTACAACTTCAAAGCGTTCCCAAATCACAAGCATCCAAAGAGTTATGAGGACATAGAGTTTCCGCATGCTAGTAATAAGAAGTTAGAAATACTAAAGAACATATTCTCATTCTTAAATGTTGAGTGAGAAATAACCACACCATAATGAGAGAATGCGTGTTTGAGAAACGATCAATAAGCATTTCGCCTCGACTTCTGCCTCACCAAAAAGGATTTTATGATAATTGCACTCAAAAAGACGGCTTTTTATGGTTCTCTCATGTGTGCAGGTAGGAATGAAGAGAGAATTCCCGCAACACGTTGAAAGGTGGGAAGGATAACTTCCGAAATATTTTGAAAAACCCACATCTTTTAATATTTTGAAAAACCATTTTTCTGACGATCTCTAAGAAAGGAAATCAACCATATATTATTGAGGATGAGATTACTTACTCACCTTCACATCCGATCGCCAATTATGTTAACACCACTCTCACGGCATCCAATAGAAACGTCTTCCGCTCCTCGTCTTGATCTTCGTAATTCCTTGACAATTTGTAACTCTTTTACCTTAAAACCTTGTCGCTTGAAACTTTCTTATAAATTTTCCTTCCCCACAGCTTATAAAAACAAAACAAATATTTCTCTTTCTTTTTTTTTTTTTTTTTTTTTTTTTAATGAAATTTTCAATTTTTTTTTTTTTTTTTTTTTGAAACAAGAGAAATAAAATACAAAAAAAATAAACCATGGCCGTGGGAGAAGTATTTTACCGCTTGATTCTTCACAACTTGTATCGTCTTGAAATCATAAACTTCAAAAAATTCTCACCTTTTAATTTTCTTCGCTTTCATGAATAAGTCTTCATACTTGGATATAAAATTACCTCATTGTATTGTAAGTCTTCAACATATATGTGAAATCTGCCCTTTGTATGTTGCTTTACTTGAATTTGAAATTTGCTCTTTTTCTCGTTCCGTTGCTTGTAAACCTTAAACTTTTTCCAACTTTCCTCGTAGATTTTGATGTCGCTCCTTGTTGATGATGAATGTGTTTCTATGGATCCGTTGTTGTCGAGAGAGAATGGTGCTAACTGCAAATCGAACTACAAGAAGGTGGCTTTCATCTATAGACGTCACCCTTATGATTGACAAAATTAGCACTCAAGAGATCAAAGAGTAGTGCTTCTATTGGTGGGAGGTTGGGTAGCTCACCATTCTACCCGGAATTGACGTATGGTGACACACACTCAAAAGAAGCTCTTTAGTAGATGGAAGAATTCTGGTCGGTGCCTCTCATGATATGAATACGGGTAGTCTCCACTAATAATTGATCAAAGAACTCTAATAATGCCCTTCTCCCCGCACCAAATTCGCATCACCGGCATGATTAAATCCATTATTTAACACTCTAACAAGCAAGAAATCCGAATGTAGTTCTCTAACATTTCCAAGTTCAATTATGTCGGTCAAAATCTCTATGTAAACATACCTAGAAGTATGCTAGTGACTCTAAAATCTTTAAAAGTTGGAGTTTTTAAGTAAAACTTTTTTTTTTTTTTAAATTTTTAAATTTTTTTGTAATTTTTGTTTTAAAAACATGCTTAACCACTCCCCCACACTTAAACGTTACATTGTCCTCAATGTAATTGAATCCTCCTAGTAAAGTCAAGGTGGGAGATTTTAACATGATAAGAAACAAGAAAAAGAAATAACAAAAATAAAAATAAAAAGCAAAAGGATAAGGATAAGAAATACAAAACCTATGGGTTGCCTCCCATTAAGCGCTTGTTTTAAAGTCGACGGCCCGACTTAGCTCTTGCGGCACATTACTCCTCCAGAGGGAGTGCATCTCCAAATGAAAGTTCATCAACATTCACATAAGCGATGTTCTCATAGTATGGCTTCAATCTATGGCCGTTGACTTTGGAAACCGAATTGTCTCTAAGACTAGTAATTTCAACTGCACCATGAGGAAAAACATTAGTAACAACATATGGTCCAATCCAACGGGACCTTAACTTTCCAGGAAATAGTTTAAGGCGAGAATGATATAAAAGGACTTTTTGTCCCACGATGAAGCTTTTACGAGAAATCATCTTGTCATGAAAAAGCTTGGTCTTTTCCTTGTAAATCCGGGCACTCTCGTAAGCATCATTATGTATCTCCTCTAACTCATGTAGTTGTAACTTCCTTTGTTTCCCCGCTTCATCATACTCCATGTTGAATTTCTTTATCGCCCCAATAAGCCTTATGTTCAAGTTCAACCGGAAGATGACAAGCCTTACCATAAACCAACCTATATGGAGACATACCAATCGGTGTCTTATACACCGTTCTATACGCCCAAAGTGCATCATTGAGCTTAAAGCTCCAATATTTCCTTGTGGTATTCACCGTTTTCTCAAGAATGGACTTGATCTCACGATTTGAAATTTCCGCTTGTCCACTAGTTTGTGGATGGTAAGGCGTACCAATTTTGTGTGTTATGTTGTACTTCTTGAGGAGAGCGTGGAAAGCCTTCTTGAAATGTGAGCCTCCATCGCTTATCACCACTCTTGGTGTACCATGCCTATTGAAAATGTTTTCCCTTACAAAATCACAAACAACTCGAGAGTCATTAGTTTTGGTGGCTCTAGCTTCCACCCATTTCGAAACATAATCAACGGCAAGAAGTATATAAAAGTTTCCATTCGAATTGACAAAAGGGCCCATAAAATTAATACCCCACACATCAAAAATCTCAACGGCGAGAATTGGTGTGAGTGGCATTTGATTTCGAGCACCTAGATTGCCCGTTCGTTGACATCTATCACACGATTTACAAAAAACATATGAATCTTCAAAAAAGGTGGGCCAATAAAATCCACTCGAGAACTTTGAGAGCGGTGCGTTTCGAACCAAAGTGGCCACCACAAGCAAAAGTGTGGCAAAAGGAGAGAATGGATTGAAATTCGGAATTAGGCACGCACCTTCGCATTATTTGATCAACCCCATATTTCCATAAGTATGGTTCATCCCACACATATTGCTTAGCTACCTTTTTAAGTTTCATCTTTTGGAAGTTGGACATTGTATTAGGTACTTTCCTTGTCACCAAGTAATTCACTATATCCGCATACCAAGGTGTTGATTCTTCCATGGAGAAAAGTTGTTCGTCCGGAAAACGGTCATGTAATGGAAGTTCTTCATGAGACATAACGAGTCTACTAAGATGATCCGCAACGGTATTCTCCACACCCCTCTTATCACGAATTTCTATGTCGAACTCTTGTAACAATAGGATCCACCGGATTAATCTTGGCTTAGCTTCTTTCTTCTTTATTAAGTGTCTTAGTGCGGCATGATCGGAATACACAATAACCTTTGTACCCACCAAGTATGATCGAAATTTTTCCAACGCAAAAACTATAGCCAATAACTCGTTTTCCGTGGTAGAATAATTGATTTGTGCATCATTAAGGGTCCTAGATGCATAATAGATAACATGGGACAACTTGTCCACTCTTTGACCCAAAACGGCTCCAACCGCATAATCACTAGCATCACACATTAATTCAAATGGAAGATTCCAATCCGGTGATTTGATAATTGGCGCACTTGTCAACATTTCCTTTAATTTGTCAAAATCATCCTTGCATTCCTTGTTGAAGTCAAAAGGTACCTCCTTTTGTAATAACTTGCACATCGGCATGGAGATTTTGGAGAAATCCTTGATAAACCGCCTATAGAAACCTGCATGGCCAAGAAAAGAACGAATTTCCCTCACCGAAGTGGGATATTGTAAGTTTCTTATTAAATCTATCTTTGACTTGTCCACTTCGAGCCCTCGAGAGGACACAATGTGACCAAGTACTATGCCTTGGTTTACCATAAAGTGACATTTCTCCCAATTAAGGACTAGGTTTGTGTCTATGCATTGTTTAAGAACTAGTTCAAGGTTGTTTAAACAACCATCAAAAGAATTGCCATAAACACTAAAGTCATCCATAAATACCTCGATGATGCGCTCCACATAATCCGAGAATATACTCACCATGCATCTTTGAAAAGTAGCCGGCGCATTGCAAAGGCCGAACGGCATCCGTCTATATGCAAACGTTCCAAACGGACAAGTGAAAGTGGTCTTCTCTTGGTCCTCCGGTGCAATAACAATTTGGTTGTATCCCGAATAACCATCCAAGAAACAATAATAAGAATGCCCCGCTAACCTCTCCAACATTTGATCAATGAAAGGTAAAGGAAAGTGATCCTTTCGGGTTGCGGAATTAAGCTTTCTATAATCAATGCACACTCTCCAACCGGTTTGAACTCTTGTAGGAACAAGTTCATCGTCTTGATTTCGAACAACCGTAACTCCGGATTTCTTGGGTACCACTTGAACCGGACTAACCCACTTGCTATCGGAAATTGGGTAGATTACCCCCACACTTAGCAATTTGAGTATCTCTTTTTTCACAACCTCCATCATGGGAGGATTAAGCCGACGTTGAGCATCACGTGCACCGGCTTCACATTTTCTTCCATTAGAATCCTATGCATGCACATGGATGGACTAATGCCTTTGATGTCCGCAATTGTCCACCCAATAGCCGTTTTGTGCTCTCTCAAGACTCTAAGCAAACGGTCTTCTTGTGCCGGTGTGAGGTTCTTAGAAATAATCACCGGAAGCTCATCTCCATCTCCCAAGAAAGCATACTTCAAATGGTCCGGAAGCGGCTTCAATTCTAGTTTGGGCGCCCTCACAATAGATGGTACAAGTACTTCATCATTCACGGGTAAAGAAATATATGAAACATTACCCTTTTTAGCTTCTTGCAATGTCGCCAAAGCACCACACATCTCCACCAATTCATTGGATATTTCAACATCCAAGTTAGACAAGCCGTGGACGTCCAATTCAATGCTCTTTTGCAACACCACATCAAGTTCATCCTCTCGGTTCAATTCCACCATTTGTTGCGCTAATGAATCAACCACATCAATGGAGTAAACGGAATGCACATCACTTGGGTAGCGCATGGCTTCAAATATATTAAAGTGTATTATCTCCTTGTCGAATTCCATAGTGAGTGTACCCTTATCAACATCAATCTTCGTCTTTGCGGTCTTCATGAATGGCCTCCCAAGAAGTAAAGAAGTAGATGCTCGGTTCTCATTGTTGTCCATATCCACCACGAAGAAATCCACCGAAAAAATAAGCTCATTTACTTGCACTAGCACGTCTTCTACAAGCCCCTTTGGATATATGTTAGACTTGTTCGCTAATTGGATAATAAATCTTGTCTCTTTCAAAGGTCCAAGATTCAAGGAGTCATATATTTCGGCCGACATCACACTAATGGAAGCACCCAAGTCAAGTAAAGCATGTTCAAACCTTTGCTTACCAATAGTAATTGGCACCGTGAAACCACCGGGATCCGTGCACTTTGTAGGCATCTTCTTCAATAGCATAGCCGACGCACTCTCACCAACTTTAGTAATTTCATTATCAAGCAACCTATCCTTCTTTGTGCATAATTCCTTCATGAACTTCGCATACCGTGGCATTGTCTTAATGGCCTCAATGAATGGGATGTTGATTTCAATCTTCTTGAAAATATCCATAAGTGCCTTGTCTTGAGCTTCTTTCTTGGATTTAGCAAAACGACTAGGAAAAGGAGGTGGAGTAGTGAAAGTAGGCACCGGTTCCTTGGATTGGTCGGTTGTTGTTGAATTCTCCTTTGGTGCGCATTCCTCCTTGTCTTTGACTACCTCTTCAATAGTTTCTTCATGATGACTTGGACTATCCACTTGTCTTCCACTTCTTAAAGTAACCGCATTAACATTCTCTCTTGGATTCACAAATGGTTGTGAAGGAAGTTTTGTGGATGTTTGAGATTTTAATAGGTTCACATCGGTCGCCAATTGTCCCATTTGAGTTTGTAAATCCTTGATGGCCGAATCGGTCTTTTGTTGGCTTTGTTGGAACATAGAAGTAAGACCTTGCACACCTTGCATTAACGCATTGAGCTTGTCATCATTCAAAGAATCATGCTCCTTGACTTGTTGTGGTTGGAATTGTTGAGAACCACCTTGTTGTTGAGGTTGAAAGCGTGATTGTTGGAAACCACCTTGTTGCGCATATGGATTAGGAGCCGCCGCTTGCTTGTTTGCATAACTAAAGTTGGGATGATCCTTCCAACCGGGATTATAGGTATTGGAGTATGGATCGTACCTTGGCCTTTGATTTGGATATAAAGCATTCACTTGTTCGGTCTCACCATCCGGAATAATTACCGCGGCCATCCTTTGCATCATTATCTCCATGTTACTCATCCTTTGATCAAGATGTGATGATGAATCACTAACTTCATGCACTCGCCTAACCATTGGTTCATCCCTTGTGTAGAATTGTTGCGAGTTCGCAGCCATACTTTCAATCAACTCGGTAGCTTGGGTCACCGTCTTGTTCACTAGTGCACCACCACCCGCGGCGTCAAGAAGAGACCTATCGCTTGGGTTGAGAGCTTCGTAGAAGTATTGGAGTATCATAACCTCACTAAATTGATGGTGTGGACAGCTTGCCACCAACCTCTTATATCGCTCCCAACATTCATACAATGATTCTCCCACTTGTTGTTTCAATCCACATATCTCCTTGCGAATTTGAGTAGCTTTGGATGTGGGAAAATATCTCTCGAGGAAAAGTTTCTTCATCCCATTCCATGTTGTGATACTTCCGGAAGGCAAATAATATAACCATTCCTTAGCATTGCCCGCCAAAGAAAACAGGAAAGCTTTCAACATTGCTCCATCCGCATTAGTCTCCGGTGGAAGCATAGCCATAACTATGGTATAGAAGTCCATAAGATGTTTGTTTGGGTCCTCATTCACCATGCCATGGAATTTTGGTAACTCTCTAATCAACCCCGGCTTGATCTCGAAGTTTGAGTTAGTTTGGATACACCATTGTTGGGTATCAAGCCTGTGAGAAGCTAGGTCCTTGAGTGTACGATCAGCCATTGGTTCTTCCTCTTTGTCCGAATCTGTGAATTCACTTGATGAAGATGGAGGAAGTGGAGTGTTAACCGCTAGAATGAAATCCTTTAGTTGAGTGCCGGATCGAAGACGTATTGGACTCGGTCTGCCCTCTTTAAGCATTCACCAAAGGTATAACACCTGAAACAAGATTCTCGAAAACTAAGTTAGATACGGTAGAGAATCTAACAAAGCAAGAATAAAGCAAAAACAAAAGCAAAAACAACTAAAAATCGGCCGTTGCTCCCCGGCAACGACGCCAAAATTTGATGCGTGTCGTAGGTGCAATCAAATTAATCAATATTTCCACTCAATTAAAAATAATATAATGGAAGTCAAGTTCGTTCCCACGAGGAGCAAGAGATTCTAGTTGTAAAAATTGTCACAAAAAGGAGGGTGTAAAAAGCAAAAGAAAATAAACAAAGCAATTAAAATCGAAAGTTGAAAGCAATAAGAGAGACAAGACCAAGGAATCCTTCTTCGTTACGAAACAATGAATCAAGTTATGTTCTTTTCTACTTGTTATTAGTCACAAATTATCACCAACCGTAGGTAAAGCAAAATAGATCGATGCTAAACCCCTAAATCCCTTATATCACCGGACACGAAAGTTCTCGACTACCGGATTCTATTTACCAAACCACCTAGTAGTAGATCACTCTAGATGTAATTTAAATAAACGCATTAAGATTCATGAACTTATTAGGTCAATATTAGTAGTTAGACTCTTAGATCAAGGTCTACTTGCTAACGTTGTTTCTACACACAATTGCTCCACGGAATCCCTCCGCGAGGTCTCGTGTTTGCTACTTATGTAAAGAGTCAAGAAACGATTACTTATCCCCTAACTTTCACTAGCTTTAGATCAAATTAACAAATCAATTTAGCGTGCACTCTAAACAATCTATCAATCAATCATGAATGTCATTAAGATCATTCCTATTAGTAAAAACAAACGATAATTATGTGAAAAACCTCAAGATAGAATTGAAAACAAAAAACTTAAATCATATGTTAAGAACTAGGAATTCATCCTCAATCAATAAGAAAATTAGCTACTCATGTCTTTTGAAATTCACACAAATAATAATTATTAAAAGGAGAATTTTCAAGTTCACACAAATAATTAAAAAGAAGAATCTTAGAAAAGCAAGCAAAAACACAAGTGTTGTGTGTGTAGAGAGGTGTGTAAAAGATGTAGAAAACTTCTCTATTTATAGGCTTCAATATTCTCCAACTCTTCCAAGGATTAGAATCCTTTTCCTTTAGCAATTCAACTTCCAAATTCAAGTCTTTCTCAACTCTTCATCTTCTCTTTCCAAATTTGAGCCAAATTCTCCATCCAATTCCTAGTCCAAGCCTTCACACCCATGAGAGAAGTCCATAGAAAATTATGGAATTTTTTTGCTCGCCGGAAAATCGGGATTGTGGCCTAATCCGTAGGAATAGTCGCCGCCGCCACCCGAATTTCGTTGCCACAATGGAATATTCGACGGAATATTCCGTCACCCACCGTTAGGACTAACGGTCAAAAGTCAAACTTAACGGTCGTCGTCAGTCAATGAGTCAAGGGGTGAGTCATCGAGTCGAACCGAGTCGCCTAGCTAACTCACTGACCGGGTACTAGCCAGCTACTTGCCCAAAGCCAAATTTGTTGCGGTTTTACGTACATGACCCTTATGGCCGTATCCTTCCCCGTAATTCAACTTCATTGTCTTGCCATCGCATCACAAGCCCTTCCCCGTAAGCAACCTTCGCCGCATCCGTAGCTCCAAAGAACTCCTTAGCATTACATAGCATCTCGCTTCACTCCCATTCTCGGATAGCAACCACCACCTGTCTTGACACTACAATCTTCTCTAAACTGGCCATGGCACCGATGCTCCAAGCCTAGCCAGTCCCCGCAACCTCAATGTTAAGCCACCAAATCACCGCCACCACTTCCATAGCCCAAGCTCATTATCTCAAGCATAACCACCACTCCAACAGCTCCATCTTCTCATATTCAAACCATGACTCACAGCCATCAAACCAATTCTTTCAATGCCCATTTGCTTTGTCTCGATTGAAGCTCTCAAATTCTTCTCACCAACACCCCATTCTTAGGTTAAGCCACCGTAACTCTACCAATTGAAACCAAACCCAACTCAACAACCTCATCTAAGCAACAATTCACCAATTCCAACCCCTCGTAAAACATCCATTGCCCATCACCTGTAACAGCACAGCTCTGCACCAGCCAATTCTCAACTCCAACTCTTTATATGCTCAACTGTCAAAGAGCACCACACCTTAACTGAAGCTCCATTCTACCCAAGTCCTTCTCGATCTTCCAGCACCATCACTGATAGCACCAACTGGGACTTCTCCATCTTCTATTCAATTTCTTCTTTGCTGAGTGCACCAGAGCTGCACCTATAACACACCTAATCATACATCTAACAATTCAGCACATAACCCATTCAGGCTGCCCTGTAATTCTTTGCTTCTGTAGAGATTCAACCAAGCAGCAGATACCCGATTTCCTTCATCTGCTTCTCTTTCGAATTCAACAACAACAACCAGTTCAATTTCACCATCTTTCAATTCGATTTCCGTTCAATCAAGCCCCCATCACTGCATCTTAGTTTCAGATCGAACTGATTTCAAAACCAACTTTAATTTAGACTCAGCAGCAACCATCGCATCTTCCTCCTCTTTATCGACAATGAATCGAACCCAGACAACCACCATCTCTGCCTCTCTCGGTTGAACATCGACCACCATTTTTTTTGAGTGTTCTTCTCAATCTGGGACTCACAGTGCAGACGCCTCTCTTCCATCTCTGTATTCAACAGCAGCAACTCGTTCTCTTTCTCTCTCGATTAACAGCATTGAACTCGTTCTCTCTCTCGATCGATTAACATCATCGAACCCTAATTTCTTCTGGGTTTCGATCTGCTCAGGTGTAGGAAACGAGTAAATGAAAACTGTGAGAAAGAGAGCTTCTTCTCGATTTAGGGTAGGATAGTGAAGTGGGTTTGGATCCGGTTTCGGGTTTGGATAGGACCGACCCAATTGGATGCTATCCAGCATAACCATCCTCTGGATAAGGGCTACCCGGTGTTAGTAACACCCATCACTTTGAGTGATAAGGGATACCCTGAATGAGAGCCCCTTAACCACCTCTGGGTTCCAAATAGTCTTCGCCCTTGATGAAATGACAAGTTTGCCCTTTTTGCTCAAATAGTATAATTTCTTCCTCTTTTCCTCCGTGTGACTCCAAAGTAGCTACAAAACTCAAAACACACATAAAATACATAATTCACACGAAAAATAGCAAAGAAAGCATAAACTACTAGATAGTAAATACGGTGTATTCTACACCTATCAACTGCTCGAAATAATCTTAGTGTTTCCAATAGTACCCTTGAAAATGAGGATAGTTATCAAGATGACGAGGTTAGAATTGATAACACTACTTGTTTAGATGAGGTTCGACCATTTTCATGTTATCATGATGTGGATAGTGTTGATGAAGAATCAAGTTTTTAGGCATAGTGATCGAGAATTTGTTTCTCCAATTGAGCTTTATAATGATAGTAATATTTCTGGTTTAAATCCAAATAATTATAATAATTATTCACCTATTCAAGAGGATGAGGATTTGACTAGAAATACCCTCGTTTTAGATGATGTAGTATTTCCTTTTTACGAAGCCGATGATAGTTTTGAGGAACGATTTTATTCTGAGAATATTTTTTTAGAGTCTAGCGATTTAGAAACATTAGACTTAGAAAAGGAAAATGAACTTGTAGAGATGAGTGAGGATGAACCTGACTTAGAAGAATCAATTGACCATTTTCAGGAATCAGATGACCTTGAAATTAGGGAAGTTGTTACTAGTCTTTCTAGAGACACTGAAAACTCTAAGTTTGGGGGTGATTATATTCCATGTGCTTTAACTCTTAGAAAGGTCCCTAACTTGGGACTTGACATATGTGCCTCAACCATTCTAAAAGATTATCTTCATACACTTTTTACTGAACCTAGTTGTATCCATAAAGAAATTCAGTTGCTAGAAACCCATCCTCCGGTTGATGTGGTTAACCTAGGCTATGATACCACGATTGACTTTGTTTTCCCACCAAAAACCTTCCTTCCAATTGTGGGAACGTATAAGTTTCATATGTGTCAATTATTAAGTTTTGAGACTAAACCTAATTACTTTAGGAGATTAGGGTCGACACATTTGCTTAAGAATGACCACTACTGTGGTCAACTATATGAGTTAAGTTTGATTGACTTAGAGGATCCCCAGTTATTCAGGTTATTGTTATGTGCTTCTAAGTTCTTAATTGAGTATTTCCAGACTCTAGAACCTGATCTTCAGGATACTGCCTTTGAGGAAATCCAGCCGATGAAAACTTTTTATCTAGACCCTTTTATAGAGCCTGAACCCGAACCACAACTAGATGTGGTTGTATTAAACAAAAAAATAGATAAGGGTGTGTTGGATATCTTCCTGGTATGTTGCAGTTTCCTCTTCTTGTGGTTAGCACTTTTTGATCCAGATGACCCGCAGTTATTCTGGCTGCTTCTATATGATTCTTCTAGGTGACTAATCTCTTCCATTGTCTGGCTGAAGACTTTAAACTTAGCACTTCTTGGGAGGTAACCCAATATTCATGCGACACGGTAATATCTTTCCTTAACTCTTTTACTTCAAATGGTAACAGTTTCTCCTTGTTCATGCTTTTAATTTTATCTTTAGAACATTGAGGGCAATGTTAGATTTAAGTTTGGGGGTACGGGAGAAACATTTTAGTTGCATTGTTAAACTCCAGAGCCTAGAAATTTATGCTTATTAAGGATGGCACTAATCAATCTAAGTGGATGGAAGCATTTTGGTTGTAGGAGTTGAGGAAACAATCTGATTAGATGGAAACATCTAACGAGTCTATTCATAAAAGCACAGAGCCCATGTGTTAGAGTTAAAAAAACATGGTAGTTTCGCCATATCTCGTTGAATCCTTTTCACCTTGTGTTTTTATTTTCTTATAAGTGATTGGGTAAAAAAGAGTGATTGAGATACCACAAAAAAAAAAAAACAAAAAACAAAAAACAAAAACAAAAAAACAAAAAAAAAAGAAAGAAAGAAAGTGAGACCTGACCATCTGACCAACCGGAATAAATTCAATAAAGTCGACCACTGGTGCCCTTGTATATGCCAGTTGTGTTGACCTAGAGTTAGGATTATCACCCGCTGGTTCCCTTGTATATGCTGGCTGTGTTGATATTAGTTAGACTGGTATCTCAGTCCATTAGGATAGGTTCACCTTAGTCAACATCAAAACCATCTACATTTTTCTCTACATCCATCTTCTTAATCTTTCCATGTGATTGGTTGACTCCGGTTATGATTTCCAGAAACTATCTGAGTAGAGATCTGTCATTTTATATGAATTTTAGTATGCTTGAGTGCAAACTCGTGTACAACTATTGGAATTTTGCATCAGGGTACTTCCTCCCGTAGTTAATGAGAGCATGCCAACCAATGAGATTCTTTAGTGCTTTCCAAGGTTCTGCGTAGATAACTAGGGTCTGGAGTAAAGGTTTGTGGGTACACCTCTGGTAAACCCTCCCGAGACTATAACTCGGCCACTAGGGCCACCTAGGTGTTCAAAGACTTGTTGCACATGTTAAGTGCAATCTCGATGCCTGCGACAATGAATTAGGATTTTAATTTCTAGAATAAATTTGCTCGAGGACTAGCAAATAATAAGTTTGGGGGTATTTGATAGACACATTTTTGATTCTAAGTTGTCCTTAATTTTCTGTATTATTAGTGCTTGATTTGTACTTACTATGTGTTGATGATGGATTTTCGTTCAAGGTTAAATTTGTAAAAACCGTAAAAAATCATGTGCTGACATCTTGTAAAAGATAAAGCCATTTATAAGTGTTGGATACCCCCACTTAATTCACCAAGAATGGAGCATGTAGCAACAATCCCATTCTCGTGAATACATGAAATTCCTCCAGGTTGGAGCATGTGGCAACAATCCCTTCCTGTGAATTTCATATCGCCTTGTATTTCCAATACTCATTATCGGTGTGGCATGAGATCGAGTGTTACTCTTACGAGTAACACGAACCTCCAAGCACTATAATGAAACCATGTACGAAATACCCGTACATGCTGACTCTCGGTGTGTTATGCTAGCCCGATTGAGCCCCTCTCGGTGTGTTATACTAGCCGATTGAGCATCCCGACCGACCGTATCAGCCGGATATGATCTGATCGCAGTTATCCAACTCCATAAGCATGATTGGATGACCCCAGATCAATTCCATCACCCCCAAGCAGGTATAGAATACCCACGGCCGACCCCGCATGGTCGGTCATTGGCCTAGCTTGCCAAGAAACCATTCATACCAAGCATTATGGACGGAAAACCCTAAATTAGGGTTTGCGGCATATTACATGTGTCGCAAAACAGTCTCAACCATCCATCTTCGCAGGTATAGATGGAGGGTGTAGATGTAGACTCAAAGGGCCCGTGAGCATGTGAACACGATCACCGTGGGCCCGCCTACACACTTGACCAATCGGTCAAAACCAACCATGGTTGGTCGTGACAAAATTGTCACCCAAACAAGAGATGGCGCACGGCTTTGAAAGCCAAAATTAGGGTTTCAAGCCATCACGCGCGTCCATCTTCTCCTCCTGCACGAATGGAGGGTCACAGATTAGATTAAGCAAGGGCCGGTCATACCAAAGATGACCACCGTGGGCCCATCTACCTCCTCATGTGTTCGGCCAAGGCATATCATGCCTGGTCAATCCAAAACGTGCGTCCAAACTAGCATGGCCACGCCTCCCAAACCACGAACTGATCTCGACCACTCAACTTCGCCGGACGATTTGGATGGCTCGGATCATGTTTTCATGGGATAATCAGGTATAGGTGTGAACACCAGCCTACCACCTACACGCTGGTATGATCGACCAAGACCGAGCAAGATGGGTCGTCTTGAAACGCGTGCCCGAACTAGGGATGTCACGCGGTTTCCAACTCCTTTGCGGCAATGGATTTCTGCCACAAACCGATCTCAACCACTCAACTTTACCGGTCAAATTGAGTGGCCTAGATCGCGCCTTCATGGGACAGTGAGGTATGGACGTGCACACTGGCATGTTGTCTACACACATACCAGGTCGGTCCTCTCCAAATCCCTTTCCATGCTTGGTTTCGACCAAGCTGAAGAGTGATGCTTGCGCACCTCTTCAAAAACCCTAATATTCATTAACGGTCGCAGATGAGTGTCTCAAAGATCATCTCATCCGTCCAACTTCACCACTTGGTTATACAACCCTAGTCGGGAGTTATTTGGTTAGTGAGGCGTCATTACCCATCACTTTACCACACCATAATGCAAAGACTGCATAAAATACACACGATACTTCACAAGTATCGACTTCTTGAATAACGCAGTTATTCAATTCAGCATTACATGCTATCTTTCATGGATTCATGATCCACACATTCCAGACATCAATCATGTCACAAACTGGGGGGGATACATACTGGGGTATTGGTCTCGGCGGTTTACGGCATGCGGCGTGCAACGCGCATCACAAGAACGTGTCGAAGTCATGGACGGTTAGAGATGAACAGGAGAAGTGGGCAAGACTGGTCGTGTGGCACCGACGCACAACTCCACTACTCCATCACTCCACTTCCTCCACTTCCCACGAGAGATGTGAATAAGGCTCAATGACTTATATAAGTAGGTTCTCCGCCTATTTCAAACAACAACACAAGTTCAGACGAGACAGAAAACCAAGTGTTAATACAAGACGTATTCAAACACCCAGAGCTTGCTTGCATCAACCACAAGCCTGCTCACCTTTTACCCCCATACAAGTCATAAGCAAGCCAACACCTTCACAATCTCAACACCTTCTTCGCTTCCCTCCCTAAGATAAACCCCATCTCCTTCACTTTGTGACCGAAACAAGTCTGGAACGGCCATTCTTGGTTTAGGCCGGACTTGCACAGATTGATCTCTCGAATCTACAAGCACTCACCGCGCAGTGCATTTGTTTAAGGTTTAGATTCATTCCTCATCCACACCCCAAATTACCAAATTATACAGGAATAGTTTTCACCCATAAACAATTGGCGACCACAGTGGGAGATTGATCTCTCGGTTACAAGAATCGAATTCTCAAATTCTTCGGTTTTCGTCTCACGATGTATCCTCACCCGGAATCCGCAGGTGGTTCAGATATCATGGGAAGCATAACTGGAATTTTGGAGGATGTCTTGGCAAATCAAGCCGGTATCACCAGAAGGCAGAACGAGACATTTCGCCTTTTGAATGATATAGCAACACAACTACAAGAAGGGTCGATAGGCATCAACTCAGACAGTGCAAGAAACGTTGAATCCTTAGTCAGGAGTCACACCTTTACAAGTGGAGAAGCAAAAATAGAACGCAGTCGAAAACGAATCAAGAAATATGGACAACATGGTCAAGACAGAGGAAAAGACTTATCCGGAGTACTACAATGTCTGCCAGATAAAGAAAGGGATCCTACACCTATGGAGCCTGTTTAGAGGATTTATATCTCAAAACTCTTGCTGAAGCCCTAAGACTGTCCAATCCGCGTCGACCTTCCAATCGACTGAAGAAATGCTTGAGGAAGGAGAAATCAATCAGGAAATACCTGAATACAAAGGATGGGAACGTTCAATCCGGTTACTTAGCAGTGACATTACGACACCTTCCACATCCCTTTACCTAGGCAAGCGATCCGCAGATATGATGGCACTCGCAAATTTTCCAACTTCATCTCCTGTTCCACATCAAAGCCACGGAGAGACGTCACAACGCCCACTAACGCAGGAAAATCCAGACTCAAGGTACTTACATTTCCCCTTCCCAATGAAGAAGATTCTGGAGCTACTGGAGGCGTGGGTGCAAAATGGAGAGGTGGAGCTACCCCCGGTATGGCGTTCGCCTACTGATCAAGAAGTAATGGACCCGAGGTACTGTCATTTCCACTGATTCCTCCATCACCCCACCAGTGAATGCAACGCTTTGAAGCGCATTGTTCAGGAGAATCTTGGTCCAGAGCGATAATTCTGAGAGATTGGTGCGGAGGATTTTCTTAGAAAGGCTACTCCGGTTCGATACAAGTGAGGCTTCGAAAGCAAGTAAGTTCTACTCAACAATTTTACAAGAAGAATAGTTTTAGAATTCACTGGGGACTTAGCATCCCGCACATGGAGAAAGAGACTCAGTGATCAAATGCCATATTTGTTTCCCTTCATACCTCCCTTTTTACACGACATTTGCAATTTCATATGACATGTGCAATCGTTCATGACCAAGATGCAAATTCCATTTAAAATAACCTCTTTCAGAAAAGTTATCCACAAAACTATCTCAAAATAAACCAGTTCAATTACCTATTCAAAACCAGAAGGCAAATTACGAAAAAAAAAAAAAATCCTCACTATCACTCAAAAAGAAAAAACATCTAAAAGAAGAGACAAGTATATAGCACGAATCCTTCAAGGAAAGTCTTTCAGCAACAACTCGTCCTTCTGGGCAAGATAGACCTTCATCCTTTGAAGCACAGCCTGCCTTCTCCGGTTCCTTAGACAACTTCTCAACCTCTTCTTCCTGGCGAGCAACACAGTCTGCGGAAGGGACTTCATCTTGTAATTTCTGGAGCTCCTGAATCTTGGAGAACCCTTTGAAGAACCAAGGGGCCTTGAAACCGTACTGCGCAAACACGTCTCGATGGAACTTCCAGTCTTCAACCATCTCCTCAGAAACTGTTCGACCAGTCGTGACGCTCATCCCTTGGATAGAAGATAAAGCCTCTTGGACGCGGTTAACCAACGCAAGACGACTTTTGAGTTTCATGGTGGTAGCAATGTGACCGTGCTTCTCCCATATCGCTGTGTACAACTCTTTGAACCGAACCAAGACGCTGAATCCACCGACCAACACATGGCCTGGATAAGGGATAGTAAAAGGAGGATCGAACAAAGCCCCAAGCTGCATCACCGGTAATTCACCAACCACGGGAGCCTTGTCAGTTGCAGGAGGCCTTTCAGAAGGAGTCACCACAATAGCCATATTGACTGGAACCTGTTCAGGATGGATCTCAAGAGGAGCCGCCTCAAGCACTGCCTCTCTTACATTCCTTCCAGCATCTATTTCGCTCTGGGTGCTAATTTCCATCACGACCCCGTCAACAAGATCACTAAGGGAAGCGCCTTGTCCAACCGAGCTTGCATCATCCTCGTCATGGTCCTGAAAAGAAGTGGTTTCCCCGGACTTCTCGGTGTAAAGTTCAAGTGTACTGGACTCACGAAGATCAGTGCCGCCAGACTTCTCAGCATGAAGATCAGTACCGCCAGACTTCTCAGCATGAAGATCAGTACCGCCATACTTCTCAACATGAAGGCCGACATTATAAGCCTTCTCATTTTGAATGCGCGCCAACCTGGTGAAGACATTCTCTTTCGGAATTCTCTGATTTCAAGCAAGGATCGTTTTTTAGAAGAATTTACACTGGAGAAATGAAATAACTGATGGGAGGAGATTTAAATACCTGCATATTGGAGGAATTGAGGATTACCGGACCGCACGCTTGCCTCTTAGGTCTCTCTCCTACTTGGGGACTGCAACCCTCAGCTCTGGTCCGTTTGGCTGGAAGTGGCTTCAACCGGAAATGCTTCGTCAAGACGTCAGAAGATGGCTCACTACGGAATCTGTCACAACACTCTCCGAAAATTTCGGAAAACCAAAAAGTTGTCTCCTCCAAAATTCCTTATACTTATCGGTTACCACTGGGTTTCTCCCAATAGGCCGCGAAGGGAGGCTCACCCGTTCTAAAAACATGCCAGCGTTAAGAATATTCGGGAGAGATTCTTTCGGAACCCTTGGTGAACGAATAAATGGGACACCCTGATCAAATCCCATTTGGCGAGCAGCCCTGTCAATATTGTACGGAGTCACGAAAATTCTCCGTTAAATAGAGACGGGACATATCTGGAATGCAGGTGCGCAGTAAATAAGTTCTCCAGATTTCATAGTTTCGACATCGGTACACAACACAGCATCAGGACCGTCAGAAGCGATAGCAAAGGTCTTTGGCTGAACAATGGAAGGGTGGACCGGCCCCCATGGATGGAAATCTACAGAAGACACATTGTCAAATACGTCCACAAGTTTCGCACCGCCTCTGGGACGCCTTTTATTCCAACGGAGTATTCTCGAGCCACCGTACAAGTTATTGAGCGAATTTCCAGGAGTAGGAGCGTAACTTTTGAAGTGTTCCCATAAGAGCGCCTGAAGAAAAGCGAAGTGAATGTGCGACTCCACCTTCTTGTACCCGTTAGAAACATGCATGTCCATTGCTAAAGCGTCCAAATGAGAATACAAAGATCCAAGGAACAATGAGCCCCGGAGGAAGAACTTCACCTTCGCAGACCTTATAGCAATCTTAACAAGGTCACTTCTAATGGTCTTCTTTCCGGAACCATCATCGAATACATCTCTCGGATAACCATAAAGACAGAACGCAATCACGCCCGCTCATTTTCCAACTCTTGATTCAGCTCTGGGTCTGCAGGAGACCACTCCGACACCCACCAGGTGTAAAAGCACCTCGTATCTTTTTTCTCCTCCTTGTCCAGACTATCGAATTCCGCCACTTTTCGAAGTATAGCACCATAGTTACTTTTTTCCGTATCAGAGAGCTCGTAAGAAAGACTTCCAGCAACAGGCAGGTTCATTAATGCAGCTACACTCTCCAGAGTAATAGTCATTTCTCCCCATCTAGATATGGTTGTATGAGTAGAAATGCGCCACCGAGAAATGAAGGTAATCAAACCCGCCATGTCTTTATTAATTCCAAGAGTAGCAGATGCCATGACCGCATTGAGAATTTGCGCTTTGGTCAAATTATCCTTAATGCCCTTATTACTCAACATACGTCTCATCCATCCTTCATAAGAACCCAGTGGAGTATGGCAAATCTTGAAGTCAATAGGAGAATGCGGATATTCGTTTCTCTGAAGACAAAATCTCACCACAAGTGCTGAAGAAGAGAATGAATCAACTTCCATATTTTCTGAATCGGAAAGCAAGACTATCTTATGAGAAGGATGTTTCCTAATGTTTGGAAAAGGCGAGGTGAACAACTCATCATCAATGTTCGGCATATCTTTGAAGCTGTTAACACTTCCTGACTTGGCACCAATATTATCTTCAGAAGACATCTCGACAGGGATTCTTTTCTTCCACAATGAAATAAAGATACGAGTTAGAACTTGTATGAAAGCACATGAGAGATGTAGTTACACACGGTAAGACACAACTCACATCGGAGCACACAAAACCGGTCCAAACACCGGCTCAAATTCGGTACGGATTTCAAGACTGGTATTAGTTTTCAAGTCTGGTACAAGTTTCAGTCTGGTATTGATTTCAAGTCAGATGCAAGTTTCAGTCTGGTATTGATTTCAAGTCAGGTACAAGTTTCAGTCTGGTATTGGTTTCAAGTCCGGTACAACTTTCAGTCTGGTATTGGTTTCTATTCCGGTACAAATTTCAAATTCCTGTATTGGTTTCAAGTCCTAAGACAAGTTTCAAGTTCGGTGTAAATTTCAGTCAAGCATATGTGAGTAAGACCCACGTTCCGGCATACACGGAGGGCCCGCATTCATTCATCCGCATGCATCATAACACGATTTTATTTATTCATGGGAATCGTATCTACGGGATTCAAGCCAAATGGTGCAAAAAGCTAAGCATATACATGTCTCACAAAAGGTGGTTACCTAACAAACTAGGGTTTGACCTTTTTTAAAAAAAAAGGAGCGAAATTTACCTTGGTCGGACGGCGGCAGCAAATCCGGCAACGGCAGCGGCGGCGTCGATTGGAACGGCTGGTCACGGACGAGAGCAGCAAATACAAAAAAAAAAAGAGAAGAAAAATCTCGTGGGGAAAAAGAGAAGGGTTTTGTCTCTTTTATAGACAAAAAATTAGAAGAATCCCAATAGAAGAAGGATTCCTCCCTTATTTGGTTTCTCTTTTGATTCAAATACCCAAAGAAAGAAACCTACCCCACCAGGGATTCCATACAAGCGTGACGGCGTGGGAAACTAGCGGTCGGCCAACACTCTTCCTAAACTCCTTTTATCCTGTCTTTCTCACATATGTATGTCATCATCTCATGCCTACCACACAATAGTGTAACCATTATGTGCTAGGCGGGGACTTAATGTTGATGGTGGATTTTCGTTCAAGGTTAAATTTGTAAAAAACCGTAAAAAATCATGCGCGACATCTTGTAAAAGATAAAGCCATTTATAAGTGTTGGATACTCCCTCACTTAATTCACCAAGAATGGAGCATGTAGCAACAATCCCATTCCGTGAAAACATGAAATTCCTCCAAGGTTGGAGCATGTGGCAACAATCCCTTCCCCGTGAATTTCATATCGGCCTTGTATTTCCAAAGACTCATTATCGGTGTGGCATGAGATCGAGTTTTACTCTTACGAGTAACACGAACCTCCAAGCACTATAATGAAACCATGTACGAAATACCCGTACAGCCGACTCTTGGTGTGTTATACTAGCCCGATTGATCCCCTCTCGGTGTGTTATACTAGCCCGATTGAGCATCCTGACCGACCAGTATCAGGCCGGATATGATCGATCGCAGATCATCCAACTCCGTAAGCATGATTGGATGACCCCGGATCAATTCCATCACCCCCAAGCGGTATGGAATACCCACGGCCCGACCCCCGCATAGTCGGTCATTGGCCTAGCTTGCCAAGAAACCATTCATACCAAGCATTATGGACTAAAACCCTAAATTAGGGTTTGCGGCATATTACATGTGTCGCAAAACAGTCTCAACCATCCATCTTCGCAGGTATAGATGGAGGGTGTAGATGTAGACTCAAAGGGCCCGAGCATGTCAACACGATCACCGTGGGCCCGCCTACACACTTGACCAATCGGTCAAAACCAACCATGGTTGGTCGTGACAAAATTGTCACCCAAACAAGAGATGGTGCACGGCTTTGAAAGCCAAAATTAGGGTTTCAAGCCATCACGCGCGTCCATCTTCTCCTAGCACGAATGGAGGGTCACAGATTAGATTAAGCAAGGGCCGGTCATACCGCGATGACCACCGTGTGCCCATCTACCTCCTCATGTGTTCGGCCAAGGCATATCATGCTTGGTCAATCCAAAACGTGCGTCCAAACTAGCATGGCCACGCCTCCCAAACCACGAACTGATCTCGACCGCTCAACTTCGCCGGACGATTTGGATGTCTCGGATCACGTTTTCATGGGATAATCAGGTATAGGTGTGAACACCAGCCTACCACCTACACGCTGGTATGATCGACCAAGACCGAGCAAGATGGGTCGTCTTGAAACGCGTGCCCGAACTAGGGATGTCACGCGGTTTCCAACTCCTTTGCAGCAATGGATTTACCGCAAACCGATCTCAACCACTCAACTTTACCGGTCAAATTGAGTGGCCTAGATCGCGCCTTCATGGGACAAAGTGAGGTATGGACGTGCACACCGGCATGTTGTCTACACACATACCCTATCGGTCCTCTCAAATCCCTTTCCATGCTTGGTTTCGACCAAGTCAAGAAGAGTGATGCTTGCGCACCTCTTCAAAAACCCTAATATTCATTAACGGCCGCAGATGAGTGTCTCAAAGATCATCTCATCCGTCCAACTTCACCAACTTGGTTATACAACCCTCAGTCGGGAGTTATTTGGTTAGTGAGGCGTCATTACCCATCACTTTACCACACCATAATGCAAACATCAGCATAAAATACACACGATACTTCACAAGTATCGACTTCCTGAATAACGCAGTTATTCAATTCAGCATTACATGCTATCTTTCGTGGATTCACGATCCACACATTCCAGACATCAATCATGTCACAAACTGGGGGATACATACTGGGGTATTGGTCTGGCGGTTTACAGCATGCAGCGTGCAACGCGCCATCACAAGAACGTGTCAGGAAGTCATGGACGGTTAGAGATGAACAGGAGAAGTGGGCAAGACCGGGTCGTGTGGCACCGACGCATAACTCCACTACTCCATCACTCCACTTCCTCCACTTCCCACGAGATACGTGAATAAGGCTCAATGACTTGTATAAATTGGTTCTCCGCCCTATTTCAAACAACAACACAAGTTCAGACGAGACAGAAAACCAAGTGTTAATACAAGACGTATTCAAACACCCAAGCTTGCTTGCATCAACCACAAGCCTCTGCTCACCTTTACTTACAAGTCATAAGCAAGCCAACACCTTCACAATCTCAACACCTTCTTCGCTTCCCTCCCTAAGATCAACCCCATCTCCTTCACTTTGTGACCGAAACAAGTCTGGAACGGCCATTTCTTGGTTTAGGCCGGACTTGCACAGATTGATATCTCGAATCTACAAGCACTCACCGCGCAGTGCATTTGTTTAAGGTTTAGATTCATTCCTCATCCACACCCCAAATTACCAAATTATACAGGAATAGTTTTCACCCATAAACACTATGGTATTTTGTGTATTTATAGGTGCGTTTGGAGAAATAATCTCTTGTGGAAAAAGTTGCTCGAATAGTGATGTTTGCACCTCTCTGAGAAAATTAATAAAGGCACCTACACTTTGGATAGGGGCACGACCTTCTTCTTCATTTTCAAACAGTATATTGAAATTTGGGTTTCAACAGTAAATGATTTACAATTTTTAAGACAAGAGTATTAACAGGAAATCTATGAGTATTAATTACCGGAGTTTTGAAACAAAGGGAAGTTATCTTCTATTAAACATGAAAGATATCTTAGAGGATTTTCTCTTGGATTTGATTCTGCGAATTAAATAAGATTTTGGTTTAATAAAGAAATTTAGAGAATATAAAGAAGAAGAAAAATTCTTGAAGATATTTTTAATTAAAAAGAAGAAGATTTTGGAGTTATGGAAGAATATATTTGAGTAATGGGTTTGTGTGTATAAATAGTGAGCAAGAGAGCACATTTGGGGAGGCCGGTAGTCCGGAGCTAAGAGCATTCTTTCATTTGGAGTTTAATATTTTCAATTCTATTTTCTACTGTTTCTGATTATTATTATTTTAGAAAAAGAATTTTACGGTTTATTGTGAGAACTCCAATGGTGATTAATAAAATAAAATTATTAATCATATTATCGTCTCTGGTATTATCATGAGGAGCTAAACCCCATCTCTGGGACGACGGAGGAAACCAAATCTCATGAATGCAGTAATTATATTAATTTTATTATGACTATTTGCACTGTTATTTAATTTATTTATGATTTTCGTTGAATGGTTGTCATTTCAATTGATGGGTTATGCTTGCTTAAATTTTTTGATATCCCATGCTTTAGATTTACATCCATTATTTTCGAAATCTACTTTAGGAAATGAATTAGAGTCAATGAATTTTTATGATCTATTACTGTTTAGAATTGATATTTGAACCGCATAAAATTTTTGTTTGATGAAATCCTGAGTCCCAGTGTCCCTCCATCTTGTTACTCATATATTGTATATTTTTGCTAGTTTTATTATTATCTTTAATTCAGCCTTAAAAATCAATCCCATCAAGTCCGGGTGAACGACAAACCTTTCTTTAACTATCAAAATTACATCATTAGGTTTCTGTTGTATCCCTACAACAATTAGACAAGCAGAAAGATAGAATTTGGTGATAAACACCTCCTAAATCAAATGATTCAGGCCAAAATTTGTGCCAGAGGCGCAACCAAATAGCATTTCATAAAAACAGAATTCAGGTGTCTTGAGAGATAACTCTCTTACACATTTAATCAACGAATAATTAAACCCTAAACCGACTCAATCGGTGACAGATGCGTGTCAAGTCATCAACGGTCCACAACTCACCCAATTACAGCATGTCTGAATTATTAAGGCACACAACTGAAATTATAAGGGAAGACCACAGAGTGATTTATTCAAGAGGGGATGCAACATTGCTTACCCCTGAAAATTTTCATTGTCCTCAAGGACAAATCTAGGGTAATGAGACTTAATATTAGAGAGGTCCTCCTAGGTGGCATCCTCAGCAGATGAGTTTGTCCATTGAATGAGAAGTTGGCGCACCAATTGGCTACCCCTGAGCACTTGTCTAGTCTTCAACACTTTCCCTAGCAGCATAATAAATTCACTATTGAGATCAACAACAGGTAGAGTAGGATATGGAGTGTGTTTCATACCAATGTGTTGTTTCAGCTGGGATACATGGAAGACTGGATGTATCCTTGAATGTGAAGGCAACTCAAGTTTGTAGTCAACATCACCTATCTTGTGTAAGACTTTGAATGGCCCATAGTATTTGGCAGAGAGTTTAAAGTTTCTTATGAGAGACATTGAAGCTTGTCTGTAGGGATGAAGTTTGAGGTAGACCGAATCCCGTTCTTGGAAAGTTCTCTCCACTCTTGAAGTGTGAGCATAAATCTTCATCCTGACCTGTGCTTGATGTAGTGATTCTTTGATGATATCTAGCATAGAGTTTCTGGACTTCAAGTAATCATCTACAACATCCACCGAAATAGTCGCTAGCATTAGATGGGAATGCTAGATGGGGAGGTAAATAACCATATAAATCTTGAAATAGTGACATTTTTAGACCCCTGTGGAAACTGGTGTTGTACCATCACTCTGCAATGGATAACCAATTGCTCCAACTGCTTGGTTTATGACCTGTTAAACACCTTAAATAGTTTTCCAAACAAGCATTCACCTTCTCAGTCTGACCATCAGTTTGAGGGTGATAAGCAGAGCTTAAATTCAAACCTGTGCCCAAGGCCTTGAATAAATCAGTCCAAAACTTGCTTGTAAATACCTTGTCTCTATCTGACACAATTGAGACAGGAAAACCATGCATCTTGAAAATTTGATTAAGAAAAACTTGTGCCACAGAGGAAGCAGTGTAGAGGTGTTGCAGGGCAATAAAATGAGCATATTTAGTAAGCCTATCAACCACAACTAGGATGACACTTTTTTGTTGCTTGGTGGTAGACCATCAATGAAGTCCATTGTTATATGTTGCCAAGCATAATCTGGCACGGAGAGAGGTTGGAGAAGGCCAACAGAATTTGTGGTGTCGTTTTTTTTCCTTTGACATGTATCACAATGAGACAGAAAGAGTAAGACATCCTTTTTGAGGCCTTGCCAATAGAAATGTTCCTTTGCTCTGGCATATGTAGCTTGGATACTATAATGGCCTCCCACAGCAGAATTATGAAGAGAATGCAACAATGCTTGCCTTATGTTGCCACTAGTACCAATATATAGTTTGGTGTTTTACCTTAGTATGCCCTTTGTGTAGGTAAAGTGTTCAACACTAGAAGGATTGAGCAGTAGTTTAGAAATGATACCTTGAGCCATCTCATCATCTGTATAACTGGTAAGTACTTCCTGAGCCCATGCTGGTGTAGAGACAGCCAATAAATTACATTGATCTGAATCAGGAGGTCCTCTAGAAAGTGAATCTGCCACTACATTTTCAGCTCCTTTCTTGTATCTGATGACATAGTCAAATCCCAATAGTTTGATTAAGTATCTCTTTTGTAAGGGTGTGGTAATCCTTTGCTCCAAGAAATACTTGATACTTTGATGATCAGTCTGTATTATGAACTTAGCACCTTGCAATTAATGTCTCCATCTTTGAACTGCCAAGACAATGGCAAGAAACTTCTTTTTCATATGTGGCTAATGCACTAGCTCTTGGACCCAGTGGTTTGCTAAAGTAAGCAATTGGATTGCCTTCTTGGAGTAAAACAGCTCCAATACATGAAGCACTAGCATCACTTTCAACCACAAAAGTTTTAGTGAAGTCTGGTGATGCTAATACTGGAGTTGTTGACATGGCCAGCTTGAGTTGCTCAAAAGCTGATGTTGCTGCTGAAGTCCAGAAGAAGGAGTTCTTCTTTAGAAGATCAGTAAGTGGTTTACTGATTACTCCATAATTCCTGACAAACTTCCTATAGTAGCCTGTAAGACCAAGGATTCCCCTTGATTCTTTAAGAGTGGAGGGTGTTGGCCAAGTTTGCATACAAGCAATTTTACTTGGATCAACACAAACACCTGCAGCTGTAATAATATGGCCCAAGTATTCCAGTGAAGGCTGGACAAAGCAGCATTTAGAGAGCTTAGCATACAGTTGATGTTGTCTTAGCAGGGAGAATGTAAACTTGAGATGCTCCAAGTGCTCAGAAATGCTCTTGTTGTATATTAGAATATCATCAAAAAATACCAGTATAAATTTCCTCAATGCAGGTTGAAAGATCTCATTCATTAATGCCTGAAAAGTGGCTGGTACATTAGTAAGGCCAAATGGCATCACTTTAAATTCATAATGGCCTTGATGTGTTCTGAAGGCAGTTTTAAAAATGTCTGAGAGATGCACTCTGATTTGATGATATCCAGCTCTCAAGTCAATTCTGGTGAAGATATTAGCTCCATTAAATTCATCTAATAATTCTTCAATAATTGGAATGGGAAACTTGTCCTTGACTGTAATGCTGTTGAGTTTTCTATTGTCAACACAAAATCTACATGTGTTATCTTTCTTCTTAACTAGAAGAATAGGTGATGCAAAGGGACTATTGCTTGGCTGGATTATGCCAGACTGTAACATTTCCTGAACCAGTTGTTCCACCACACCTTTATGAATGTAGGGGCACTTGTAAGCTCTAAGGTTTATAGGTGCTGAATTTGGTTGCAATGGAATTTTATGGTCCAAGTTTCTTTGTGGAGGCAATTGAGTTGGCTCTTGGAAAATGTCAACAAACTCATGTAATAAGGGTAAAAGAATATCAGGGGTTGTAGGTGGTGAAGTGGGTGTAGAAATGGAAAACAAGTGTCCCGCCAAGCCATGAGAAGAGCTAGAAAGAAATTTCTTGACAGCTTCACCACTCATCTGAAGTAAAGAAGTGTGTGCCCCACACCCTTTAAGGTAATTTTCTTACCTTTATACTTAAATGAAATGCTCAGTTTTGAAAAATTAAAGAGAACGTCACCTAATGTATTGAGCCAGTCTGCACCTAGACAATATCACAGCCTCCCAATGGTAAAAGTCTTAGATTCTCAGCAAAAGTATGGCCCTGCATGCTCCATTGTAGTTGTGGAAAAATTCCATTGTTGAGTGTGTGTTTTCCATTTGCAACAGTGACTTTCATTGGGGTAGTGGAATCAATGCTACACTGGAGGGAAGCAGCCAATGCACTGTCAATAAAACTTGTGGTGCTGCCTGAATCAATGAGTATGGAGACTTTGTGATTATGAAGTACTCCAAGGATTCTAATAGTATCACCAGTGGCATGGCTAGTCAAAGCATGTAATGAAATCTCCATATCAGGTTGAACTGGTGAATCTACAGCTTCTTCAAAGATGTCTTCCTCCTCTTCATTATCTTGTGATTCAGAATTGTCCACCTGAAGCATAAAAATATTCTGCTTGCCTTTACAAAAATGACCCTGCCTATACACCTCATCACAATTGTAACATAAACCTTGATCTCTTCTTTTGTTCATCTTTTCCTGTGTCAGTTTCTTTATTGCTGGGGTGGTGGGTGTAGGTTTGGTATGGTTGTTAAAGGAAGATTTAGGAGTCATAGGGGCAGACTTAGGAGAAGTAGGAGCTGGCGTAGGAGAGAAATTGTTAAAGTGGTATTGTTTGGCTGAGCTGAAAGGTGAACTGAAGGGTTTAGTATAAGATTTAGGAAGGTGGGTGACTGAACTGAGTTTCTGCTCTTGTAATCTTGCTAAGGAAAAAGCAGCAGCTAATGTTTGTGGATAAAACATAGACACATATTTTCCTATCTCATCCTTTAGGCCACTGAGAAAACTCATCACAAAATAAGTTTCTGTAAGTGTAGGATTCATATCTAGCATTAAGGCTTTAAGAGATTCAAATTCCTCATATTATTCATCAACTGTGGTGGTTTGAACCAATTTATTGAAACTTCCTACAAAGTTTTCTTCTATTGGATTCTCAAATCGAGCACACAAGTGTCTAGCTAAGTCAGTCCAAGTAATACGTGGTCTATTCACTTGAAAATTGAGAAACCATTTTTCTGCCTTTCCCTCTAAATAGATCGCAGCAATATCAACTTTCTTATGTTCCTCAATATCATTCAATTGAAAATATCGTTCGCTCTTCTGTATCCAACCTCTAGGATTAACACCATCGAAATGTGGAAAATCAAGCTTAGGAAGACGATAATTAGTACCTAAATGAAATCGAAAATGATTGTTATTGTTTAAACCTTCAAGATCATGCGTGAGAACCACCTGAATCTTAGAATGATGATTATTCGGAGTCCGAGCTAATAAGGTGATGAGATTTCGATTATTTTCTTGTAAAGCCTCCTTGAAGTTGGATATGACTGTATCGATCTACGAAGTAAGATCTGTGGAAAGGGATTGGAATTCCGAGCGGAGCTGAGTGATAGCAGCGGTGTTAACATTAGTTTTATCAGAAACTTCCTTGAGAGTCATAGGAAAAAAAAATTGGGTGGATTGAACGGCTCTGATGTCAGTTGTTGTATCCCTACAACAAATAGACAAGCAGAAAGATAGAATTTAGTGATAAACACCTCTTAAATCAAATGATTTGGGCCAAAATTTGTGCCAGAGGCGCATCCAAATAGCATTTCATAAAAACATAATTCAGGTGTCTTGAGAGATAACTCTCTTACACATTTAATCAACAAATAATTAAACCCTAAATCGACTCAATCGGTGACAGATGCGTGTCAAGTCATCAACGGTCCACAACTCACCCAATTACAGCTTGTATGAATTATTAAGGCACACAACTGAAATTATAAGGGGAGACCACATAGTGGTTTATTCAAGAGGGGATGCAACAGTTTCCCAGTTGCTAGAGTTCTCCCTTATATAGTCTTTCAAATCAGGGTTTGCAATCAATGTTAGCTTGGTAACAAAGCATTCAATATTCACCGTTAGATGAAAAACCTGATTAGATTCAAGCTAATATTTCTCAACCGTTGGATCGAAACCTTAGCTTGTTACACACAAATGAAATGTTCAATTTTGGGTTTATGAACCGTACCCAAACATTAACATTTGTTGGTTCAACAATAGTCAACCAAATGGTTAGCTATATGATCACTTTCATATCAACCATATTCTTCTTCACCATAACTAGTTCAAATGACTCAAATGAACTAGTTAGAGAGTTGTTCAATTTCAAGGAAATCTTATGTAACTACACAAGACACAATTGAAGCAAAAACGGTTTGATTCACTCGAATCGGTTCATGAACTTTATAGCCACGTTTGCAAACGCATTCCTTAGTTTAAATAAACATTAGTTCAAGAACAACCGGTTTTAGATATAACCTACTCAAGTTCGCGGACTGGGTTCGCGGACTTAAGCTCATGGAAGGAGTACACAAACTCCAACCGAAATTCTCAGGTGGGAATTTTCGCCAATTCTTCGCGTACTTGGCTCACGCCACTTGCATTTCTCTTGATCAACAAAGTTTGTAAACTTTGGTTCAAGGAATAAGGACTTATACATATATGTGTTTCCACAAAAATGCTTATATCCTACCAATGGTTATGTAATCTAAACTCTCATTTCAATCATTGAAACATTCTCAGAGAACGTTATATAACCATTGTTCACAGACCATTATTCGTCAGAGAAATTTCCAAAGTGATTGAAACATAAAATGACATTCGTCACTAGGTAAAGATGAATTCGGCTAAAGCGAAAGCTTACCAACACATATTTCGAGAAATAGATAGGCGAGTTAAACTCGGCTCGAAATAGCAAATGTGTATAATGAAAGTCTATACATCAAAACGACTTTTGTCTCGAGAGTATGAGATAGAGTAAATAGACTATTGAGTGACAGATAAGTTCATGTCTCCACATACCTTTTAGTCCATGAAGTTCCACCGGTTCCTCGAGTAGTCCTGCGTCTTGTATGATGATTGCGATAGAGTTCTTGAGCTCAATTACACTTTCTACCCTAGTCCGAGACCTTTAGCTACATAGGCTAGAAATCAAGACTTATAGTTTTGATCACTAATATTGATAAACATGCTTGAGATATCAACGCATGCGAGTTCGACCGAGCAATGCTCTAATATTACTAACTTGCAGAAGTTAGGGTTTTCGCGCCTCGCGCAGCATGCTAGACCTTGCTTGTAAAAATTAAGCCTAGGAAAACTAGGTAATTAATCCGCCATGGATTAGCAGGTGCAAAACCTCGCCTAGAATCATAAAAAATAGGGAGCCGCAGCAGCAAAGAGAGGCGTGGCCATGCCTTAGGCCAGTTTACGCCACTAGCCACACCCCATCCTAAACCGACCCTATTTTCCTCGACCAATCAGGTCGCTTTAAACTCGCCACGCGCACTGGAAGTGTGTCCACTCCCTAGCTTGCCGGTCGCACTTCCCATCGACCAATCAGGTCGCCCTAAATGCGCCACACGCATTCCGAATGAGGCCGGCCCCTGTTGCTTGCCGGGCCCCTTTCCATCGACCAATCAGGTCGCTTTAAATCCGCCACAAATAAGATCGGGAGTGTGGCCACGGCCTAGGTTGTTGGCCCCACTTCCCATCGACCAATCAGGTCACCCTAAATGAGCCACACGCATTCCGAAAGAGGCCGGCTCCATGTTGCTTGGCGGCCCCCTTTCCATCGACCAATCAGGTCGCTTTAAATCCGCCATAGCGCACTAGAAGTGTGGCCACGCCCTAGCTTGCCGGACCCACTTCCCATCGACCAATCAGGTTGCTCTAAAGCCGTCACACTCTCACAAAAAGTGTAGTCGCGCCTTATGTTTGGTCGGCCCCCTTTTTGGGCCAATCAAGTTGCTCTGAACTTGCCACCATACATTAAAGGAAAAACGCACCCTGCCGCACCACCATACTAACCGGCAAGCCAAACGCGCCCTACCACAACAACATATTGGTCGGCATGCAAAAATTCCACTCTACCGAGGTAGCATGCCAACATGCCACTCTACCGCGACAACTTCGTAACATGCCACTTCGTGGCAACCTGCCATAGATAGCCACCCACAACAATTCCTACTTCCATGGCCGTTTCCACACTATGGCCTTGCCATAGTTCATTTGTAAAAGCCATGATGCCATTTGCACAAAAGTAGCGCCATGCCGCAGCCGCACGCCACGCGCACTAATTAGGGTTTCGACATGCCAAACCCTAATTTGAGCAAATTCCTACCAAAGTCAAATAATGTTACCATGCCACATGTGGGTCCGATTCCACGGCGCCTTGGCCACGCCAATCCCTAATTCTCCCACGGCGCCTTGGCCACGCCAAGCCCTAATTCTCCCACGGAGCCTTGGCCACGCCAAGCCCCAATTTTTCCACGGCACCTTGGCCACGCCAAGCCCTAATTCTTCCACGGCGCCTTGGCCACGCCAAGACCTAATTCTTCCACGGCGCCTTGGCCACGCCAAGCCCTAATTCTTCCACGACGCCAAACCCTAACTTTGGCCACAAAGCCAATTTTTAGCTTTGTCCATGCCGCAACATCACTGGCACACCGCTATGCCATGGCTAGGCCACTGGCATGCCATTAATATGTGGCTGACGCCACTTCGCTATACAACAAGATGTGGAATCAATGGCCATCCTTCTTCATGAGATGCAATCTCAGCCATCTAAGTTCGCCACCGAACTGATGGACTTGTGGCAACTCTTAGGCAACCAACCGCCTAAACCCAACGACTATGGCTACGCCAGGCGCCACTTGCATCATCGTGTCATTGGCATGCACAAGTCATGCCGCAATGCCACTTCGCCATTGTCAGGCGCCAATACAAGGTAGCCACAATCAACGACTACCCTTATTCATAAGATGCGATCTCGACCATCGAAGTTCTCCATTGTCAGGCGCCAACACAAGGTATCCACCAAACCGGTAAGCTCCCAACAAGTTTTATGCGACTACCCAAAACGATCCTAGCATCACATGCTATTTACCTGTGGCAAGCCTCTCGATTTTAACTTGCCACACGTAGCAAAGTGCTACATGTTTTCCACGAAAACACTCGAGACATCAAAATATGTCATATACTGGGGGATGCACATCATGGTATTGGTCTGGCGGTTTATAGCGTGCGGCGTGCAATGCGCCCGTTACAAGAAAGTGTCATGAAGTGGGATAATTAGTGGTGGTGAAAAGTAACGGTGTAAACAATTCATTTCCTTCATCATGGAAGCGTATTGACTGACGGTTACACGAATTCACTTTCCTCATCATGGAAGCATAACGTCTGACAGTTACACGTTACTCTTTTCTTCCACCACTCAATCGTTTCTACTTCCTACGAGACTAGGGTATGTTTCACTATGACTTGTATAAATAGGTCTCACCTATTTCCACCAAACAACAAGTTTTGGTCAGGAGAACAATACAACATCCAGAAATCGTCTGATAGCTTTTTCATCCATCTAGCCGGTTTCAACTTTTCGATATAAGGATTGTGGCATGAGGCTCGGGTGTTACTCATACGTAGTAACACGAACCTCCAACACTATAATGAAACCATGTACGAAATACCCGTACGGTGATTCTCGGTGTGTTATACTAGCCCTAGCCCTCTCGGTGTGTTATCTAGCCGTTGAGCCCCTCTCGGTGTGTTATACTAGCCGATTGAGCCCCTCTCGGTGTGTTATACTAGCCGATTGAGCATCCGGACTTGGCGTATCGGTCTCGGATATGAAATCGATCGTGATCATCCAACTCCACAAGCATGATTGGATGACCACGGATCAATTCCATCACCCTAAGCATGGTATGGAATACCCACGCCTTAGCTTGCCGAATATGATCGATCGCGCCCCGTCATCCAACTCCACAAGCATGATTGGATGACCACCATCAATTCCATCACCCCCAAGCGGGTATGGAATACACCGCGGCCCGACCCACGCATGGTGACCATTGGCCTTTGCTTGCCAAGAAACCGTCCATACCAAGCATTATGGGCGGAAAACCTAAATTAGGGTTTGCGGCATATTACATGTCTTGCAAAAGTCTCAACCATCCATCTTCGCAGTATAGATGGAGGGTGTAGATGCTAGAACTCAAAGGGCCCAGAGCATGTCGACACAATCACCATGTGACCGCCTACACACTTGACCAATCGGTCAAAACCAACCATGGTTGGTTACAACACGATTCGTCACTTTGAAATAGCATGGTCGCGGGCTTTGAAAGCCAAAATTAGGGTTCAAGCCATCACGCGCGTCCATCTTCTCGACGCACGAATGGAGGGTCCTGATTAGATTGAGCGAGGTCCAGGTCACACCCGGCATGACCACCGTGGGCCCATCTACCTCTTCATGCGGTCGGCCAAGGCATATCACGCAGCCAATCCAAACATCGCTCAAACATGCGTGGATACGCTTCCCAAATTGCAAATCGATCTCGACCACTCAACTTCACCGGACGAGGTGGGTGGCTTAGATCACGTTTTCATGGGACGGTGAGACATGGGCGTGAACATCAGCCTTTCATCTTCACGCCAAACCAACCGGCCAAGACCGACCAAGTCGGTCATCTTGGAAAACACGCCGGAAAAGGGTATGGTGCGCGACTCCTTGCGGCATCAAACTCCTATCGCAAAATCGATCTCAACCACTCCTTTCTTTGGGTCAAATTGAGTGGCTTAGATCGCGCCTTCTTGGGAAAGTAAAGTATGGACGTGCACACCATCGTGTTGTCTACACACATGCCCGGTCGGTCCTCTTCAAAACCCTTCCCATGCTTGGTTTCGACCAAGTGAAGAGTGATGTTGCGCACCTCTTTTAAAACCTAATTTCATCAACGGTCGCGAGATGAGTGTCTCAAACATCATCTCATCCATCCGACCTCACCGACTTGGTTATACAACCACAGTCGGGAGTTATTTGGTTGTGAGGCGTCATTACCCATCACTTTACCACACCACAATCTGATGCACATATAAAATACACACGATACTTCACAAGTATCGACTTTACAAATACTCTTGATTATTCAATTCGGCATTACATGCTATCTTTCGTGGATCCACGATCCACATTCAGGACATCAATCATGTCACAAGGCGGGGATACATGCGGGGGTATTGGTGCGGCGGTTTACGGCGTGCGGCGTGCAACGCGCCATCACAGAACGTGTTAGGAAGTCGGGGACGGTTAGAGATGAAACAGGAAAAGTGGGCAAAGGCCGGTGGGTGTGTTCCGACACACAACTCCACTACTCCATCATTCCACTACCTCCACTTCCCACGAGAAACGTGAATGAGGCTCAATGACTTGTATAAATAGGTTCTCGCCCTATTTCCAACAACAAGGAATAACGGAGAACAACACAAGTTCGGGCAGCGGAAACCAAGTGTTAATACAAACCGTATTCAAACACTCGAGCACTGCTTGCATCATCAGTAAGCTTGCTCATCTTTACGTACAAGTCATAAGCAAATAACACCTTCACAATCTCAACACCTTCTTCGCTTCCCTCCCTAAGATCAACCCCATCTCCTTCACTTTGTGGCCAAAACAAATCTGGAGCGGCCATTTCTTGGTTTAGGCGGACTTGCACAGTTGATCTCTCGAATCTACAAGCACTCACTTTCGCGATGCATTTTGTTGAAGGTTTAGATTCATTCCTCATCCACACCCCAAATTACAAATTCTGCGGGAGTAGTTTTCACCCATCAACAATTGGCGACCACGGTGGGAGGTTGATCTATCGGTTGCAAAAATTGAATTCTCGATTCTTCGGTTTTCGGCTCACGATGCATCCTCATCGAGAAACCACGGGCGGTTCGAGATACCATGGGAAGTGTAGATAGAAAAAGCGGCGGAGGATGTCTTGGCAAATCAAGCCGGTATCACCGGGAGGCGAGGCGAGACATTTCGCCTTTTGAATGATATAGCGGCACAATTACAAGAAGGGTCGAATGAGCATCTACTCGGGCGGCACAAGAAATGTTGAATCATTAGCAGTCACACCTTTCAGGGCAAAAGAGCGCGTAATCGCGGGAGACTCGGGAAAGATGAACGGCATGGTCCGATCGACAATGAAGATCCGAGGCAACTCCACGGGAGAATAGACTTGTCCGGAGTACTACAATGTCTGTGGGATAAAGAAAGGAGCACTGCAGCCTATGGAGCCTGCTTAGAAGATTTGTATTTCAAAACTCTTATTGAAGCACGGAGGAAAATGTCCAATCGCGTCGGCCTTCCAACCCCGGTGAAGGAACGCTTGAGGAAGGAGAAATCAATCGGAAATGCACGAATACGAGAGGATGGGAGCGTTCAATCCGGTCACTCGGCGGTGACATTGCGACACCTTCCACATCCCTCTACCTAGGCAAGCGATCCCTGAGATATGATGGCACTCACAAATCTCCCAACTTCATCTCCTGTTCCACGTCGAAGCGGCGGAGAGGCGTTACAACGCCCACTAACGCGGGGAAAGCCGGACTCAAGGTACCCACATTTCCCATTCCCAATGAAGAAGATTAGGAGCTCTGGAGACGTGGGTGCGAAGCGGAGAGATAAAGCTACCCCGTCTGGCGCCCACCTCTTGGTCAGGTAATGGACCCGAGTCTTGTCATTACCACGGTCCCTTCATCACCCCACCGGTGAGTGCAACGCTTTGAAGCGCATTGTTCGGGGAGAAGCTTGGCTCGGAGGGATAGCTTTGAGAGTTAGTGCGGAGGATTTTCTTGGAGAGGCTACTCGGTTTGATACAAATGAGGCTTCAAAAGCAAGTAAGTTCTACTCAACAATTTTACAAGAAAGATAGTTTAGAATTCATTGGGGACTTAGCATCCCACACGTGGAGAAAGAGGCTCGATAATCAAACACCATGTCTGTTTCATTCATGCTTTCCTTTCACACAACGTTTGCAACTTCATGTGACATGTGCAATCATTCATGACCAAGATGCAAATTTCATTTAAAATAACCTCTTTCGGAAAAAATCATTCACCAAACTATCTCCAAAATGAACCAATTCAATTACCTATTAATTAGGTAGTCAAAGGAATCCTCACTATCACTCAAAAACAAGAACATCTAAAGGACAAGTAGGTAGCTACGATCCTTCAGAAAGTCCTTCGGCGACAACTCGTCCTACAGGCAAGAGAGACTTTCATCCTTTGAAGTACAACCTGCTTGACTTGATTCCTTAGGCAACTTTTCAACCTCTTCTTCTGGCGAGTAACACGGTATACGAGAAGGGCTCAGATCCTATAATTTACCGGAACTACCGTGGTCAATACACCTTATGCAGCCGTCACTTCTACCACCGGTGCCGGCGTAGCGGGAGATGTTCCGATAAGTGTAACACCTCCCGTCGCCAGTCGAAGCGGCGCAAATCCAGACAACTCCTCAGCGTAACGCCTCCGGTAGTCACCGAGCAACAACTTTCCTCCTGCATCGGGACGAGGCCGGAGGGGCGAGAGGAGGACCACCATCCATTACCATTTCGAGACTTGATGGAGAAGCGGGAAGTTCTTGCTAAGACTCAAGCGGATATGGCGCCTTCGAAAGAGGTATTTCAGCCGCGCGGACCTACGTGGACTGATCAAATGAGCGACATCGAGATATGAACAGTCTGTCATGGAGATTCTTACACTGGGACTGATCCTCACAACGATCCTCCCAGGTCCAGCAGTTTACTACGAACCGAGAGACCCGTGGATTAGGAAGCGGCATCTCTACAGTGGAAAGCTTGTGTGAACTCTTGCGCCTCTCAAAGAATCAACGTGCGAGATGTTTCACCTTAATTAATAAAATAGCTCACGGGCGTACACGACTCCTTCACGTCAAGTCTTAAGCTGCATCGAAAACACTGTAAATAATGTTACATTTCTGAAGACGACATGATGGCGAGAAAAAGATCACGGCCAGGCCCTACATGTTACCGCACACATCAAAGGTTCGAGTTCGGGAGGGCCCTCGTCGACACGGGCATCTTCCAATGTGATTTCTCTCAAGACTCTCGGGACGGCCAAGGTTAGCCCATGCAAGATTGTGCGTCATCCCACCACAATGACGGACTTGAAGAAACCAGACCAGCCCACATACGGTGAAGCTTCAACCCATACTCACACCAAAGGGGACGCACTTTGAAGCAAGACGTGATTAGAAGGGGAAGACAATATCTGGCGTCGGCTGTTAGCAATTAGCGTGGAGAGACTGACACCCGGTCTCTCTCTCGCCCAATGGAATGCTCAAAAGCGATTCTCCTCTCGAACATCGACATGTTAGTAGATGCAACCGTGACAGGCATGTTCTCCTCCATGGATGGATGTAGCGGCTACAACCAGATAAGGATGTACGAGCGTGGCGCAGGGCATATATCTCACCCAACGAGCGATACAACCTTGGCCTTCTGCATGCGGTTCCACAGAGCGGCAAGGGAAAACCACCGAGATACAATATCTGCGTGTCATGACTCCAACTCCGATTGCCACATGTACGACTCGCAATGATGCAACGGCGTTCGAGATATTCCATACCAGGCTCGACAAAAACCACTACTGAACAAACCATGTAAACCACGCTTGGGGATGAGGCTCGGCATGAAGTTCCTTCACCGTCGATCAAGGATTAAATCGAAGCGGAGAAAGCCACCTCAACTCTCCCTCTCGCGAAAAGCTTTGCTTCAATGGTCTATTCAAGAGCCGCCGCAATGCTCTCTCAGGAGACCCACGTTAAACCGAGAATCCTTCTTCAACACTCTCTCCAGGACCCACCTCAGCGGTCGCATCGAAACCACTTTAACATCCTCTCGAGGCGTTTCAACACTCAAGCCGCATCAATAATCTGCGCTCCGGTCAAGTTATCTTTGATGTACTCATTGCTCAACATACGTCTCATCCATCCTTCATGAGGACCCGGTGGACATGAAAAACCACAGGTCGATAGGAGGAAGGTTATCATCAACGGATGTTTTCATATAGTTGAAAGGGCGCGGTGAACAATTCATCATCGATGTTCGGCATATCTTTGAAGCTATCAACACTTCTGACTTGGCACCAACATTATCTCGAAAGACATCTCAACGAGGATTCTTTCTACATGATGAAATAAAAGACGGGAGTTAGAACTTGTATGAAAGCATATGAGAAGTGTCGCCACACACGGCAAGACACAACTCACACAATGCCCGATCAAACATCATTCAGAGTCATTTTTAAGTACGGTACAAGCCTCAAATCACAGTATTGCTCAAGTCAAAAGGTGGTATTGCTCAAGTCGCAAAGGCTGGTGTTAATCACGACATAAGGCTGGTATAATAGGCGCACCGCGAGGGCGGTTTCGGTCGAAGCACATGGGCGACGTTTGAAGCATGTACACGGTAGACCCACTTTCAACCAAAGCGGACACAACAAGCCCACGTTCGATCAGCGGCGCGATAACCCCACGAACGGCGGCGCAACTTGATCGGTCGATTAGGCACATCCCCACGATTGAGCAGCCGGGCGCAATAGCCCCTCGGCCAAACGATCATAGCAAGGTCGATCGAAGCGAGCAAGACCGACATCATGCTAGGGGAACACTTTTACTACGTCTCTTGAACGTGACATGCTCGAAGGACGGATGACCGTCTCTCTCTGGTAACATCTAACATTGTCTCATAAGTTTTATCTTTAAGCTTGTCACCATCTCATGCCTACCACACAATAGTGTAACCATTGTGTGCTAGGCAGGGACTTAATGTTGATGGTGGATTTTCGTTCAAGGTTGAGTTTGTAAAAAACCGGAGAAAAAATCATGCGGCGACATCTTGTAAAAGATAAAGCCATTTATAAGTGTTGGATACTCCCTCACTTAATTCAGCCTTGTATTTCTGAACTCATTATCGGTGTGGCATGATGGTAGGTGTTACTCTTATAGAGTAACACGAACCTCAAGTATTATAATGAATCATTATCGGTGTGGCATGAGGCCGAGTGTTACTCATCTGAGTAACACGAACCTCAAGCACTATAATGAAACCATGTACGAAATACCCCGTACAGGCTGATTCTCGGTGTGTTATACTGGCAGAGCCTCTCGGTGTGTTATACTAGCCGATTGAGCCCCTCTCGGTGTGTTATACTAGCCCGATTGAGCCCCTCTCGGTGTGTTATACTAGCCCGATTGAGCATCCCGACTTGGCCGGTCTCCGGATATGATCTGATCGCGATCATCCAACTCCACAAGCATGATTGGATGACCACTGGATCAATTCCATCACCTAAGCATGGTATGGAATACCCGGCCTTAGCTTGCCAAATATGATCGATCGCATGTCATCCAACTCCACAAGCATGATTGGATGACCACGAGATCAATTCCATCACCCCAGCGGTATGGAATACACACGGCCGACCCCACCATGGTGGGACCATTGGCCTTTGCTTGCCAAGAAACCGTCCATACCAAGCATTATGGGCGGAAAACCTAAATTAGGGTTTGCGGCATATTACATGTGCTTGCAAAACGGTCTCAACCATCCATCTTCGCAGGTATAGATGGAGGGTGTAGATGCAGACTCAAAAGGCCCGGAGTATGTCGACACAATCACCATGTGACCGCCTACACACTTGACCAGTCGGTCAAAACCAACCACGGTTGGTTACAACACGATTAATCACTTTGAAATAGCATGGTCGCGCGGCTTTGAAAGCCAAAATTAGGGTTCAAGCCATCGCGCGGCGTCCATCTTCTCCCTTGCACGAATGGAGAAGTCACGCATTAGATTAAGCGGTCGGTCACACCCGGCATGACCACCGTGGCCCCATCTACCTCTTCATGCGGTCGGCCAAGGCATATCACGCCTGGCCAATCAAAAACGCCCGCTCAAACATGCGTGGATACACTTCCCAAGTTGCAAATCGATCTCGACCACTCCAACTTCACCGGACGAGGTGGGTGGCTTAGATCACGTTTTCATGGGACGGTGAGACATGGGCGTGAACATCAGCCTACCATCTTCACGCCAAACCAACAAGGCCAAGACCCGACCAAGTCGGGTCATCTTGGAAAAGCACTGCTAGAAAAGGGTATGGTGCGCGACTCCTTGCGGCATCAAACTCCTATCGCAAATCGATCTCAACCACTCAACTTTTTGGTCAAATTGAGTGGCTTAGATCGCGCCTTCTTGGGAAAGTGAAGTATGGACGTGCACACGGCGTGTTGTCTACACACATGCCGGTCGGTCCTCTTCAAAACCCTTCCCATGCTTGGTTTCGACCAAGCTGAAGAGTGATGCTTGCGCACCTCTTTTAAAACCTAATTTCATCAACGGTCGCGAGATGAGTGTCTCAAACATCATCTCATCCGTCAGGCCTCACCCGGACTTGGTTATACAACCACAGTCGGGAGTTATTTGGTTAGTGAGGCGTCATTACCCATCACTTTACCACACCACAATGCGATACACATAAAATACACACGATACTTCACAAGTATCGACTTTTCGAATCTTGTGATTATTCAATTGACGATACATGCTATCTTTCGTGGATCCACGATCCACATTCAGAACATCAATCATGTCACAAAGGCTGGGGGATACATGCTGGGGTATTGGTGCGGCGGTTTACGGCGTGCGGCGTGCGACGCGCCATCACAAAACGTGTTAGGAAGTCGGGGACGGTTAGAGATGAGCAGGAAAAGTGGGCAAGGCGGTGGTGTGTTGCCGACACACAACTCCACTACTCCATCATTCCACTACCTCCACTTCCCACGAAAACGTGAATGAGGCTCAATGACTTGTATAAATAGGTTCTCCAGCCTATTTTCCAACAACAAGGAATAACGGAGAACAACACAAGTTCGGACAGCGAAACCAAGTGTTAATACAAACCGTATTCAAAACACTCGAGCACCTTGCATCAACCGTAAGCTTGCTCATCTTTGTTACAAGTCATAAGCAAGCCAACACCTTCACAATCTCAACACCTTCTTCGCTTCCCTCCCTAAGATCAACCCCATCTCCTTCACTTTGTGAAAACAAGTCTGGAACGGCCATTTCTTGGTTTAGGCCCGACTTGCACGATTGATCTCTCGAATCTACAAGCACTCACCGCGCGATGCATTTGTTGAAGGTTTAGATTCATTCCTCATCCACACCCCAAATTACCAAATTCTGCGGGAGTAGTTTTCACCCATCAACACATGGATTCGAGGACTTATTTATATTTTGGAAGTAATGAACACATTGATCCACAGCAAGTGTGATAGTTTCTTGAGTGAAAGAGTGGGAAAGTGGGAGATCGTGGTAAAAATCGATTCCGTGTTGTGTGGAGGCTTGACTGATCGTGCACCTCACTACCTTGCTAACTCCTTCAACCATTTGCACAACTTACTCACATTTCTCGTCATGGATGAACACACGTGACGTAGGCACATGAGACCAAAACCCTAAGTGATATCCCCCATATGTGACGTGATTGATGTCTCACTTAATGGTGGAGTCTCGCAAGACAGAGACGTGTATTTGATTAGTCGGGTTGTTGACTGATTAGACAAAGGAGTCTAGGTTTTGTTGAATCGAGCATGATTGACGAATGCTCGGCGATTCATGAATGTTAATATTGCTCGTCTGAACAAATATTGTAAATTCGATGAGTTGTTGAATATTGAAAGGCGATCAATATTAAGTGGCCCAATTCGCGATTCTTGAATATTGATAAGTTATCGAATATTGATAATTGGATCAATATTCAAGCAATTGAGCAAGTATTGCTCAATTAAACAATTATGATAAATTATTGAATATTGATAGTTGGATCAATATTGAGCAATGAGCAAGTATTGCTCGATTCGACAATTATTGGTAACGTGACCCGATAAAATATTAACTAAAATATTGGTAGACTACCGAATATTATATAATTAATTAGCGTGTTTCTTGATGGATTAACATAAATTTATTTAGTGTTTGAACTTGCTCAAGAATAATGATTTGTTGAGCGTTTGTTGAAAACCTAATTTTTGATCAATTGCTCATTAGATCGGCCAATTGCTTTGAAAATAGGTCATGAGCGAAGGAGGGACCGACCACATGGGACTATGGGCGTCCATGTGATACCCAATTGCTCGGCGGCGTCCAGGAGTCTGAGTTGGCAGTTGGTGAAGGAATGACGATTAAATACGGTTTCATCATTTATTGAAATAATCTTTTGGATTGAGCATTAGGTGATAAAACCTAATTATAAAAAAGTGAGGGACCGACCAAGGTGGCATGAGACCGGCCCTTGGTGGTCATGGGACCGCTGATGGGCCTTTGCACAAAATACGAGTTGGTTGTGAAGAGTTTGGACCCAATATGAGCGATTGTGCAAAATTAGGTCAAAAGTGTGAAAGCGTGTGGGACCCGCTTTGTGCAAGCCCTAGGGATGACCTTGGTCAGTCAAGAAGGCATGCACGTGTTACCATGGTGTCTGTGTTTAAAATCTTGCTTGAGAGTTTATGTATTTTCTTATGTGCGTTAGAGCAATATTTTGGATTTTCGGAAGAGTTCGATCTTTGGTAAAATCCTCGATTTTGCTCGAATGAGCAAGTATGCTCGTTTGATCAATATATTATGAATATTAAAATAATAATATTTTAATATATTTTTCGTGAGTAACCTAGTCGGTCATGTGACCATGTTGACTTTTGGCTTTTTCATGGTTTGTGCAATATTTGAGAAAATATGGAGAAACCATGATTTTCTTTGGAATGGTGGAAGTTTCACAAGATGAGAAAAAATAACAATTTATGAAAGATTAGGGATTGCAAGGTGTGGGACCGACCATGGCTAGGGTATGGCCGGTAGAAGCTAAGTTCTTGTGATCCCATAACACCTTTCCTATTTTATATTATTATTTTTCATGAAACCACGAAAATATGGAGAAACCATGAGTTTTGCTCAAACAAGGAAAGTTGTTAGAATTGAGGAGTCTTCATGAGTTCATAAAGCAATAAAAATAAGGAAAAATAATGGAGGAAGCATGGGACCGGCCATGGCTAAGGCACGGCCGGTGGGCCTGACCCATGTGGGCGCTTCTCCATTATTTTAATGTTATTATTTTCTCTCTCCTATTTTATGCGGATTCCTCATTTTCCATATTTTAGCATGCTCATTCATTTTGGGTTTAGATTTGGGTGCGCGTAGTTAAGTGCATCATTATCGAGTACACTTGCACCATTTTATGGGGCTTACTCGATGTAGTCAGTGCTAGATTATTGAGTATTTATTACTAATTTATGAAATTGATGGAGAATGATTCATGAATCGAGTAATAAAAGTGAATAGTTTTTTATTATCAAGATCGGTAGTGGGTTCGACCATGAATTCGAATAATAAAATTACCTATTACCATTTCCATGAGATCACGTGGATTCGATCATGAAATCGAGTAACGAGATAATATAATATAGTTGTTTATTGCCATCCCATGAGATCAAGCAGTGGATTCGATCATGAAATCGGAGCAAAAGATAATTGTTTATTGCCATTCCATGGGATCAGGCCGTGGATTAACCGTGGAATAGGAGCAAAAATAGATCGTTAAGGAATTCGGTGGTGAATGTCATGGCGGAAATTAATCTGTTGCGAAAGGATATTAGTGTCACATCCATTCTGAATGGTGCATAGTCAGGGAGTCACGGGTGTTTGCTTATGACCTGAAGGCGTTATTGCTCTCAATCTTATGGAGAACCGCTTGGATCTATACATGGTCTCTCTACATAGTCGGGGAACAATGAGTGTCATAGCGTCTGACGTTATTGCTCTCAATCTTACGGAGAACCGCCCCTGATCGTTCTTCTATGTAGAGGGGGTCTCTCATGTAGTCGGGGAACATTGGGTATCACCGACGTCTGAAGGCGTTATTGTTCTCAATCTTACGGAGAACGCCAATTACGTTATTTTACATAGAGGGCACAATGAAATGCCGGGATCGAACGCTCAGCTAGTGGAGGCTTTTCGAAAGACATATTCATCATGGCTTCATAAAATATGAATCATCACATGCCTGAAAGCCATGTCAGAAGCATGCAGTATCGTGATTTTACGGTTTTGACCTTTGTTGAAAATCCACCATCTACATTAAGTCCCCCTTGGAGAGCAGGTCATGTTCTGCATAAGCATTAAATGGTGATTTTCGATCGACGAGATCGGTGGTTGAACTCGGTCTTACAAAGGCATTTTCAGAATCTCGATTTTCTCCAATGGTGTCATGTACGAGCAAATGTTCGGGTAAGGACCCCGATAGTGTGATAGAGTGTGATTATGTGAGCACGGAGAGATGAAGCATCGATTTGGTCGGTCAAAAGTCCAGTTTGGTCGATTTAGGATTTATGGGCAGGGACCAAAAAAGAACTCATTGTCTTAGGAACGGACGTTAGATTTCGTTGGTTTAAGAAAGAAAAAAATCCACGGCATAAGAGAGTTTTTTTTTTTTAAATATGTGAGATTTCACAAAAATGGAATAAACTCTTGTTTCAAAGGTGGATGCTCGAGCGAGAGAAAAAGTTTTTTTTTTAATAGACATAAATGCATTTAGTAATAAATTTTTGTTTATGATCTTTCATGAAAAAAAAATTATTTTCGATATGTGAGCTTTCATATGCTCGTTTTCAAAGACGGATGCTCGCCGAGAGGAGCAAAAAATATATACATATATTTTCAAAGTTATGTGAGTTTCACGTTAAAATATATATTTTGTAAAATCAATGTTTTGATTTTGAACAAGCTCGTTGAAAGTAGACAATTATTCACGGTGAAATAATGTTTGTGTGTAAGTTTTTTCACAATTGTAGAATGGATGTCTCGTCAATTTTGAGAAACCAGTGAATGTTCCACGAGAGTAAAATTTTACGTGGATTGTTCACGATTTTAAAGATTTTGTAAAATCAAGTTTTGATTTTAAACAATTGTTAAAAAGCAATCAATAATGTTTTAGTGAATTTATTGATTTTAAGAGGTATGCGAAAATCAATGAATATTCACTTTCGGTGGAAATTTATGTGAAATTAAAATTTTGATTTTCGGTAATTGCTAAGTAAGCAATTTTGATAAAATAAGGTTTGTATGGATTTTGTGATCGATAGTGTATGCACAAAATCAATGAGTGTTCATTCGGTGGGGAGTCGCTCACACGGTGAAAAATAATGTGAATTGCTCACATGATGGAAGTTTCGTGAATTGTTCACAGTTTTATGAAAATCACGTTATGGTTTTGAATAACGAATTTTGTTCATCTTTGCGGAGTTTGAAGGAGCGAACAAATTCTCTAGATTGTAATCACTACGATTTAGTGAAATTGTAAATAGGTAAGAGTTGGATGGTTACCATTTTGTGGATTTTGTCGTGAGCACCTTTATTCCATGATTCATTGTTCATCGAATCTGGTGCTTTGTATGAACGATGTCTTGAAGTAGCCACTTTGCAAGAATACGTGACTCCCACAGTGACACTTCCAAGATGGTGTTTCCCGAGATAACATCTCTGAGACGAAACTTTAAGAAATGGTACTTAGGACCTGAGTGCTTGAACGACTAGCCACAAGAGGAGGTATTGGACGCTCATGATGGCTTCTGAAGATGGCACCAACTCCACAAGCCCGGCGAGCTCGGTGTGAACATCGGGAATGAAGAATCTCAGGAACTGTCTCTAGCATCGGTTCGACTTTGTCTACGGACGAGCGAATCTTGTCCAACTTCTCAAGAATATCAAGATGTATTTGCTTGGACATATGAGAAAATGCAGTCACGGATAAAAAATTGGTCACCCGTCATCTCGTGTCGTACCGGATCAAGCGATCAAACGGTCTCAGAGGCAATCCCGGACACAGTGGAAGAAACAAATCAAGAGCCCAGAAGTCGAAGTTGCTAGCTACCGGCTTCATCAAACCTATTCATCATCAGGCACAGTTAGTAACGTAGTTCGGTGAAAACGGACATATTCGGTCTGCGTGGTTTCGAGACTTGAATAAGTCTTTGCCCCAAGGGCGACTTTCCTCTGCCCAACATCGACATGTTAGTGGGCGCCGCGGCGAGACACGGCATGTTCTCCTTCATGGATGGTTTCACGGTGGCTACAATCGGATAAGGATGTAGGCACGATGCAAGTAAGGCGGCCTTTCGAACCCCTCTTGGAAATTTCTTATCTTGTTATGCCCATTCGGTTTAAAGAGCACTTGGTGCAGCGTATCCAACGGCAGCCTTGACGCCAATCTTCACGATATGATGCATAAATAAGTAGAAGACTACGTAATATTGTGGTCAAATCAAAGCTCGGCCGAGACCACACGAGTTCTTGACAAGTGTTCGAGGGTGTTGTGAATAAAAATTGAGAAGAAGAATCCTCGAAATGCGTTTCGATGTCTCTTTAGGCAAATTCTAGGATTCAGTGAGCTGAGAAGGGATCGGGTGGGCAATCCCAGAGACTCAAGCCATCCTCACGTGCACCACCACACCCAGCATGAAAGAACTCCAAAGCTTCATGGGCCAAGTGAACTACATTCGGCGTTTTATACCACAGGCACAGTGACATTGCCTCCCATTCACCCCTTCGAAGAAGGAGCAAACTTCGTTTGGACCCGCCCGACTCAACGGGAAGCATTCCAAAAGGTTCAGCGAATACATCGTTTCCACCATCATGAAGTCTCTATCAAGGGCGCTTTGTCTGTACACCACCTTGGTGAGCACTGAGTCGGGGCCTTGATGACTCAAAGACGATGAGGAATCGAGCGTCCCATATCTTTACTTGATCGAATATTAAGAGATCTGCGAACTCAAATATCCTAAAGCGGAGAAAGCATGTTTAGCTCTAATCTATTCCATTCGGAAGTTCGGACATTACAGTGTCCAACAAAGGTGGTACTCATATCTAAATTTGACCTGCCAAGTTCTGGCTTTCAAAACCGGTCCTGATGGGAAGGCGACCAAGTGGCTACTCGAATGTCGAGTTAGACATAACGTGTGCATCACCTAGAGCTATCCAAGGGGCAAGCGTTCGCAAACTTACTAGCGGCATTCCACCTGGTGAAGGCACTTTCACGGGAATGTGAGGATCTTCTTGGAGAATTTCCGGACATCTCGTTGTCGAGGAAGAAGTGTGGGCATTGTATTTTGACGGCTCAGCCCTCCCTAATGATAACTGCTTGGAGGGAAGGCATAGTCGTAGTATCTCCAAGCGGGGAAGTATTCTCACACTCCTTCAGGTGGACTTCCAATGTACTAACAATTGGCGAGAATATGAAGCCTTCCTCATAGGGTTGTCAATAGCCAAGCAAGCGAGTCACGCACGGAGATGAGTGACTCCAAACTACGGTGAATCGGATGAATGGAGTATATG